>CM074956.1:10867812-10895932 GCA_037577455.1 Pangasius macronema | reverse complement strand
GGACCACACCTGGTCAATTAACTTCTTGTCAGTCAATTGTCCAAATACCTTTGAGCCCCTGAAAATGGAAGTACTTTCCATTTCCATTTAATTCCTAAATGGTAAACGTCATATTTTTGTGGAACCTCTTAAAATTAAGCTGAAAGTCTACACTTCGATCACATCTTGACTGTTTTATTTAAAATCCATTGTGGTGGTGTATAAAGGCAAAATCCCAAAAACTCTATCATTGTCCAAATACTTCTGGACCTGACTGTATGTCTATTTTAAAAACAGCGCAGGCATTGCTGTGAATAAACCTGGCTTTTTGGCTTTATATTTCATTTATATTAATGCATCACTGCATTTGCACTCTGTTTTGTAATCTTAGTTAGGACGAACACCACATTAAGTTGCTTAAAGGTGGTATTTGTTCTTTTCCGTTTACGTCGTTACACAAATTATAAAATTTTGTAATTGAATTTAATAAGAATAAGAATTTTAACCAGTCGTTCTTTTGGACAAAGCAAATTCTGGAATTATAAAAAAAATAAAAATCTACAACTGTTCTTAGAGAGACGCAAATCAGAAAAAAATGCATATATTTTGGAATATTGCATATTGCAAACTGGCTACAGCATCTATTTTTCTTATTGTACCTTTAAAGTACAAAATCAAAAACGTAAACAGTTTGAACCAAAAAACAACAAACAGCAAGAAATTAGCTCTAATGTAAATTAGCCTTAATCTAATTGTCCCATCTTATTGTCCCTATATACTCAGTTTCCATAAAATATAAGGCCACAGCTCCATTTTGATCATTAGTGCTTGTAGCCAAAAATAATTAGATCAAAAATGCTACTCATTAGCCTTGACACAGAAAATGAGCATATAATTATGAGGTATTGCTCATAAACCACAAATTTGACTAATTGTTTGGTATTATTGATCATATCTAGAATTGCTATCTATAATGCATCACAAAATGCATCAGTGCTTTGGTGTAGGCATACTTCTATGTAATGAAAGTATTAGCACAGTTATGTACTTTTCTACCCTGTCTTTTATATTTGTTCTGTGTTAAGTATCTGTGATGTGCATTTGTGTGTGTGTGTGTGTGTGTGTGTGTGTGTGTGTGTGTGTGTGTGTGTGTGTGTTTTGCCTCTGTTTGACCGAATGGTGGACATAGCACTGATATGTTGTGACAGCGGGTGCCCTAGCTGGTAAGCTGTGAGCGTACACCACCATATTGCTTGACTCCCTGGGGAAGGGGGATCAGCGTGCCAGCCTTGCCAGGAAGTGATAATAGGCACAACACGTCTTGCTTTCTCACATTACGGCAACTGAAGGGTGACAGATCGGAGCTGTGATATTGCTGCGTGCAAAAAAGGGCTGCGGCACCTATTTGCCATGTGGCCTGGGATAATGATGAATCTGCTAAACTATGCTGTGCCACACATCTGCCAACCACAGCAGTGATATGGATTGAGAGAGTGAAACAGGATTTTGTAAAAGGGGCCACATGTGAGGTACTTAATAAAATTTTTAATCATGAAAGTAATAACAATAATATTGAAATAGAATATTATTTCCAGTGCTTTGCTTTATAGGTTTTTTTAAATAGTCTTTTTAAAAAGATACTTCGTTTTACAAACGGATCCATCCTGACACTTACGTGTGCATCCGAACATTATCAAAGGTCAAAAATCTCAATCTGTGAGTAACATCAAAGAAGAATGCATTAGTAATTTCTGGGCCAAATAAAATCAGAACTTTTCTTGACGTTACTGAGTAAAGAGAAAGTGAGTCACTTAAGCTTTACATGCAAATCCAGCAGGACTTGCAGGCCACAAAAAACAAACCGATACCACAACATTGTAGTTACAAAGAGCAGTGCTGTGCGTAAGCAGCACCGTAGACAATCATTGGTTGTTAGCATCTAAAACGCTTCTACTTTTACTGTCAGTATGTAAGTACACAAAACACTTACTTTAAGGTAAAAACAGACATTTCTCATGCTCTCATATTTGGGTTGCGTGGTTTAAGTCCAGGTAATGAGTGGCTAAGATGTGGTTACTTTACATTACAGTATGAGACCTGGCTACATTACTACTCAGAAACAAATGTGTAGACCAGAAGGATCAATAAAAGATTTTAAAATGTGTGGAGATAGTGCACTTTTAGGCTCCCTCAGGTTAGGGCAGGGTTTCAACTCTGAGCCTATTGTGTTTATGCTCACTAAAGCTGGCCTTCTTCCACCCTCAGTAATTATTCTGATCCAAAATCTCACCAAATAAACTTTGCTTCAACTCTGCACTCTACTCCCTCTGCCTGGCACTGCTCTGCCTGCTGCCTCCTCCCCTCTGCCCTTGCAGCTTCCTCGCCTGAGGCCATGCGGTGCTTGGTAAAGAGCTCTGCTGTGAGTGAGTGAGTGAGTATGCGTCCTGCCATCAGTAGGGGTGAGTTACACAGGTTGGCAGTTCAAATACAGGTCACAGCTCTGTGCTTTCTGTGATTGGCCTTCACCATGCTCCCAACCTCACTGCACTTAACATGCAATAGACACAGGCAGGGGCACAAGGCCAATCCAATAGACTAACACCAAAGGGCGACACAGTTTTTTTCAGATGAATGATCATTGTGAAAACAATCCAGGAAATGAAATATACTGCAGCTGCTATTTTGGCTACTACCATGGCTAGTAGCCAAATATTTATAATATAATTGTAGTTTAATTTTAATTGTAATTCTACTAGTACTGGCATGTTACGAACGAGCGACGATACCGGTAATGTTTAGTTGTGAAACACTTACTAATTAAAAACTTTCTGTATATGTAATCTGAGAAGTTTTAGATGCAAATTTGCATTGCAGTAAAAGCTATATATATGAAAAGGATGGTAAAAAGAGCACAGATGCATGTGTGACTGAGAGATACATAAAAGCAGATATAAATGTTTATTTTCAGTGCTTTAAATTAACTTTGTTAGCCAGACACTATATTAGTTTGCAACTGTATGCTTAAATCAATTCAGGTGAGTCAGTTAATATGTTAAATATCTGTTTATTCTTTGTTGTCTGATCACACATACAGCATTTCATGCAGCATTGCTGCAAGGACAGTGTGTGCGTGTCTGTGTGTGTGTGTGCATGGGTGTGTGTGTGTGTGTGCGCACATGCGAATGTGTACATGCGAATGTGCATGACGTGCAGCTGCAAATGATGTGTTTTTACTTCTTTACACTGCCATTTTTGCATGATGTCTGTTTAACATGGGCTCACACATAAGAAGTTCTTAGCAAGGGTCATAATTAGGTCATATAAAAAAAGATTAGATGTTTTCTTTCAATTTTTGTATTACATCAGTCAAAATCAATCACATTGTCCTCAGTTACTCTAAGTCATACATTGTTTAAAATCCGGGTGCTCTGTTTTCTTACTCTTTGTGCTGCAGGCTATATGTCGCAACATTTGTCCTAGCTAACCTTACCTCAAGGCAAGAATAGAAAAACTGCACAGAAGTCACAGTGTACATATTTAGCTATAAGATAATCTGGCATAGAAGGCTGATAACATAAAAGAAACATAACAAAAGTACTACATACTGTATATACACTATAGGATAGTGATTTTTTTTTTGAATGAATGAACATTCCATTGCTCATTCAAAAAAAATTCAAAATGGTGGGCAAATTTACAGTGTAAGCTGCCAATGACAAATTTTACCTGCATTTGCCAGATGGGCAGATTTGAATACTTATATTAATTATTGCATTTTGTTAATTTGTGACTAGAAAATAACCAATGAATCTTAGGCAGTAATCTATCATAAACAGAGTCTTACAGTAAATGTTGGATTAAAATTTTACATTAAGCGTGTGTTGTGTTAATCTGTGTATGGGCAGTGCAGCAGAAGGTCTGTCCTGCTCTGTGAGTGGGAATGATGGTGAGAGTGGATGTTCTTGTGGTCTGTCTGGCCATCTAGTGGAGTTTTCGGGATATACAGGGATCATGTACAGTATGAAACAAACAATGAAGGAACAATGGGAGCTAGACTGTGGCGCCTGATTAAATGTTTCCGTTCACTTTATCCACAGTAGATCTATACAGACATGTGGGGGAAAATTATAAACAGGATAAAAGTGCAGTAATATGGAAAGCACTGGCAGAGGCTGTGTCCGCTTTCCTAATGACATTTTAGCCTTATGCTTTTCCTCTTTGTGGTGCAGAAGGACCTGATGGGTTAGGAAATAAGCTTTAAAGTGACAGATAACCTGACAGTCAGTAGAAGACAGCTATATGAACTATAGAAAAATATATATTTATGATCAGAACATAGTCAGGCACTAGCTTGTATAACTCAGACTTTAATTTCAGTCAACCAATGAAATTAAGGTGTTATTTCTTTAATGTGATCACAAACACATACAATTTTTAACACCCTGTAAGCTATTCTAGAGGTCTACGCTTCGTCCATACTGTTCAATTTTTAGATCATCTACTGATGTATAATTGCATAGCGGAGGTGAGATGTTGCAAAGGAACATTCTGAGTCGTAAAAATTCTCCCTGAAGCTCATGGTGTGACTTACACTGAGGCCTAATTCAAGATCTCTGCCTTTCCTGGACTCAAAAGAAGAAGTACCAAGATAAAGCAGTGGTATTTCAGTGCTTCAAGAGAACAAGATACGTTTAACTAACTCGTTACTGGTTTACGTTTGCATGGATTGTTACATTGTTAACTTACTACCATGGTCTATTCACATGTTCTCACTTTGTTAAAACATCTGGAGACCTCATCACTGTGTGTGAATACAAAATTAATCCACAATTAAACTTGTTTATTGCTTGGTGTACTTACTATATGATTTCATGCGACCTATGCTGCGGTTCCTAAAAGCATGGCAGTTTAAAGATTATTGGTAAATGGTAGAGCGAGCATCTCACTGACCTCTTTCTCTACTAGTTTAGACGATCTTAACTTCATAATGCTTTGGGAAATTTGGCCCTGAATGAATGTGTGAAGAAAACCACATCAGAGGAAAGAAGGAGGTGTTAAATGCTTTAACAACCTGTAATATTTCTTTATTCATTTGGAAAGGAAACTATTTATCGGTTTGTTCCTGGAATATAAAGTGAAAGTTTGACACATACATTTGGAAGATTTTCTAGAAAATACAAATGCAATCTTGAGTCATAGTTATCCAATTTGAGGATCAGTTTTATTAACATAATCAGTTTTTATTGACTGTTTTATAGTACCCAGGGTATATTAGAGCAATAGGAACTCTTTTCATTTAGGTTGTGAAATATTTATGAAAAATTGGTTATGGTTGTTTGCTTTTATTTTATTATTATTATTATTATTTTTTTTTATATTTGTACCACCATCTGTGGTACCTTGTTTTATGTTTTTGGAATTTATTTATTGATTTGTTTGGTTATTTATTTATTACCATATCGGATTTAAATTTTTTTTAAATAGTTTTTAATAGTATGATCCTTCATAACCCCACATTAGCGAGACAGATTTTACTGAGGATCATATGATCTAATTGAGAAATACCCCAGCTTGTAATAACAAATTACAAAAAGCCTCTTAAAATGTTCCTATTTGTCTAAAATATCACTGTTGATAGCAACATATCTCATGTCATTTGATCTGCACTGATGTAAAGTAAAGGTGAAATACAATAAGTATTTTATTTGCGTTTATTTGTGTTAATTGTGCTTAAAGCATTAATAAGACATAGCTATAGCACTTGGAATAAATCATTGCTGCCTGTCCCAGGTTACTGTATCTAAACTGTAGCTTGAAATACAATCATTCGAATAGTCATAAAAATCTTTTTTTTTTTTGTTAATGTGCAAATTTATTTAGAAGCTCAAGCTCAAAACATAGTTTTCCACGTATCATCTATTATAAGTTATGATAATGTACATTTTAGTTTCCCCACAACACTAACCTGAACACATTCACCTCTATAAAATATTTAATAGAAGAAAATCATTCTCTCATATTTTCCCTTTATTTTTAAATGATATTATGGTATTGACTGATGAGGTTACTTTAAAGAGGTCATTCTGTTGCCCAGATTATAGACTGAAAGTAAATTATTAACTTATAAAAATCATTATATTCTTAAAAAGAACATAAACTACAGTAAAGTTACATTTTTATGACTCACCACAATCATGGAATCCCCTGAAACACTTGGAAGTTGATTCTACTGGCCATGTTCTGTGTGCTACAAATCAAGTTTCTTTCATAAACATAGTACAAACAGTAGAACCTAGACCCAGACCCAAAAGGAGACTGTTGGTGTTAACAGAGGTGGTGTCTTAACATGTTATGGGCTATAATGTTATAGGCTTTTGACATGTTATGGGCTAGATATATCAGCAATTAAATTATCTATAAAGTAGCTAAAAAGACTTGCATTTGTTATTAGAATTAACAATAATAGGTGATTACTGTATTATTGCTTTTACTTCTTCAGATCAAGATATTCTTTCATCCTTTACATTAATGATTACATACTAGAAATACTGACAGTATGTCTGATATTTAGCTAGCAGTTTAAAAACATTTTTTTGAATTGTTTTTGTCGATGCTGTAGTCTCGAAGGTAAAGGGTGGGGATCAGGGGAGGTTTTATTTTCTTTGAAAGTAAAATCTTTTTATCTTATTTATGGGCTCATGAGCTCATGTTTTGCTGTTTGACCGACTGCTAGGTTTGGGTGTGTGCACGTTTATAATTAAGCATCTAAGCATCAATGCTTGATGTGTCTGAGAGAAAGAACGAGAAAGAGAGAGAGGGAGAAAGCAAGCGTATGCACTGCGTCTCTGACAGTGTGGTTTTGGGGAGCGGATGGGCGGGTCATCCTGTAAAGCGCATTAAACCCTGTGAATGTATGCGCCTGACAGAGAAATAGAGAGAAAGGATAAAAAGTAAGACATCAGGGGGTGGAAATGTGGGTGGGGGGATTTCAGGGGGAATTTGAAGGAAAGACATTTAATAAGAAGATTTGGCGTTACTGTACTGTAACAAAACATTAGCTGTGATAGTTTAGAATTACAAATCAGTCAATTATTCCATTCCATGAATCAGTGCATTAAGCAGGGCTACAGCTCAGGAGAAGAAACGGTCTCTGTTTCTGGAGGTTTGTACAGTCCAGTATCTTATTCCTGAAGGAAGTGGCTGAAAAAAGTGTGTGTGCAGTGTGAGGCCAGTGATCTTCCCCTGCACATCATAGTACGGTCTTCTCCTGAAAAGTCATTGAACCAGACCAGACAGTAATGTAGAATGTGTGAACGACTTTCTGGTGGAAGTGTAGAACTGTAAGAACTATATCATCAAATATCAACTAGTTTCACATCTCACAGGCTCAGAGGCACTGTGCTTGCACAGCTCTGGTGAAGGACTTCTCTAGAAACACTACGACATCCACTATTAACAGTGAAGTACAGTGCAGTTACCTCATGTATTGTATATAAATATATACACGCTCACCAGCCCCTTCATTAGGAAAATCTGGACACGTCCTCATTCAAGCAATTATTGTATGAATGATCATCCAATCATGTAGTATCAGCGCAATACATAATATTATGCAGACATGGTTCAGGTAATGTTCACAGCAAACAAAAGAATGAGTCAAAATGTGATCGCAGTGATTTTGGCATGGTTGTTGGTGCCAGATGGGCTGAACTGAGCGTTTCAATCACTGCTGATCTCCTGGGATTTTCACACACAATAATCTCTAGAATTGAAAAAGAAAAAAAAAACTCTAAGTGGCAATTCTGCAGGAGGAAATGGACTGTTGATGAGAGAGCTCAGAGGAGAATGGCTGGACTGGTTTGAGTTGACAAGAAGTCTATGGTAACTCAAATAACCACTCTTTACAACTGTGGTGAGTAGAAAAACATCTCAAAATGCACAAGATATCAAACTGGATGGGCTACAACAGCAAAAGGCCACACTGGGGTCCACACCTGTCAGCCAAGAACAGGAATCTGAGGCTACAGTGGGCACAGTCTCACCAAAACTGGTGAAGATTGGAAAAATCTTGCCTGGTCTTTTTCCAATACATATAACATATACTATATCTAGTAAATACTACATATAGGCAGATTAGTGACCAAAAAAAAGACAAACAAAAGCAAAATGAGTGCATGTTCCATTTTATTTACCATTTTATTTACAGAAACAATAAAATATGACACATTATGCATTTATTTTGAATATTTCTTTTCATAGAATTTTTTGAGGTCACTCCTTGCTATCACAAAAATATGTCTATGACTACCTAACTCTTTAGTGCTCTCTCTGCTCTCACAGATTTGGCGAGTGATCGCTCTGTTCCTGTGAATGATATTTTGGAGTGCACGGTAACAGGAGCCATATTCACAAAGTCTTATCCCCTGAGTTATTTAAGAATATCACAAAGAAGTCACACACCAAACGACAGGGCTAGAAGAGAAGAAGATCCAGAGAGGGCTTGCATTTTTTTTTTTTTCTGAGAAGTCAGGTCTAAGGATGAGAAACATCAGCAATAGCTCTTTAAATAACTCCTGAGTGAACTCTTGTGAATAATGGCTTAAGTTTTGCTTTGTTTCTACACTGTAGGACTCTGGATAAAGGTGCTAGACTGACTCAAAATGTGTGCGAGTTGTATGTGCTGTTGTGTGATTTTGTAGCAGACACCCTGCGCATGCACCGGTCTGCACATCAAGCCACAAGATAAAAACATTAGGCTTGCACTTTAACCAATATGAAGATGGTATGCTTGATTGGTACTTGGTCATTCTTTTCAGTCTACATATAAACCTGGTTTTTCCCAATCTCTGTCTGTGATGATCATAGTTTACTGTTTGTCTGATTTCTTTGTCACTCCTATGGCCTACTAAATGGTCCTTTTATACAGCATGATATAAAGTGTATTTCTCAGCAAAGTTACTGAACTGTCTTTCAACATTTCCTGTTTATAATTTTGCCAGTGCATTTAGTCTTGGTGGTCTTCCCTTGCTATGTCAAAACCAGTGTCTGCTCATAGTTCTATCTGAGTATGTAATTTAGGCTTTACTGGTGAGATCATGCTGTTCTACTTTTCTCAGTAATTGGGTCACTGGGATATTATGTGTCCTGTCTATTCACCAATGGTATTAGAAATTCCAGAAAGAGTTCACAATACAGGACACACTCTAGAGAGAGTAGCCAGAAATGTATCTAATTAACATAGCTTACTGTATTCTTTTCTTTGCCTCCAGGGTAGAATTAAAACAACGCATGTAATTCTTAGTTAGCGAACTTTCCTTTTGCTCTTCAGGAAGCTATTTTCTCTCATCTGAGCTTGCAAAATGCCTATCTATATACAGAGTAGATTTTACAATTTAATACACTTAAATAGTTTTAAATACAGATCAAGTACATTTATGGTACATAAAGTAAAGCATTTTGATACAACAGCTTTGCAATTTGGTCATAAAAAGGATCCTTATTTTGTCAAGTACATCTTAGAGGCATCCATACTGTCGAGTGTTGAGTTCACTGGAAAATGAGTCAGTTTCAGAGTGCTGACTCTGTAGGAAAAAGATTATGTTTGTATAATAAGTGGAATAACTGTGAAATTCATATTAATGCTGTATTGAAAATGTAATATCATCATATTTAATCTTGTTAAGCCTAGGAACTTAAAACCTTCAGACCATTCTTACTTACATGTATGCTTAATATGATCCAGTATGAGTGATATTCATTGGTCATTAGTTAGGTATCAGCATCTGATGTTTGCTTGGAATTGTTAGAATCATGGATTTTATGTCCTGGTAATGTTCTTTAATTTTCTTCATCCAAGAACTTGGTATACAGGAAGACAAACAATAGATGCAGTTCCAAGCTGACATATTATGCGTATTATATTATGAACTACATACATCTATATGTATAGTTTTGTTAAAGGGACATTCTAAGATGTAATGTAAGAGAGACATTTGGTAATATTAAAAATAAATAAAATCTATACTGCATGTTTTTGCCTTAGTGTTTAGTAATATTTGTAAAGATAAATTGGATATTAAGGGTTTGTATAAAGTGCTGAAATTTAGACCCATATACAAATGTAGTCATCGGCCAGTGTACTATATTGACACTTTTGCACTGGCCATGATGTCCTGCCCTGCAGGACACCATCTTCTCTAAATTCACACAGTCTTCAATCATTCATTATGAAGTTTAACTAACTGTGTGGCTTTTGGATGCGCCTCGATGGGCAGGACTGAAACAGACATTGAAGGATTATGGAAGCTATAGAAGTTTAAAATAACAGAAGAAAGCCTACACAGGAAAAATCTCCAGTATTGAAATAATGCCTCTTGTATTTTTTATAAGTCTGCCCGGAGCCAAATGAACACTGTGGTTATTGTAGCGTACATGTATATGACTGTTTTATTGTCTGCTAAAGAGAGTTGGCCTGTAACAACTCTAAAATTTAGCTTGACATCAAAATAGATAATAGTTGAAAGAATTAAATTAAGCCAACATTATGTTAGGAAGGTGTTGTTAAACCTTGATCTCTTAGTGCCATTCCTAATTATAACCTTAGACACTACATACTATAAATCTCTTATAATCCTCAGGTTATGAGGATCTGGCTCAGCTGGCCCGCTCTCCTCTTAATTTAAAATCATCCACCTAAAGCTGTTTTAACAGTTGATGAGTGTTAAAGTGGGTTTAAGGGACAGCGTGGTGATTGTAGTGTCAGATCTTGCTGTTCTCCAAGTGTGAGTCAATGTGCTTGATCAGGGCATCATCAGGGTAACCGACAGGAAAGATGAGTTGACACAGCGGGCAGCTCCTCACATCACTCTCCTCCTCTGTCTCTATCCACAGCTATAGACAGAGCACAGACACATATTGTATTATAAATGCACTGCACGCATGATCATAATATATTGTGTGTAGATGATCTTCATTTGGACTCTAAAAATTCATGTGAAATATATTTAAAACTTTTATTTATTCATGCAGGGGTGTTACAGTTTTAGATTCTCACAATATGATAACCTAGTTTAAAAATATCTTAGTTTCATGGTATCAAGTCTACATACACAATCCATATACATACGATACATATACAATCAAATTCCCTAATTGTTTTTCTTTCTGAGAACTATATTTTTGGAGAATGACTTTTCCATAAAATCTCTTACATTGTCAGTATTTAGCATGTCGACAGCATCAGTTGAAAGAGAGTGGCTGCAAAGAAAGGTGGAGCACTGAGCCAAAGAAAAAAAAATCTAGCACAGAAAGGCAGCTTAAGCCTAGAGCAAACTACACAATTTTAGCCACAGTTCCAGTCCCAGCGGAAGCTGGGGAGTACACCTCCCAACTCAGCGACTATTAGTTGTGCACTCCAGGGCTGACCGCTTGTGTAATGTGCAAGGTCCAGGACACAAATTTCTCTTTTGCAAGTGATTGAAAGTGATTGTGGAGGCTCCAACATTCTCAAGCATGTTCGATGAACCCATTTTATTATCCATCTATTTGTGTGGGAGGGTGAGGGCAAAATACGGAGAGAATATATAGACAGTAAAGAACAACAATATCACTTATATAAGATTCTGTGAGAAATGATCTGGCATTTCATATACAAATGGTTGTTAGGAACAGCAGAAATAAAAACAAATGCAACATGATTCCTGCCAACGCAGACTATAAAGATAGCTGTGTTTTTTTTCACTAGCTATATACTGGCTCCTGACTCCCAGACAATATGTCCTGTACATCTTCTCTTATTTCACCGTACAAAATAGTGAAAAAGTCACATGACAGACAGCTCTCACATATTTTTTTTTTGCGAGACAGTGGGATTTTCGGATCAGCCACGCTTTGGCGGGGATCCCTCCAGGTGAAACATCATGTAGTGTGCCTAGTCTGTGTAGTGTGCACACCCCTACAATACCAAACAACTGGTCACGTGCCATTCCAGTCATGTTGTGTGAAAAGGTCAGTGATTCAAAGATGTATAAAGTCATCTAGACATTTGTCAAAAAGTTACAAATATGCTAGTGGCAGCAGTGGTAGCAATGTAACGTGTTTACAACAGCAGCAGATTACACAGCCAATGGATTTTCAGTTCAATCCGCATCTCCTGTGCAGAGAAACAGAGGTTGCTGTAGTATAATTTAGGGGGAGTCCAGAAGGAGAGGGTTTCACAATTTTTGGGGATCCCCAGCCAGGCACAAGAGGTATGACAACCACTGGAGTAAGGAACTTGATTGAGTAAAAGAATGTAATAGTCATCATTCAAATGTAATGTACAGTAATATAGAGAACTTTCATTATTATTATTAATTATTTCATTATTTTGATAAACTCAACAGGGAGGTAACTATCAGATCATACTACTATCAGGCATTTTCGGCCTTTGTACAGACTAGTTGAGGTTTACGGGCCATTCTCCAGAGCCCATTTGTGGTGCCTGTTTCTACCAGTTCCAAAGGCTAAATACCCAACAAGAATTTTTTTCTGGGTATCAAACAGAGACTGGTTGCCTACTTACATTAATAGAAGGCCAAGACTGGGCATGTTCTGCATGCAGATATCCAGGTGAGTGGCAGCTTAAGGTGTTGGTTCGAGCCGGGATGGGGAATGCGGAACAGGAAGCAGGGCCTCTCATGCTGGAGGTGGGGCCAGAAGTCCCCAGTGTCCGCGGGGGACTAATGGGGTGAGGGCAGGTCCACTCTTCTTCATCCTCTGAAGAGTGTGGTGGCTGGGGAGAGGTATGAAGTGTTGCTGGAGCAGGCTGAGGCTCATAATGCAGATGTGACAATTCTGCATGCTGGAAAGAGAGCTCTCTTGTGTGTCTAGGTGATTCAACCATACTTCCTTCCCCTCCTATGGTCTGAATCCCAGGCTGGGAGCCTCGCCTTTGGGCCAGGATATGGCCATGCTGCTGCTGCTGCTGCTGTTGTTGCTGCTGTTTATGGTAGCTCTCAACATAAGGACGGGGCTTAGGCAAGGTGGAGACGGGGTCAAGGGTGAACCGTGGTGGACGCTGATAGGCTGAAGGGTCTGCAACCTCTGAGTAACTGCGACGCCCTTGGAAACTGGCTCTTAGGTGTTGAGTAGCAGGTCTGCATGTGTAGGAAGCTGGGCCATCATTAAGTTCGGCCAGGGGCGAGCGGCGGTGCATGTCCGGGGAGAGACGCTGCAGCACCGGAGAGCGACGCTGCTGGATAGGGGAATGGTGCTGTTGAATTGGGGAATGACGCTGTTGGATGGGGGAATGGCGTTGCTGGATCGGGGAGTGTCGTTGCGGAACAGGTGAGTGCCTCTGGTGAGGCACAGGAGAATGGCGTTGAACTAAACATAAGACATACAACAGAAAAAAGTTAAAAAGTTCAACACAGCTCTTATTTCTTTCATGACATCTCTTAGACATTTCATCTCAAGGTTTTCCCCCCTAACAGAGGTGTACATAATGCTTTGTACACAGTGTTTTGAGTGGGCTACAGGAGCAAACCCCCCGATGATAGATAAAAAAGGAATTGTGCACCTTCAGTTGGTAAATGAACATTGTCTTTGTCCCATGAGCTTCATTCTCACTTTCTTAGTGAGTATGAAGTATGAAAGTAAAATTCTCCCACTCGCACAACTTTTTGTCGCACCCTGTGGGATAGCAGTCCCAGAGGCCCTGTAAACCTTCCTGGCAAAAAACAAAAACCTGAATACCTATGATTATTATTTGTATTCGGTTACATTCCTACTCCATAGTAATACAGATCAAGTGTACAAGTGCATAAGAACAAACTCAAGGCACTTAATATGCTCATTGTCTTACTATGTAAAGCAGTTAATGTTACAAATGTCAGGACTGGAACTTAACAAAAAGCTGCACATTTGCAAATGTTCAACATATCATTAAAATGAGTCACAGGACACATACAGCACTCTAAAGATACACCGATGTCTTTAATGACTTCCCCTTTCTCCTGTGTTTCTTTTTTTAGCCTTCATCATTTTTCCAAATCATGTGTGGGTGAGGTTCATCTCAGCCAACCATTTCTTTGATTCTAAATAACCTTTACATATTTGACTGCAATAGGTTGAACAACAGCCGGTTTCACTTACATGGAAAATACATAATCAAACAAATTCATTTTGATCTGACTGAGAAGTGACAATTGAACCTGAGACTACCAATAACATACACAGGGCTTCCTGCAAGGGAGAGATAGCAATCAGCTATCAGCTATTGAGAGAGTGCATCACCACTAACTTTGAATCAGTAGCAGTTTTTCACTATCTTTGCTTCTGCTTTTGGTCTGGTTTCCTTTATCAAAGGGGAAACAGCATTTTTGGTTGTGCGGTTGGGTGCAGAAGTTTAAACAGATAAGGAGTTAGCTGTTTATGCGTTCAGCAAGAGGCTCTTACAGCAAAAAGTAAACATTCTATAGAAATGTACAATCATAAACTGGATATAACATAATGGTCTTATTATATTGCACATTCATGGGTACATCAGTATTATTCAATTCAAAGCAATTCAATTTTATTTGTATAGCACTTTTAACAATAGACATTGTCTCAAGTAGACTGTGTAGATGGTGGATGTAGCGTTTTGATATATTTACATAATTCTCTGTTAGAGATGCTCATTATAAGCAAACTGATGATGGAAAAAAATGACATGCCATGAGCTAATGAGTCACAATGAGTATCATCCATTCTTTCACAGTCTTACCCGGGGACAGTGTACGTTAAGGCTAGAATCCTAATGAGTCTTGATGAGTGTTTGGTACCTGGGCTAGTGTCTTCCTGTGAGGATTTCCTCAGGATCTCTGTCTGTTTGGTGCTCAGTGCCTGCAGCCTGCTAAGCTCCTCAGTCAGCTCAGTGTAGGCCAGAGCCAGATTCACTCTGAAAGAGAGAAATGGGGGGGCGTATATGGTTGATCTTTGTGTCTTTGTGACTGCTAGAGATCATATTAACGCATGCATTCCACAGAAAAAGCCATGTTATTAGTCTGCATTCCACAGAATGACTGAGAGTTCACCATTACAGCCTTCACATAAGTTTGTTTGATACATAGCTAGTGTGCTTAATTACGGAAATCTAGTAGGAATAGCAACAGAACTGGTGCAAGCGTGCGAGCTCACACACACACACACACACACACACGCACACACTTTTTCAAATCAGTATCACACTAACTGACTCCTTCACCATGGCAACCAAGCAGGGGCACAACCATTGTCAATTTGCTTAACGTCTCTGTCATTATCAATACAGCAGCAGAGCAAACTACATGCTACAACATTATTCAGGTTACAATCCTCTTTTCCATTTGCACTCTGTGCAATCTGATACCTTAATCATATTTTTTTTTGGGTAACATCTTAAACCAAATGCAATTTACTTCACTGTTTTATTTTCAAACATTTTTTAAACCTTGCTACCCTTTGGTGGTGAAAAGAAAATTAACACTCAGATATTTACCAGTTAACCACTTAGTACAGTGTATACTAAAATGAATCACTCATATCTCAATTCTACTCTAACCCAAAGATGTACTGCAGATTAGGCTTGAGATGACTAGTCATTAAACAAAATAAAAATAAGAGAGGTGGAGATAAGTATGAAAGACTGCGGCAGACTGAAATTCCATCTGTCATCAGATCACCTTTATCTGATCACTTCCTAACCAATTTCGCACAAACCACTGGGGCTTTGCAATAAAAAGGCAGTTCTCTACTCATAGCTCCTCTGATGGTGTAAGATAAGGGCAATGGGGAGAATTTAGACTGACTTGGCATATAAGCAAGTGCACGGAAGCAAAACAACATGCTCTTCCCCCAACCCCTTTCCAACCTTGTATTTTCACAGGAGGTTAATTAGAGTAGTTGAGAAACTATTCATTATAGCATTGTAACCAGCTGCCAACATTCTCCTACAGAGCATTCAACTCAATTAGTGTGTGTTACGCTCTCTAACTAACTAAGCACTGCAAATATTCACAAGTGTTCTCATTCCCAGTGATAGTCAAAAGTCACATGCAATAACCCCCATACCCCCCCAAAAATGGCCGTTTTTACCTAAAACAGAATTAAAGACTCTACCCTTTATTGTGTTTTTATTCTGTGCTTAGTGACTATAGAATATAAAGTAACTACAAAAACTGCTTTCTTTGTAATATCTAATATATATTATGAATTGGGCATGAAAATAAATGACCTGAGAAAGCTATGTGAAGGAGAAAGCTACGGAATGCAATTACTAGCAAACAGGCATGTTATATTTCATGAGGAAGTCCCACTCTATTCATGCAAATGTGTCACAAACTTTCGTGGCTAAATCTAAACGTCAGGAGGAAGCGTAGGACAGCACAGAGTCAAAATACACCTATTACAACAAGCCGTCCAGCGTATACAGTTTAGTGCCTTACAAATTCACGTTACAGTCAGTAGATATTACATAAATTAATTCTGGGTCCTGGTACTAGTCCTTCAAGCAAAAAGATGCAACATGCAAGCTTCTCTGCTGTTGTTCTGTAAGCTGTAGCATTAGAGCTTTACTCTTACCGTAGTGCTCATCATGTCCAGGCACTGCTGCCCAGGCCATCTGGGCAACCCACATGCCAGACTACACTCTCACTCTAAGCGGGAATGGTCAGAAGCTCTGAGTCGCTCCTGTCTCTCCTGTTGCAACAGGTCTGGCCAGAAACTCATTCTCTCATCATACTGTCTATAGTGAGACACTCAAAGGATCTGTGGGGCTCATTGCTTAATGTTTTAGACAGTGTGACTTTTCACACTTCCCCACACACACACACACACACACACGCACACGCACACACACACACACACACATGCAAGAATTTACTGACAGTCTTGTAAAAGCTTCACCTCTAGCTTAGAGCACCTGGAAGTCTTTGAAAGTGTGAACTCCTTCCGATAAACGTGTAAAATGGTGCACTGCAGAGGAAGCTAGCATGATCACAGTAACATTGTCGGTCAGCCTAATGCTAGTGAGTATGGACATAAGCACATGTGTGCGTCATCGATAGATGATCTATAGAGTGGATCTTTACAGAAAGGTGACTCTTCGGGTGTAAGCATGTGTGAGGGGGTGTGTGTGTGTGTGTGTGTGTACGTGTCCTGGTTTGTGTGGGCATGCATGCTTATGCGTTGTGGAACCTTTGAAATGATATGGATGAGTCTAAGAATGTATGTGTGTGGGAAGTTGATTTGAGAGGGCCGCATGAGCTGTATATGACCTTTGCTCTGAATCTAGAAGTTTGAAATTTTGTTTACTTGACACTGACAGATGTTGCCTCACAGGCTGCATATCTTGCGTTACTGAATAAAACATGAATATCAAATTGTTCCAACAATCTCAGTTAGCACAGCCCACACTCCGTAGTCTACAATCTCTTCACACACCAAAACCAAGCACTTGTGACAGCCTAGCTGTTATTATCTCATACTGGAGAAGGAACAAATACAACCAGAACAGAACATTCGGAAAATATAGAAAATAATAACCAAATTGTGTGTGAATAAAATGTCAAGATGAGAACCTATTGTCTTTCCAATCCCACAGTAACTGTATTGCTTTTAAAAACAGGCATTTGTGTAGTGTCTTGGAGTAATTAGCATGTGCTGCTGACACAATTTGTATGAGGAAAGAATTTGCTGTATATAACGACTAAGTCAATATCATGTGAAACTTAATAACATGCTGTGATGCCATTTATACAGCTGCTGCAGAAATGCCATGCTATCTGCATTATTACAAACAAGCAAGTGCCTCCTTCACACAAGCACGAACAGCTTCCTTTCAGAAAAAAATGGTCAGAACGCATGGTCAGGAAGTACAAAATACGTCTCTCAAAAAACTTCTTAGAATATTCATTTTTACAGGTTTTTTTTTTTTACAGTTCCAGATTCAAAGATTGTAAAAATGTTTTTTGACAGATTTTTGTAGTAAAGAAAAGACACACAGCACAGTAAACATATTTTAAAATCATCTACAACAAATAAATAAACCTTTAATAATAATACACTAAATAAATAATACGCTAAAAGCAATATTCCTATAACTTTAGTACTTTGAGGCAAAGACTTTGTTAGGCAAATTGTGTTGCTAATTTAGTATAGTTCACAGATTTTTTTCTTTCTTACAAAAAAAGTGATAAAAAAAATAGTGCTGCGAAGGATTCTTTGGCTGTGATTTATTCCGTTAAACTGCTTCATAGTTCACCAAAATTCAGTAGATTTACAGGAAAATGCCCATTTCAGTTAAGAATTTCTTTAAAAAACTTTAGTAAATCACCAACCACAGACCACAGAAAAAAAATTTCAAGGAAAATTAGAAAAGATCTTGCAGCTAGCTTTGGCCATTTACATTAAATGCCAGCACTTACAAGAACTGGCTTTGCGATTCAGACAGAGAAGACGAAGAGAAAGGGGAAGCTGCCACAAAATTTTGAGGTGACTGAGGTGGAAAAGGAGTGGGTTTCTAACTACACATCTCTGTCAAGTGCGTACTTTCAATTTTCTCATATTTTCTCCATCAGCCAGCAAATGCCAGACTGTTAGGTAGAGGAAAACAGAGAGTGGAGGAGCTCAGTAAACAACTCTTACAGAAGAAATAAAGACTTGTGTTTTTTTTTAAGTGTATATGTAAATCTTGAGGAAGGATATGAATGTATTAAGCCACTGCAATAAAACCTTAACAGGAGCTTGTTGGTTTAAAAAGTCCTATCTTTGTCATAGCCATAGTGCCCTCTGCTGCTCAAAGTAACATTCATTGGGTGACACACAGACTCTGACTAACCGTGAATGCTGTGTACGACCTTCAAATCAACACTGAAGGACAAACTCTGAGGAGCAGACGCTGTAAAGCTCATTATCTGCACTTTATATTATAGCTAATGCTTTGAAATAAGGATTGTGTATGTTAATACTTACTGTTCATCACCAACCTTCTTTATCCATTCCATGTCACACTGGGCACAAGTGGAGCTCACATCCTGCAGCACATACAAACACAAGAAACGTATATCACAGCCTCATGTGCAACACATGTACGTGTAAATCCATAATGTGATGCAGGGGTACATATCCTGTCTGGATGAAACAGACAGAATACAGTAAATGCTTTCAGAATGCTGCACAAACCTCTCCACAAACACAACTTTGCTCAGGGTCTAAAGTTTTGTGCTACATGTGTGTCTTAACTAAGAAATAAAGCATGACAGGACATGCTGTTATAGGAAAATAACTCTTACTACCCCGGAGCTGATTATTTTCCTATAAGTGCATGTCCAGAAGTGTTTTCCCAATGCTAACAACTTTTAATTCATCAATCATCATGCTTTTTTAACTGTTTATAGTTACATATAATGATGTGGAACGTCCATGGGAGAAGTTAGTTCCAGTTATATCTTAAGTAATAGCATTTATAATAAACTCGTTCCCACACCAGCTGCTCTGTTTTCTGTCTTTAAGTTAATAAGACAAAAATACGTCTTGTGATGTTTGCAAGAAACCCAAAAGTGCAAGCTCCTCTGTCCTAAAGAGTCTCCCATGGTGAAAAAGCTGCTGACTGTTACAAAGTGCTGACACTGGAGACTCCTTCCATAAATGTTAATTAAACACCTCTTTAGAGAAAGCTTCACAATATCAGTAATTACCACACTTTTTTTAATATGTTTATTATTAGTTTTAGATTACACGGAGCATCTGCTGTGAAAGCTGTGCTGTTATAGGAAATTAATCAACATCTTGTGTCCAATGAGATCAAAATCAACAGCGCTGTGGTATAAACCTTTCTGAAGAGGAACCTTTCAACTATTAATAGGAGCGAATAGGAAATAACTGAAAGCAGAGAAATAGCAGAATAGCAGAATTCTTGTCAGGTTTTAGCATGTATGTAAAACATGAGGAAGGATATGAATATTTTAAGCCACTCCAATGAAAGCTTGATAGGAGTTTAAAAAGTTTAATATTTGTCACAAGCCACCGCTGTGGCATAAACAATTTTATACCACAAGACTGAAGTTTTGATTCTGGTATGAGCTATAGTAAAATTATACCTTTTAAAAATAATTATGAAATGATTGTACAGTATTGTGAATGTTACTGAAAAGTTACTATGTATAGGTTAATGTTAACTAGTTTAAACTTTGACTCTTATGTCAGGTATGTATGCTAATGCTAAATATATCATACGCTAAATTTGGCTTGCTAGTATGGCACTGTAAAATGCGATTGATTACATCTTATTGCTGTAAAGATTATTATGATAAGATACAGCAATAATTGAATTGATACTACGGTAAACTAACTGTACAGTATTGTATTTTCTGCAGAGTTATTGTAGTGATGTTACTGTAAGCATGCAGGAAGTGTTCAGGAGAGAGGACTTTGTGCTTTGTGGTGTCTCTGTATTGTAACAAGTTGCACAGTGTGATTTATTTTTTAAATAATTATGTGTTCTATATGTTTTGTGTTTTTATGAATAAGATGAATAGGAAAACAGTTAATGTGATATTGCTAAGCTTCTCTAGTGAAGCACACAATCCAAAGACTTAAAGAGGAGCAAAAAAAAAAAATCTAAACTGATGAAAAACAGGAGAAATGTTGGGAAATCAGAGTGATTCAGCAATGAATGAGCTGTAGGTCATTGCTGCTGAGGACACAAATCAGATAAACAAGTACAAAAAGCAGCTCTTTTATAGCAGATGTGAATGTATGTATCCTGGTAAAATACTGTCTGAAGGTTGCAAGTGCATAAAGCGTCAACATGGTAAATGTATGGCAATAATGTGCTAATTTTCAGTGTTAAAGCCATGTTGTTCTTTAACAAAGAAAAACATGTAACATGTGAGTTGTCATGCATTACATGGAGTAAGGGCTACTAACCTAGTGCATATCTTGAAGATATACTCAGTGATTTTGGTAGAAGTTCAGGGTGATTTATAATTCAGTAATAATGCATGGAAGCATATTTGCATTGTGAAGCACAGAATGTGGTTTGGAGAAATGTAGAACTCTACAGGCTAATGGAGGATTTGATGTCCCAACTATTCAAAATCTCAACTATGCAGTTACAGTAGCATGTGTAGTGTGGAGACTGAAAGCAGAACTTGCACTAAAGCAAAATGGAGCAGTCTAAGGATTGATTAACAAAAGAGGTATAACATCATGAGCACTTAAATAAATGATCTACAATAAATTACACAGTTACAGAAGAGAATTATTTATAATCACACTATCCCTCGTCACCCAGATGAGGATGGGTTCCCTTTTGAGTCTGGATCCTCTCAAGGTTTCTTCCTCATGTAGTCTCAGGGAGTTTTTCCTTGCCACCGTCACCTCTGGCTTGCTCATTAGGGATAGATTTATAAATTTAAAATTTATATCAGAAATTTATATATTTCTGTAAAGCTGTTTTGTGACAATATCCATTGTTAAAAGTGCTATACAAGTAAAACTGAACTGAACTGAATTAAATTACAAAACCACCGAAGTGATAATAGCAAATAGCAAAAGAGGTGTGCATAAAATAATAGAAAGCAGCACAAAACCGACTTTAGTGTAAAATTATCCTAAATAAATGTCCAGTACAGTGTAAACAACTATATATTTTTTTTTAGTTAGTTAGTTACTTTTATTGTCCATAAGTGAAAATTTGTCTTTGGCTTCACCATACAGTATAAGCAAGGACATCAACACAATAACCTAAAAAACAATAAGCAAAAATATAAAAAAGTATAAAATTCTAAAACTCAAATACACATACACATATATACATCCCCATATGTATACATACACACACACACACACACACACACACACACACGTGTATATATATATATATATATATATATGCACACCTACTCATATAACCAACATTTATGACTCAGCATTTAATATTTTACTGCATTTTACTTATAATATTTTACAGCATTTTACTGCATTCTGTACTTTTCCTCCAAATCCACACCCCCAAATAAGATGCATACTCACTGCTTAAGCTAGAACACCTGAATACTAGTGGAGGAAGGGAAGCTTGAAATAAAAATGACCAAAGAGAATGTCCTCACTGTTTGGAGGTTGGGCTTCCATATATATATATATATATATTTCCAGAGTTTTGTCTCTGAATGTTTATTTTATAATCTGATGCTGGGATTTAAGGAAATTTTTTCTGGTTTTACTTTATCTCATGTACGACTCATAAACTTCTGTAAACGTTACCGGCAGTGTACTGACCTGTTGTCTCTGGTTGTTCTGAAGCTCTCTTAGCTCTTCTTGCAGTCTTTCACATTCAGCCTTTAGCTCCTCCTCCCTCTGACACGCCCCTTGGGCCTCATGCCGTGCCCCTTCTAGCTCCGCCTCCAGCCTCTGCAGTTTCAGGTCGGACAGAGTATCCAGACTGCGGGAGCTCTGGAGGGTCAAAGCTGGGCAGTCTAGCCCTGGTGTGGAAAAACACAAAACATACACACCAAGTGAGCCATTTATAGATGTCTAAAGGATATTTTTTTGCTTTGATTTTTTTTTTTTTTGCATTATTAATGTAAATATAGACAGAAGAGAGGCCTGTGAAGGGATGACTGTTTATAGCTGATAAAACATAAGTGATAACAGGAACTAACTTCTTTTGTGGACATTCCATGATGATACGTGTAACTATAAATGAATAAAAAGTATGATGTGCCATTTTCTAATTAATTTAAAAAAAAAGCTCAGGTACTTTCTGCCTAGTTCAGTAATTTTTTTTTTGCTGCTGAAATAAAACATGCCCAAGATTAAACCTCAGTTTCTCATCAACAGGCCCTGGATATTTTAATTCCAGAAGTATAAGTGAAGTACCTGTCATAGGACTTGTGTTTATGTGTGTGATGTAAGTTGTTTATGCCTCCACTAGGAGTTAGCAGCCGCTGTGTGACAGCCTATAATCTCATGTTTGATGTCCGAACAGGCTTTGATCCTTTTTCAGCTCACAGCCTACATTATCAGCGTGTTTTAGCAAGCCAACAAACAACTGGAAACCCACTGAACATGATGATAACCACAAACCTGCAGTGACTTAATAATAAGCGCTATCATGTTTAATGCCTTTCACAAACACAGTAGCTGCCGCAGTGCTGAAAGCATGTGCCACGCAGAGGGCAGCGGGCCAGCAGGGCCTCCTCGTTTCATCATGCCAGGCATGACGGTGTGGTGATGATGATGGAGGATGGGAGACTCAGGCGCATCCCGCACTTCTCCCCCAGCGTGGGCGCTGTGATTCAGCTGCTCCAAAAGAAACAGTCCTTGAGCAAGCACCTATTGTGATGGTTCAGCAATAAGCGAGCATGAACTACCACACACCCACATGCACGCCCACATTACCACAGTTTTTCTCTACACTCTGGCCATCCGTTCATATGCTCGCAGCCAAGAACTAATTTCTCATCTCTCGCTCTTGTTGTCAAAAAGGAACACAACATGTTTAACCATCTTCACCTACGACTTTATGTAGAACGTAAAGAGCTAACGTCGGCATGAGGCAGCTTTTGAGAGAATTTTCCCTCCTACAGGCCAAGGGACTGAGCCTGGTTTATGACCACTGCTGTTGTGCTGATCTGTGAAGTTCTCCTGTCTATTGTGGCTTGTTCCTAACATAAAATGTGAGTGGTGTTGGTGGGAAGATCTGCTCCAACAGAAATCAAAGAACATGGAGAGATTACAACATCCTGGAAACAAGTTATTTCAAGTTAAAGATGAGGCTGGGAGGAACTACATTTATTCTTTCTAGGAGCTGCAGAATAGGCGTGTAATGCAATGCCACTATCTGTAACTGCATGTTTATCTGCATCTGATTAGTGCTCTAAATAGTCTCATCTATATCTGTATCTGTAACCTGAAGTGGCTTAAACAAAGGTTATTTATTAACTTTTACAATTACATATGAACCTTGTGACTCTCTGCCTGTTTACCCTAAGGTAGAAATGCCAGCACTGTCAGTGTGGTCTGTGAATTCTGGCCCTGACAGTTCCTCAGCCTCTTACCACTTGGTGCGTAGAATTATTTTTTAATCCCACTTGCAGGGATGTTAGTTTTGTTTGTATCTGCTTGTGATATTCTCTAACAAATTTAGTTGGTCCTATGTTCCAAGCTATAAACACACTACTGGCCTCAATTAAATCATGTGACCCAGAAAAGGAGTCGTGATGTACACCTCTAGTCTGAACCAGATGCCCTGTGAGCCCTTCTGGCAAAATAAATACACAAATAAATAAAACAAAAATAATTAGTGCACCTCCTATTCATATCTGTAT
Organism: Pangasius macronema; assembly: GCA_037577455.1. Classification (NCBI taxonomy): domain Eukaryota; kingdom Metazoa; phylum Chordata; class Actinopteri; order Siluriformes; family Pangasiidae; genus Pangasius; species Pangasius macronema. The sequence goes on along the minus strand of CM074956.1, from coordinate 10,871,621 downwards.
TTTCATCTCTTATTTTCGTAAATTTTCATATATCTCGTTTATTGTTCAATACAAATTATGTATTCACATTTCTTTACATTACTACTTCAGAAGTAAGAGAGTATTGCATCAAATAAAACAACGTTTACAAAAATGTCTCAATGTTTCCATGCTACTTTGTTTTCATGATGAAAAATGGCTAAAATTAATTGCTAACATTGTGTCTCAAAAATAGCGTGAGGATATGTCTTTCAGCAGTCTTCAATTTACTTCTGTATGCTGCAGTTGTAAGCACTAAATGCTGTAAATGTAAATGTGGAATTAAATATCTCAGAACAGATGGAACACTGCAGTAAGACAGTTGATATGGATGCTGTTTTTTTTCACTTGTCTCTTGTGAGAAACATGGCAACAAAATAAAGATGTGCATGAAAAAGGGCTCAAACACACATACACACACACACACACACACACACACACACACACACACACACACACCCCAATCCCCCCGACACACACACACACACACACACACACACACACACACACACACACACACACACACACACACACACACACAAAGCGCTAAGAAGGACTCACTGTGTGTGTCAGGACTGGCATGTAGCTGCAGGTACTGCATGTCTTTGCTGTGCAGTTGTGTGTTGAATTTGTGTAGAGAGCTGTCCCGCTGCCTCAGAGCAGACTCCAGACTGTGGATGCGCTCCACGTGCTTCTCCACCAGAGATGTCTTTGACACACAAAGTGTATGTAACATACAGAGACATATAATAAAAGCAGTCAGAGAAATAAAGAGAGGCTAATAACAGAAACAGACTATGGCCATTGTTCTTCAGATTCATTATAAATGCTTTACGCTAACAACAAAAGATGAGCTTGTGAAAATGCAACAGCTGATGGCTAACTGAATGTGTGAGTGTGGCGAGAGGCACAGATGCTCTGACGCTTGCATCATGTAATTTACAAAGCCAGGCTTTTGGCCAAAGCCAAACATGAAGCCATTTGGGATAGATGAATAATATTGACAGTATTATCATACATATACAGTTAAGGATCTTCAGATTTTAGAAGTAGGACTTGATACGCTGCAAGCCTTAGAGCAAAATCTTTTGGCACCTCTTGGGCCTTTCCCCTATTAGGAGGTGTGCACGGTGCAGATTAATCAAGCAGACACCTGGTTAGATAAAGGATTAGAGCAGATGTCAGGGCTACTTATAATTCCTGCCAGTGGTGTCAGGAGCCAAAGTTAGAAAGCATGGCTATTGGAGTTTTGTATGAATGTTTTAGTAAGCACCAGTTCTCAATCTCACCATCTTGTCCAGGTCTCTCTGGAGATTAGTCTTCTCCATGTGGATCTTCTCATAGGCCTGAATAACATCTTCCAGCTGCTCCTCCCGCTCCTTACTCTTTTGAAGCTGGACAACAGATGCAAAGTGAGTGAGAATTTTTTAATTTAAAAGTCTAGGCCTCCACTGTGTAAAAGAAGTACAGAACATCTCCATGAATGTGTTCTAACTAAACATACAGTAACATAAAAAAAAACTCAAATGATAGCCAGCCTCTTATTGCCAGCTTCAGTGATTATCCTATTCTAAACCTCTCAACACTAATCTCCTGCTCTTACAGATAATGGTGGTTTGTATCCGGCTCCATTAAACCAGATAAAGGCAATTTATTTTAAAGGGCTTTACACCAGGACCCAGGTCTAGCTTGCTGTAAATCTCTGGGTACGAGCGAGAGAAATAAACATGCAGAAAACGAAAAAAAGCAATGGTTTCGACTGAAATAAAAGATGAAGGTCACTGGTGTATAAGAAGGTGGGCAGGGAGGTGAGAGATGAGGGATGCAGTTATACAATAATGTACGCTAGAGAAATGCCAGAGGCTACTGGTTGCTTATGGAAACCGATAGCAGCTTTCATTAATTGTCAAGTAACAAGTAATGAGAAGCATCAGAAGTAGACTGAGTTGCAGCAAGAGCGATCGTCTATTACATCGTCTCTTGCCTGAAAGCAGCAAGAAACAATATAAAATCTGATTAAAGCTGGTTCCACAGTTACTTCCTCTGCCAGAAGGTGGATAAACAGACAAACAAAACTGTGTTGTGTTGCATCATAAACTTCTCCTCTCACCTCATGGGTGAGGATGTTGATTCTCTGCTGCAGATTGCCGTTCTCAGACTGGAGCAGGGCCGTATCTTTGGGCTCGAAGGAGCAGTAGGAGTTCCTGTCCTCGCCAAAGTCATTGATCATAGGAAACTACACACAAAACACCATTTGAGATGAGAGTGCATCTTTTACATCATACTATAAAGATCTCATAATCAAATGCTTCCCATAATAGGGTGTAAAGATGTAATTGTTGCTGAGAACACAACACTCTCTGGTGGGATAATATTAACACACTGATTTAGATGAACAAACAACAAACCGCCCGGGGTGCAGAACACCTGAGATTTAATTTTTTTTGTATTATGAGATGATTCATGAAAAACTGAGGTGAGCAGCACAGAAATTTCAACACCAGATATATGAATATGTGGCAGGTTTTATACTGCGGTGCCTTATGAAAGTCTGCTGTAATTTTATAAAAGTGGGAAGAATATGCCAGGTTGTTCTGCAACTCTTTTTATGGTATACAATCTCTGATCAGATGATAGAAAACGACTGTGTCTTATTGCTTGCAGTGTGCTGAAATGAGTCCACTTTGTACTTTGTACAGTCCCTTGCCATATGAATTTAAACACTATTGAAGCTGCTGTTGATGAAAGTTCTGAAGTGATACTGTAGATTTTCAGACTGCTAGGTAACTCTGATTGACATGTGTTGGAAACTTTTTCAGTGAAGACCAGGAGACTTGGGTATATCTTCAGCAGGATTCTTTATTGAGAACGCGCTGGTCGGTCGCTGTAGTCATCAAGTCTAACTAAGGCTGTGATACATTAGAGTTTTATACATTTCAAGGAGGATTGATTCATGAAGGTGGAGACAAGCACACAATTGTCAGGAAGTACATAAAGACAAAATGTTAATGTTTCAGACACCTGGGCTGGCTGACTTGATTTCCTTAGAATATCATCTTTACCTCAAAATGTAAAACACAATGTGCATAACCTAGTTTTAACATTATGTAAATTTGTAATCCAGCACATGGCAAAAATAGTGTTACTTGGCAGTGCTGGGAAAATATATTGCTATTCAAACGATAAAGTTAAATATATTATTATGCAACTACCTATAGCCCAATATCTGTAATTTATATTGCTGTATTTAACCTTTTACTAAAAGCATGACAACACGAAAGACAGGAGCAAGAAAAAGCAAAACACTGCATTGCTTTCTTAATCCTCCTGGATAATGCTGAATTATCATTTAAAAATAATTTATCAATAATAATATTAATAGGCTACAAATTAGAAATAATAAGCTCCAATTAGTTTTACATTACAGCAATATGTGATTTTTGTTGTCAAAATAGGCTATAAATGAGCTTTGTGATTAGCAACAACAATGTGATGTGTTTTCTAGATATATTTTGATATTTTTAATTAAATTTAAGCATTTTTGTTAGCAAATGACAAAAAAGGCAAAAACAAGGTAAAAACAGTCATTGCTTTTGTAATATATATATGTATATATACACTCCTACATATACAAATACAAAATATATACAAAATCTTAAGACCGGGGGAAACATTCCAAGTATTTGCATTTCTCGCATGTGGATCATAACCAGTTTGTAAGAACTGCTTCAAAATGTCAAAAGAAGAAAAAGGAGCAAGAGACAAAAAACAGAGATTGGCAATTTATTAAA
>CM074956.1:10852398-10867712 GCA_037577455.1 Pangasius macronema | reverse complement strand
TCGAGAACTGACTGTTCACTTGCTGCCTAATATATCCCACCCCTTGACAGGTGCCACTGTAACAAGATAATCAATGTTAGTCACTTCACCTGTCAGTGGTTTTAATGTTATGGCTGATAGGTGTGTGTGTGTGTGTGTGTGTGTGTGTGTGTGTGTGTGTATATATATCCCTGACATTTATGGGAGGAAATTAAAATGAATGTACATGCCTGAAAATGATTGGTCTTATTTTTACATTCAGTTGCCTTCCTTACTCTGGTAGTTAATGATGCAAGCCTCTTGTTCACACTGGGGCCTTTTTGCAATGAATGTTTTAGCATTAATCCTCAGATCAAACATCTCCTTCAAAAGAGAGCAAGATGATCGTAGAGAACGTGCAAAATATTTCAGGTGCTTTTAGTGTAAAATCTAACTTTATTGTATTTTTGTCTAGGAGGAATGCAATATATGCTCAGTTTTTTGTTATGTTAACAGGAATGTATATGTATAACAGTAAATTATATTTCATCTAATGGCTAAGGAGGATGGGAGAAGGGAGCACTACATCTCCACTACATCAGCCACTGCATACCACCCGATCACGACACTCCTGTCTCATGACTGCTTTGCATGATTCATGTTCATGTTAATTAGCACTATAGCATTTAAGTCATGTTTTGTACAGCACTTGGTGTCTAGTGTTTGTTCTCTGTTGTCGATATCTTTGTACTTTGTTCATGTCATGTTCATGTTGTTGCCCTGCTTTGCTGTTCTCATTTTGTTTCTTGCTCTTTGTGTTTTGTGTGTTTTCACTTACAATAATACACTTGATATAATAATACATTATTATACACTTATGATAATACACTTGCATCTGCCTCCTCTACAATTCTTTTCACACAGATGTATTTGATTACGTCGCATCTCATACCATTCCCTTCATTGCTACCTCTAGCTACCTCTTTCTACCTAGTAAACTACAACAACTAATAACAACTAAAAACAACTACTGATGTTCCCGGGGAAAGTTGGGATACACAAGCATGTACACCTCCTCAATTTCATATGCTAAGAATTTGAAACATGGATAGTTCATATTTTTAACACAGGAAATGTCAAGAAATGTCAAAAAATACCAGACGTCTCGGTTTTCACTTTTCTTGTTGCAGAAAGATAATTGAATAGCTAAAATGTACCACATAGACACCGGAATGCCTCTTTTACAGCTATTAGATATTATAAAATATGGTTAGCTTCCTGCCAAACTGACACAACTCCATGTAATCTGTCAGCTTCGGCAAAGGCACTTCAAATCGTATCCAAACCGGCCCTGCTCACACAGGCAAGTGCAAACTGCCTCTGTACCCCTGTGGTCTGTGAGACGTGACACGGTTGACATTTCTGCCACTGATTGATTTTCTTTGCTTATTTCTTTCCCCTTTAGACACACTGCCACACTGCTTATCAGTAATACCATTCATTCAGGTTTGAAAAGGTTCTTGTTTGCATATCAGTCACTGACTACTGGTGAGTGAAGGGTAGATGACAAAGCAGAGCATTTGTGCACTTGAGGCTCTGTCTGTCTTTAATAGAAGCATTTCAAAACCAGAGCAGGCTTTTTTACCTCAGGAAACAGGAAAACTCAGAAAGGTTAAAGAGGATCAAAAAGGACATTTTACCATCTGTTCTGTGCTGGCTCAAACCAGGTTGAAGACAAAACACATGAACAAAAGAGCATGGGAGGTGGAGTGGACTGATGAATATTCTGACAGGCAAGATAAAGATCTGAAGCAGTGTACTACTTCAGATGCTCTATCTCGGCTCAAATCACCTCTCTCCCCCCTTCTCATGTCTCCTTTTCTCCTTCCTTTGCTCTCCAGGTGGCCTTTGTGACCTGCCCAGACGTGCATGAATATTCCAGAGCAGCATTAAGCTCCCCAGGAATATCTGAGTTGCTGCTGGCTGTCACAGGCAAACCTTTGTTAGTCTATTAAAATGTCTTACATAAACCTACCTCTTGATCAATTTTGTACGGGAGGTAGGAGACCCGTAGGTATCGAGCGAAACCAAGACAAAACTGTTTTCTTTTCGCATTCAGCAGTTTCAGCATGCGTCATGCCTAGTGAGCCACTAGACATACAAAAAAGTGCTTTGTAAGTGTATTTATAGGCCATTGTTGCTAATACTGCTGGCCTACAATTCATTGTACATAAGAAATGTGAATCCAAATTGCAATGGACAATAATGTAAGGTTAATTATTCACCATAATGAAATGCACCTTTACTTTTGCACATAAAAAATGTAGAATTTAAACTCCTTTAATTAGCCTAATAAAGTCCCCTAGTAGGCATGGAACTGCACCTACTATGAAGATTAGTGTCCAAAACTACAATAAACATGTTCAGTATAATCGAAGCATGATTACACAGACCCTTACGTAATTAGCTGAATCAAGCTTGATTTAATGCTGCTGATTTTAATGTGAAGTCAAAACAAAAGTTGGCTCATTTGAGATCGTTACAACACAGCCTGTTGCTATTTTATGACACGAGATACAAGATGACAACGTGAATCGTAATGAATTAATGATAACGCAGGGCTCCATAATGAAGCAGTGCTACGAGGCCAAGGGCATACATTATTAAACCTGGAAGAGGATAAGATATTTATGAACACATTTAGATACCAAGAATAATATGTTTCCATATGCATTTAAAGAAGACTACCGAAGTCACACATAAATCACACAATTTTAACATGCACCTGTTTAATGCAAACGAAACTAATTAAATTGCAATATAACATGCATGGCTTGAGATTTGCGCTTCTCTATTTTTTCCTCAAATACAGTCATTGCTTTACAAACTTTACAATCTGTATGCATGGCAGAACAAAATGTTAACTTTATTGTAGTGCTAGGAGTTTGTAGATGTTATTAGTGACATCGTAGTCCCACCAGACCCTGGTTATATTACACTGATTAGCTTCAGGGCAAAAGTCACGATTCACCTCTCGACGTCACACCCTTAAATTAGCTCATGCAGGCAGTTTTCCACAGGCAACATGACAACAGCACCGCAAATGAAGTGCATAGTAATCAAGTGAAGCCTCAAAACAGAATGACAGAGAAAAAATACACCTACCTGTCTGGTATTATAAAGCAATAGCTCTTGAAAAAAATATGATCTCACACAAAGCTGTAACAAGTGCATGAATCAATCTGTATGGCAAGTTACAAAAGTTACAGTCATTTGGACCTGTTGTTATACTACATTTATATGAAAGTGAATAAGATCCAACAACATTGCCATAATGTGTTTACATTCATAGAAACCTTTCATGAACTCAGATTGGATAAACTATGCAATCAATTTAGGGCAATGGCAAAAGATTTGTTATGTTTTAACCCACCAATGAGCACTCACATAAATTTGTAGGTTCAGTACATTTGCTGCAGTGTGAATGATGATTCTTCAGCCCGAAACCGTGAAGATCTTCATTTTTACCACATAATCTGCCTTGTAAAATGAGTCATGCTCATCTGTCATAGAGACAGCTTTCCAGCTGTTTTAAACATGCCTCCAAAAACAAGGCCTAAGGACAACAGGCAAAGTTTAAGAGAATGCTAAAGCTGAGTTTGGACCAGTGGTCTTTTAAGATAATTACTTGTCACACTGTACAAGATGATCCCAATAAAATCATGGCTGAATTCTAACAGACTGTGCAACATGTTCTGCATGTCAGATTATACGATGAAGATCTTCTAATGATAGAGATCATACTAAACAAAATTACTATATTCTGCGTGCATCATCAGTCAGTGTGATCCGGGCTAGTGCAGAAAGCTGTGTCACATAAAAAGAAAAATTCGATCTATCCGCATGTCTAGTTTATATTTCGCCATTGCCTCTACTGTATCTGTAGTTATCCTGTGAGTTTTGTGTAATCCTACACCGTGCTCCTATTGGAGGCTTTTGGTTGAGTCACAACAGCATACACTGAGATTTTTATCAAAAAAAGACACTGTCAGAACTTTGTCAGAAGCTGTCGCAATAGTGCTAAATTGGCTACCGGTGAGCATGGCAGAGTGTGTGTTCTAAGACTGCGAAACGCAACTCACGACTAATGTGACCGATGTGAGATTTCTGTCTGCAGCAAAGTCGACCTAAAATTTTACAGCATAAAGCCGGACTAAGAGAAAGTGCAGCCATGATTTATCCCATGTGATTTAAACCGTTGTCTGGACCACCAGCATCACGATTTATACCTTAGTCTGGACCACCAGCACTATGATTTATACCTTAGTCTGGACTACCATCAGTACGATTTAAACCTTAGTCTGGACTACCATCAGTACGATATAAACCTTAGTCTGGACCACCAGCACTATGATTTATACCTTAGTCTGGACTACCATCAGTACGATTTAAACCTTAGTCTGGACTACCATCAGTACGATATAAACCTTAGTCTGGACCACCAGCACTATGATTTATACCTTAGTCTGGACCACCAGCACTATGATTTATACCTTAGTCTGNTATACCTTAGTCTGGACTACCATCAGTACAATTTAAACCTGGACCATCAGAGTTACGATTTAAACCTTAGTCTGGACCACCAGCACTACAATTTATACCTTAGTCTCGTCCTCACTATGATTTGAACTTTAGTCTGGACCATCAGCACTACGGTTTATACCTTTGTCTGGACCACCAGCATCACGATTTAAACCTTAGTCTGGACCACCAGCATCACGATTTATACCTTAGTCTGGACCACCATCAGTACGATTTAAATCTTAGTCTGGACCACCAGCACTATGATTTATACCTTAGTCTGGACCACCAGCACTATGATTTATACCTTAGTCTGGACCACCAGCACTATGATTTATACCTTAGTCTGGACCACCAGCACTACGATTTAAACCTTAGTCTACAATTTATACCTTAGTCTCGTCCTCACTATGATTTGAACTTTAGTCTGGACCACCAGCACTATGTCAGTGAACAGAAACATCACATTTTCCCGCACTGTGGAATACACAACAAATTCTTCACTCAGCCTAAATTTAAACACACATTTTAGACAGGCTCAAACACAATGAGCAGACTTCTGGTGATTTTTTTTGGGATATGGTTCTTATTCAGCTGCCACACTTGGCAGTTGCTGTCAGGTGCTGTTTGTCATTTTGCTAAGGTTTGTGAAATATGCTGGCATTAGTGCGGAGCAGTGAGTGGTGATTTATGATTTCCTGTCAGCTGACTGACAGACAGGAAATGGAGCCCGCGTGCACGCGCGTTTCCCGCACTTTTCCTCCAACGGCTATTTTCATTTCACCACGCACACACCTACACACACACACACACGCATACACACACACGCGCACACACACGCGCACACACACACAGCACAACAAACACGACACAACAAACTCAATAGTCCAGCTGCATAGCAACACAAGTGAAATGGCAATATGGCAAACTGGAGCTTAATTATTGGCACCTCTACAGCGACAGCACGTTTTACAGACTGTATGTTTATAAACAGAATAAAACACGCACACATTTGGGATATTCATCAGAAACTTAGCTTGTGTTTAACACAAATAGTCCTCATTTTCAGCTCTCCCCTTACAATAGCACAGCCTAGTTCATGTTAAAATGAACACAATAGTGCCTCATTCCGAGGCGTCACCTTGAAGATTTCTTTTTCTATTCCCTTCAGTTTCGTTCATTTTGCTCCATCTGGTGCACTAGTGTGCTGAGACGCTCTTACTTAAACCGCCTTCGGGGTGTTTGCATGGATCAGGAGATCTTGGATGAAAGCGTGCGCTTCTGCTCTGCTGGCATCTAAGAAACGGTGTTTTCTGTGCGCCCCGTTTTGCGTTTGCTTGCGTTTGCTTGTTGGTGTGTAGTAGCGCGCTGTGTTAAACATGGCTGTGCGCGCGGCGCGCTCTCCGCCACTGTGCACCTCCTGCGCGCACAGGATCAGGATGATGAGGAGGACGATAATGCAGACCCGATCGAAGTCTCAAGCAAGGGACAATCAAAGTGGATCAGAAGAGGATGAAATACTCACGGTCTGCCATCGATCGGTCTTCAGATGCCATGTCTTAAGTAGGGGGCAAGGCACCCCGGCAAGCGCTCGGTTTGATGCCTGCTGCTGATGCTGCTGATGCTGATGCTGCTGATGCTGTGTGTAGAGCAGCTCTCTCCTTCACTGCGTTGCCCAAAGGAGGGGAGATGAGAGACTCATGCGTGGAGATGCCTCAAAAATCCGCGTCACCGTTTCTCAGAAAACACTGAGCACCCAGTTTCCTCCGTTTTTAACAGAAAAAAATGAGTGATTTGATATTAAAACCCACGACTAGAGTTGTCTGGAGTGTTTCAGCACACATGCCGGTTTCAAGAGTTAGCTACACATGAAGAGTTTTGTCCTGTGTGCATTGCAAAGGCTGTGATAGAGAGATAGAGGTGGGAATAGGAAACTGACCACAAAAAGGCATTTGACATAAACCCCAATTACATAACGTTATATAATATTACATAACATTAAAAAAAAAACACGAGAATAATGTAAGGAAATCTATTGTATTGAGAGAGAGAGAGAGAGAGAGAGAGAGAGAGATGTGAAGGTATGATGCTGTTATTGCTGCTCTACTGAAAATCAGGGCATCTTAGCCTGGGTTGAGACACAAAGGAAATTTCCACTCAATTAAACCGTTTTTCCTATCCAGTGCCTGTAATAGCTATACAAGTGCTAGAATCCATTATGTATGTTTTCAGGCTACTACTGTGTTGAGAAGTGGAAGGTGGCCCGAGGACTCAAATATGTATTTGGTTAGAGAATGGAAATATACTGGCATGCAGTCTGACCATCCTGGTACTCTGCTTGCAGTATTAAGACTGAAATATGACACATTTTATAAAAAATACCTAAAGACCTAAAGACCTACTCAGATAAATATACATAGCCTTACAGATAAAGATGAGTCAGAGTCTAATTAGATAATAGTAGAACCGTGATAGATATTTTCTGTTTTGAGGGAGGTTTTTAGGCATAATTTAGATATCCTGTATCTCCATTTAGTAACATAAGAAGACTAAATCTTACTGAAGACACCTGATGTTTCAAGGAAGGTAATGAACCCCTAACAGTCTGTTAAATAATTCAGACAATCAGCAAATAGTGAATATGTCTTTGAAAAGCCATTGAGTTTTAACATAAGCCACATGGACCAGTGGCTAGAATAATATAGTGGGTCAGAGTGATGTTCCCACACTGACCACACAGTGGTGCACGTTTACCTTTAGGTGGAGAGTGACGGTGAGACTAGCACACAGGGATATCATGCAGGCTTTATATGACCAAACTAAATAGTATATGATACAGACTGTTATGCCTGAATGATTGCTGAATAAACATTTAGTCTTACAGCCTCCATAGTCTTCATTTTGCACTCACTAGTCTTATCATGCATTTGACGTTTTTCCTTAAATACCATCTTGTTTGTTTCTCTTTTCTTTTTATATGCCATACTACTACCAATAATAATAATAATAATAATTTATGATCATTATAATGATATAATATTAATATATTATAATAAGTACTATTAAGCATATTGCAGTATAATTGGACAGTGTATTATATTGGCCAATTTCAGTTCTTTATGTGCTCTCAGACACTTGGCAAAGGATTTATTTATCAGTAGGTAGAACAGCTTGTCCGGTTCACCACACCAGTCGTCATATTTCCACGTTGCAGCTGATGTGTATATTAAGCTATCTCACGTCGTGTGACGTCAGAAAAACTGGCAGAAACCGCTTCCAGCAGCGATGTTTACTGTCTACTGCTCCAAGCAGCTATACGTAACATGAATATTCATTAAACAAGTCCCGCCCACATGTCTGATTGGACAGAGCCTGACACGAACTTCACAGCGAGGGCTCTGATTGGTTGAGGGTTAACTTCAGGACCAGCCTTTTCAGGGAAAACGTAGCGAGCCTTGTGTTATGTTAGACGTTATGTGCTGCTAGTTTGCTTATAAACAGGAAAGCTTTGAATCTAGCTCAATCTTTTCTCAAGGCTAAGCAGCATTTCACAATGAAGTTCGTGAGGTTTATTATGCAGAATTCGGCCTTGGCTAGCGTGCCTAAGCACATCGAGCACTTCTCGAAATTTTCACCATCTCCTCTGTCGATGAAGCAATTCCTAGATTTCGGTGAGTAGTTTTTGTTTTGTATACAGTTTGGGTGACTTGTGTATCGTGTGATTTCTGGGCATTGCTCTTCTAGGGAGAAAAAAAAAAATCCCAGGCGCAGGATAGCACCGTGATTTTTAAGAATAAACAGCATAAATATGGCTTCATATGGTGTAAGTCGGCGATTTTCCGTGTTGCTTTAAATGATGTGGTAGATGGTGTAAGTTCGTGCTTTGTAAGAAAATTTGGAAGGTGTGATTGAAGATTTCCCAGAGCACAGACTGAGTGAGGCCACTGCTGCAGGGATTGCATCATGCTGATTAGCTGGTCGGTTGGGTCTGTTCGGTATACCGAGCCCATGACCTTTGTCCTACTGATACTGCAGGAGCGCGCGATAATAAAGGATCCCTCTAGCTCCCAAAAAAAAATAAAAATAGAGAATTAAACCTTATTCTGGAGTGTTTCTGCAAGTGATTTTGTTGAATGATCAAACAACAGTGCCATAATTTTGCTAAAACTAACACACTCCATTGTCTACTAGTGTGTCTTTAGGATATTGTAAGGTAGATCACACTTGAAGGATGTAGCAGCTTAATTTCTCTGTAATACTTGTTGATCTTGTTTTGGATATAGCTGCCTGTCATTGTTTTCAAGTCTGAATAGCAGAAGAAAATATATTTCTCTGAACAGTTGTCCTTAAGTCTTAGATATTTGGCATTTTTGTTCTACAATGCCTTTTTTTTCCTGCCAGGTTCAACAAATGCATGTGAAAAAACTTCCTTCGTCTTCCTGAGGCAAGAGCTCCCGGTGCGTCTGTCCAACATCATGAAAGAAATCAACTTACTCCCGGACAGACTGCTCACTACTCCGTCAGTTCAGATGGTGCATGGCTGGTAAGTCATAAGTCATCAATTTACAAAATAACTAAATAATAAGGGCTGATATCTTAAAGCTTTTTAGCTATGGCTTTTTTTTTTAATTGTTGTACATATTGTGTTATTTATAGCCCAAGATTTTAGTTACATAGTAATAGCCCTCTGTGGTTGACTTGAAAAAGGGTAACAAGGCTAAGGCTTGGTGACGTTGTGCATGTGAACTTTGTCCTAGTTTGTGTGTAGTGCAGGGCTGGGCTGGGCTGGGCTGGGCTGGGCTATGCCGCTCCTCCAAGAGGGTCTTTGTACACTTTGTCCTATTTTCCTACCTCTTCTTCTCCTTCCTCATGTTTATTTTTGTTTTATGACTGTTTTGCCCCACAGTTCACATGCTTACTTCCACACTTCCACTGGTTACATTTATCCAAGGGTTAAGAGTTTGCAAGCTGTTCATAACCATTTCATAAATAATAAATAACACAAGATATGTGTGAAGAAAATATAAACCTCTAACTTAAAGGGGAAAAAAAATCTGTAGTACATTTTCAAAAGAAAAACGAGGTCCGTAGCCTGTCCTTTTCTGCCTTTGGTAAAACCCTTCTGTTATGCTCTCAGGTATGTTCAGAGTTTGATGGAGATCCTTGAGTTCTTGGATAAAAGTCCCACTGACCACCGGGTCCTGGAAGAGTAAGTGTCATATTACTTCCTCCATGACGTGATGATTATGGCTTCTATTGAATGCCATTTCACATGATCTTGCATGCTTGTTCTGACCCTCAGCTTCGTGGAAACCCTGGTGAACATTAGGAATAGACATAATGACGTTGTTCCTACAATGGCTCAAGGTGTGATTGAGTACAAAGAAGCTTTTGGTCAAGATCCACTCACTAATCAGAACATCCAGTACTTCTTAGACCGATTCTACACGAGCCGAATATCCATCCGTATGCTTATCAACCAGCACAGTAAGTAACAGACTTTACTTACAGGCTATATTTCACTCTGGGTGTTTTCACATATAGTTCTGTTTAACAGGTCTGAGTATGGTTCATTTAAAGTGGACTCAAAAAGGAAGTAGCTGCAAATGGCCTCAGTGCTTTTGATGTTCACAATACAAGTAGACTCAAAAGGGGACTCGGCTCTCTTTCTGGAAATTTTAGCATTGATGAGATCAGTGTTGTGTTACACACTGCCTCAAACTGACATGCTCCTAATTTTTTTTACTTACGCGATTGTTTTTAATGTGTTATAATAGTTTCCAAAGTTAGTGATGAACCCAGGACTCAAACTACATTTAGAAACCTTCCTATAAATTGTGTTTAAAATATAAACAGTTGTATTTGCTTATCCGCCCACTGTGAAACAAAAGATGGTAGAATGTACAATGCTGTGGAGATGTGTGGTGTTATTTTCACTTTTACATAAGAAATTGTTCTAATGTTCTCCAATAATCCCTTTATAGCCCTAATCTTTGATGGTGCCACAAACCCTGTTCATCCCAACACCATTGGAAGTATTGATCCTCACTGTCAAGTAGCAGACGTTGTCAAAGGTGAAGTATAAATGTGTTCTTGACTTGATGTGGTAGTAAAACAAATTTATACTATAGATATTTTTACATTACTTTTTTTTTTTAATACAATTTGTCCACATGCAGATGCCTATGAGAGTGCCAAGATGCTCTGTGACCAGTACTACCTCAGTTCCCCTGACATGGTGCTGCAAGAACACAACAGTGAGTGAGGGATTACGATGTGTTTAGTCCCAGCATCTGACTATTAGATAATTGTTCTCTACAGGTTACATAACAGGCCAATAAATTCCAACGTGTTTGTTTGCTCAGCCAGTTATGCTAATTAGGACTTTTGTACTTTATGCATGCTTTCGATTTGTAGATAAGTGCTCAGCTTTCTGGAACTTGTGTAACGTTTGAGGGGATATGGTTGACTGACTCGAGCAGTATTGACACCGCGAGTGAACTTTAACTGGTGCAGGAATGATGATGCTTAGTACATGTTCCATTTCTGTCTTGCAGTTAACAATGTGAACCTGCCTATTAGCATAGTGTATGTGCCTTCCCATCTCTACCATATGCTGTTTGAATTATTCAAGGTGAGCACCTCTTCTCATACTAATCACCAATGTTACGTCATTCGAATAACGAGAGCTGTGTTGCCATGACAATGTTTTTCTTTCCACAGAACGCTATGAGGGCAACTATTGAAAACCATAATGAAGGTGCCAATCTTCCGCCTATTGAAGTTATGGTGGCTATTGGTGGAGAGGACCTTTCCATCAAGGTCAGTTAACTCTGACAGCTTATAAATAATATTGTGCTAGGTTTGACGTTTTTTCTTCTTTTCTTCAGTGCTAGTTTGGTCTAGCAAGTTCATTGTTACCATTAATACACTCAAACTCTGGTTGTTAGTTTTAGATAAGGCACGTGCCATTTGATATTAAGAGTCCATTAACCCAGTGCCTCAGTAACCCATGTCCTCTCAGAGTGGCTCTCCACTTACTGCAATAGTACTGATGCACACACACATTTGTAGTGTGTCTGCGGTTCCTCGCACCCTCCCAATCTCCCCGTTTCTTCATGATGCTTCTTTTCTTGGAGCTTCTGCTTGTGACTCACTCTCTGCTGCTGCGGATTGTCCCACATAAATACCCCATAGATCTGCAGTTCCCAAAAACTTCCGTCTCAGCAGGTTATGCCTAAGTCTCCCCCTTTCTTCAGTGGATACTCTCAGATGGATACTATAGGCTTGTGCCTAAGCACTACTGCTGTAATCATAAAGACCATGATGCTCATACTGAACATCCTTTCAACACCTAGTCCTGTTCGACTAGTATAGTATACAACTGTAGCAGAGTAATGATTTATAATCACACCAACTGCTGTTACCCAGAGGAGGATGGCTTCCTTTTTGATTCTGGTTCCCCTCAAGGTTTTGTCTCAGCGTGTTTTTCTCGCCACTGCCGCCTCTGGCTTGCTCATTAGGGAGCTAAATGTAAATCTGCATCCAGATTTCTGTAAAGCAGCTTTGTGCCAATGTCTGTTGTGTAAAACTCTATAAAAATTGAATTGAACTGAACTGAATAGTTGCACACACCAGCTTACTCTGCGCATCAGTGGCCATTTTGTGTTGTTTTTCACTAATATATTTAACATACTGTCTCTCTCTGCCAGCTTTGCTTTTCACTTTTCATCTTTCATCCTTGAAATGATTTTTATGGTTACGCTTTACACTTCTTTGTTACTTTTCCCTGTATGTCTACAGATGAGTGACAGGGGTGGTGGCGTCCCTTTCAGGAAGATGGAGAATCTTTTCAGCTACATGTATTCAACAGCTCCGACTCCTCAGATTGGCCAGTATAGAACTCCTCTGGTGAGACAGTCTTCTCTCTAAAGTTTTCATTTCTTCTTTTCACAGTGACTTAAACCCCTAGCAGACAGGCTATGATTAACAGGGAAGGGAATATGTATAACAATGACGTTTATATCTCCCATCAGCACTCTGTTATCTCTGTTATTTACAGCGCATGGAGCATGGCACTGAATTCTGCTCTTGTTTTGTCAACAGGCTGGCTTTGGTTACGGGCTGCCAGTCACACGCCTCTATGCAAGGTATTTCCAGGGAGACCTCCAGCTCTACTCTATGGAAGGCTACGGTACTGAGGCTGTTATTCATCTGAAGGTACATGTCCTTTTGTAAATCTTAAAAAAAAGAAGAATTTCTTCTATGAATCAACCTTAATCCTTACAATCGATTCACAGAGAGATCACAAGCACTAGGAATTTTTATTTATTTATTTAAATAACCACTGAAATTCAGCTTCGATCTGGTCATATGAGCTGGTTAGTGATGCGTTCTGGGATTAGCTCTGTAATTTTCGCTTATGTAATGTGACGTGATCATATGTGATCAATTTGATTATAATTATGATTTGTATGGGCCCATTCTTGGGAATTAGTGAATAAATTAACTACAATTGTAATTAATCTTGGCTCCACTTTTTATACAAAAGGAATGATTTAAAACATGGACCAGCTTAATGAACGGGAATGGTGAGAACCTATTTCTGGACATGTGTGTTACGTTAATGGATGATATCTGTGATGATCATGTCTGATTTAGATAATGATCTCCTTATAAATTACAGCAGGGGCATGTCTGCATGATGTCCACACTGTCATCGCAACAATAAAAGGAAATATAGAATAGTCTCAAGTCTAAAGTTATTATGAGCTAGAAGCTAGTGACTTGTTTTTCTGGTTAAGTATTTACACGTGTACAAGTCATACTGTAATCCTACACAAATATCTTTAATGCAAGCTCAGGGTTTTTTTTTTCTTTTTCCGTTTTTATTAGAAGCTTGTCGCAGGGAGTGAGTCAGTGCATGTTGATGTTGATCAGTATAACAATAACTTACCTAAAGCTGCTGGAAGCATAATTTCTTTTAAAAACGCCTTTTGAATATTGTCTGTAATTTGTTGTTCGGCATTTGAAACTCCTCCAAAACCTGGTTTCTGTTTGATTTCATCATCTAACAACAGGAAAAAGCACTTACTGGTATTTTTCCATATTTATGAAAATATGAAGATATCTAGGATATCTATTACCTGGGGTTACTTCTACTGGTTTTTTATAGAAAGTAAAGTTTGGCATAATCTTTCCTGACAGATTGGGAAAGAAATAAAAGCCCAGAGATACTCCATCCTCCCCATGTAAAACCAAACCAATCCAAATAGGGCTTAACCTGTATGCATAAATAACGTGGTGTTTTTCCTCTTTTCCTCTCTCCCCTTCTCAGGCTTTATCTACTGACTCCGTAGAAAGGCTTCCAGTGTATAACAAGACGGCCCTACGGAACTACAAAGTGAGCCAGGGAGCAGATGACTGGTGTGTGCCAAGCAGAGAGCCTCTGGACCTGGCAGGATTCCGGCTGGCTAAATGAAGACCTTCCGCTTGTCTGGAGTCTCTTGGCTCAAAATAAAGACAGTCCAAGCATTAGGGATCTCACATGGGGACCAGAGAGAGCAATACAGTGTCTGCTAGAAGCCCAGACACTCAACATGAAGCCTTATGGTGTCTCTCATAGCACTAGTTAATGCATGCAATGGCTTACATCTGCACCATAATCAACCCATGAAGAGTTTTTTTGTGGTTTGTGAAAATCTTTTCTCCCACCATGTTACCTGTAGACCATGCATGCATGAGTGAGAGTGTCAAAAAGTGGTCATTTGAAGATTGCAGCTCTCTCCTATGAAAGGTGGAGTATTACATTGTGGGAGAGCCTGAGCTGCTAACTCGGTTAGTGCGTAGGTGGAGGGCAGCATGATCTTCCAGGGCAGATGGTGGAGTCAGTGTGTAGTAGAAGGCCTGAGCAGAGCAACTTCATGAGAGCAATGATAGAAAGGGCCAAAAAGAGTTGTTCTTGAAAGTGTAATATGAATAATACAGCGATTTGTATGAGTACATGAGAAGATCTCAGTGCTGAGTTATAATGTCATCAGTGGTTAATGCAGTGATTATAGGGAGTGTTTTCTAGAATATTCTGTCCATCTAACAAGTCAGAGATGATGACGTAGTGGATTATTCCATAGTGACTAGAAGGAACGTTCTTAGAGACCAGAAATGAAAACCTCTGGGTTTCTGAAACACCTCAGTGATGTGCCATGATTGTATTATGAAGTCAGACAACATAACACTGACGCAGTAGTAGATAGATAATAAATAGAAAGCTAATAAAAGGACATTAGAGTGTAGTGCAGCGGTTGGTTCCATAAATTAACGTTTTTGTTTTGAGCTTTTAAAACCTTTTTAATAACATTTTATTTTTGAGCTTTTATTTTTCCTTTGCTGTTGAGTTCATTTATATATTTTCATTTGTGTTATGTTGCTATATTGTATTCTTAACTGTTGTATGCAAGGCCAGTCAAGAAGAAGATATTCTTCTAATTTTGAACGTTTTCTGTGCCTCTACTTCTGGAAATGTATTTACTGTATTAAACAAACCAGCTGAACCATTCTCAACTTGAACCATGCAGAACCATGCAGCTCTTAAGTGTTCTTAGTTGTGTATATCATGTCTGCTTAGATTTTATATGAACCTTTTAACTTCATGTCTGAATGAGTTATATTTTGTGATAAAAATCTTTTTTTCCATTGTATCTATAATGAATGTAAATATAATGGAAATAAACATGACATGTCATTGCATATCCGTCCATCTTCTTCTTCTTCTTCTT
>CM074956.1:10821616-10849827 GCA_037577455.1 Pangasius macronema | reverse complement strand
TCACCATCACAGAATCCACTATGAATTCTACATTGTATCAGAAGGTGCTTGAGGAACATGTGAGACCATCTGTCAAACGATTTAAGCTCAAGTGGAGTGGGACCTTGCAACATGACAATGACCCAAAACATACCAGTAAATCCACCAAAAGTAAAAAATGGAGAGTTCTGGAATGGCCAAGTCAAAGCCCAGATCTAAATCCTAATGAGATCCTGTGGGGTGATTTGAAACGGACTGTGCATGCAATAACTCCCTCAAACATCACACAGCTGAAAGTATTCTGCATTGAGGAGTGGGGGAAACGTTCTTCTTTTTTTGCTGATCTCATCAGCAATATCTGACCATAGAAAGTTTTCATGTGCATGTTAGCATCTTCCATATGAAGTGTAAGAGCAAAGACACTGGTGTGAAAGCCTAACTTCCTTTTTAATGCCTGCTGCAGCTCACCATGCTCTAGTGAGGTATATAAAGTCAGCACACAGTGGTTAGGGATCTCTCCTTGCATGACAAGGTAAGAAGCAAACTGTCTTATTATTATTATTATTATTATTATTATTATTATTATTATTGTAGATATAAGAATTAACGCCCTACGCATTTTTAGAATTGTTTAGCAATAACCAATAACTAAATTGAATACACATATCCACGCAGTAATGCTAAAGTATTAGGCACACTATTTTTTTTTTTTAGTACAGACTTTGTTATAGATTTGTAGTTTATGACTTCTACATTATTGACTCGGTACAAAAGCATTTTAGATTTCCAAACATTAGTTTTCCAGCACAAAATTAAATGTTACAGAAACATGTTTGTATGTCAGTAAAGAAAGCAGAATATTATGTAAGAGACACTTTTGCTGGGCTGCTTAATAATAATGAGCGAGTGGGACAAAGTCTCCAGAAGAACTGCGGCTGCTTCTACAAGACGCTCAGTAAATCTTACAGCTCATCTCCTTATAAAACTGCACACACTGTACCTGAGACTACTAATTATTTTTTAAAGCAAAGGGTCATCACAGCAAATGTTGACTTTGTTTCATTTATTACTGTTTACTGCTCTTTATAGTATTTTCTTTCAAATAGAAACATTTCAGTATTTTTGAAGGCATCTTTGCTCTACAGCATTTCTTTGCATGTGCCTAAGACTTTTGTACAGCTGTATAGATATATTGTGTTTCTATTGTTGTACAAGTGACATCATACTTGTTACTTATTTAAGAATTTGTTACATGCAGATGGGTGTCTCGAGCGTTCAGATGCTGTCAGTGCTCTTGGTCTGCGTGGCCAGTACAAAGCAAAGTGAAGGATCAGTAAGCATGAATTAAACATAAAAACGATCATATTCTGATTTTAAAAAATGTTTTGTAAAGCTAATATGGCTTGTTCTATAATATTTTTTCTGTACATTGCTCCAAAATATTATTCAGATTTACTTAGTAATTAATATTTTTTTAATAATTAATCATTATTAATAATAACAATAATTAATTATTAAATTATTAATAATTATTAAATAATGAATAAAACTTATTAACACTATTGTAACACAAAATCATACGTGACTTTTACACCTCGTTCCTTCTGGTCCGACAAGTCCTTGAACTCGCTTTAATGTATAAGGTAGAGACGGACCACACGACGGTGTCTTCTGGTAACTAACACATCATCCCAGAGATTTTACAATAAAATCCTCTGAATTTTTCAGGAACTAGAAGCCCTGAGACATGACCAAAGTTTGATGAAACAGAAACAAGAAGACATGACGCAGGTAAGAGCGGTATAAAATTCAGCCTAACGTCATGGTGTCAAAGTAAACATACTGATAAAATATGATGGATTTGAATCCTATATGTACATATTTGTGTAGGCGGTGATGCACTGTACACAAATGCAAGCATACACGGATAAGGAGGTGAATATGACTTCCCTGGAAAAAGGTCTCATATAGAAATTAGAGTTTATGTATTTTTAGATTTTATGTATTTTTATGTCTTCCGATAAAATAACGGGTACAGACGTTTCCTAGTAAACATGATATGATTCCCTGCTGTCTTGACCAGGCAGCACCTCTATGCTGTACTCCTTTTCCCAAGAGGAGGAGGGTGATGTCACTGACGAAGGCCTCAACCCCTGTAACAGCTACAAGTCACTCAACCAGGACTGGAGAGCCACCAACTACAGCACCAAGCAAGTTTCCTGTGATCGCAATGTGAGGTGGAACGGCTGGTATCGCCTGTTCTACAGGGGAAAAAGCATCCAAATGCCTGAGCTGTGCGTGAGGAAGGAAAGATGTGGCACACATGCCCCGCTGTGGTTAGTAGGTGGTCACCCACGCAAACGTGACGGAATTGTCACACGCAAAATCTGCGGCCACTGGAACAATAACTGCTGCGCCTTCCAATCCCCTCCCATCCAAGTGAAAGCATGCCAGGGCAATTACTATGTCTACAAGTTTGTCCAGCCACCAACCTGTCATCTGGCCTACTGTGCAGGTGAAAGCTCAAATGTGATTTCCTCAATTCAATCCCAACTTGCTAAATGCGATTAAACATTTGAGAAATGAAAGTCATTACTGTGTTCAAACGTTTTTTTTTTTGTGTGTGTGTGTGTGTGTGTGTGTGTGTGTGTGTGTGTGTGTGTGTGTGTGTGTGTGTGTGTAAACCTCGTTTCAGATGTTAACACTCTCGTCTGTGGCAAATGTAAGAAAAATGAAATTTGTACCAGCAAAGACAAGATCAAGTGGTTTTGTAAGAAAACAAAAAGAAGAGGCAAGTATAAATACTTTCTCCACTTTACACATTTACAGCTAGCTTAATTGTAACACACAAATTCGAAATTCGAAAGAAAATTAGAGACAAACTTAATTAACTGTAGAAATAGATCAGCTAAATATTCATACATGTAGATAGAGGGATTATATCTTTATTGTACCATCATTGCAACATTTTTCTTTCTCGTACAGTGAAAGGCAAAGTGCACTTCTTCGCTGCCTACCCTCGCTCACTGACTGGCAAAGTGAACCGAATCCGGTACAGCAAGGTGCATGTGAACGTGGGCGGTGCCTTCAACAGGCTCACAGGTGTGTTCACGGCTCCAGTCAAGGGCATCTATCAGTTCTTCTTCTCCACTCAGGCTGCGAAGACTGGGAGTAAGACTGACCTGTGGCTTGTCAAGAATGGCTATTGGGTTGCACAGTCTCACACTCATGTCAGCGTCTCAAACACATTAGGAACTCTTTCAACATACATGACCACTCTGCGCAAAGGTGCCTTAGTATATGTGACCCATAACTGTGGCAACTCCTATGCTAACTCTGCATCCAACACCATTGTATTTGGGGGTTCACTGCTTTTAGCACAAGCATGAAGAAGAAAGAGATTTAGCTACCACCTAAATATGTTCATCTTTAATGGTTTATAATGAAGATTATCTTAATACTGTATGCAGCTGTCAGACAGGGCCTAGAAAATGACGTCATTTAAATTTGGCCTAATGGTTGTGTGTGTGTGTGTGTGTGTATGTGTTTACATGCTTTTTTAAAACTTGTATGTTCCTGTTTGAGTATTGTCATGCTTGATTTTTTTTTGCTTTGTTTTATTTTTGTCCCTGCCTAATGTTTTAGTAACTCTTTCCTGATATTAATGAATTACTTTCACAGCTGAAAAATGTCCTGCATTTTATTTATTAATTTTTTTGACTAATATGCCTAATATTGTGTGGAGGCAACTGGTTACATTGTATGACTGTGATTCCTTGTTATGAACATAGTGGGGCAGTAAAGTTACTTCTGTGTTTAAGCATACACATGGTCTGACCATACACAAGATGGCCCCTCAGCCACAGGTAATTCAACACACATCTGTCAGGGAATCTGCATTAAATTTAGCCATGTTCTTGTATCTTGTGTGGTTATTGAAGGCGCGATAAATAAAATTCCCTGTAACATTCATGCTTAAGGGGTTACTCAGGTAATGCCAAACTCCACCAATGAATGACCTTTGCACTTCCCTATCAGCTTAAAAAAAAGATTTTGAAAGACATCTAGACCTTGATGATTGCCTTAAATGGCTAAAATCCTGTGATTACTCCTATGATTATTTTGGTGATTCACTTCTGAATCCAGTGCCACGACCATGTGGAGCTCTGTGAGCCACACACACACACACACACACACACACACAGCGAGGTTTAGGTCTGGCCCTTGAAGAGGAGGAGCAGATCTTACGGCGTCGGTTCAGAAAGTGTGTGTGTGTGTGTGTGTGATAGAAGAGCTGAGGGAATTTCACACACAGACATGGAGCTGCATTCACTTTAACAGGGACAACACAAACAGCACTCAGAGGCAACAAGTCGCCCAAAATGATCTAAAGGACAAACGCTGTTTACGCTGGACTTCGGGAAACAGGAAATAACCAAAGCAGTTTCTTTCTTTTTTTTTTTTTTAAAGAAACGTGTGGAAAGTAAATGAATTTCTCACATAAGACTTGCGAGCAGATAATGAATTATAATTCTTTTTCCGTCGCATTGTCCCTTGTATAAGTTGAGCTCACTGTGCTGCGTTCAACTGCTCCACCGTTTTGGCTGAAGTTTCTTGCTGAAGAGTTGTCGTTGGTATTATTTTGTTTGTTTGTTTGTTTGTTTGTTTTAATTAAAACAAAGCGCAGTATGGCCGAACACGAAAGTTTGGAGTTTGGAAAGGCGGATTTTGTTCTTCTGGACAATGTGTCTTTGGAAGAGTTTCTGGCCAACCTTAAACTCAGGTAAGCAGAAGCAGGACAGTCTTTCACCTTCACAGGGCTACACACACACACACACACACACACACACACTGCCGGTGTCATTTTGTATCCTCACAGTCTGTTTACCTTCAAAACAGTGAAGCATGGCTATTAGGTTTCCTGTGGGAAACCGGTTTTTACCATGTTTTAGAAATAATATTGAGAATTTAAATTCTCTCTCTCTCTCTCTCTCTCTCTCTCTCTCTCTGTCTATGGTAAAGCATTCGGCTTCATCTGTTTTCTGGCTGTCAAACTGTTTCTCAGCTGGTCCATTCAATTTGCTTAAGTTTCTGAATTACTTATTTACAGAAAAAAGCTCAGTTTGTTTTTATATTAATACATTCTCTCTCTCTCTCTCTCTCTCTCTCTCTATATATATATATATATATGCACTTAGTACAGATATTGGTATGACTGTTGGTTACTATTAAACACTTTTACAAAGAATAATGTCCCACAACGTTACATGTTAATAATATCTGAATATTATTATATATGTTAGAATATCTGTATAAGTTTTCAACTCAACCAAGTCATTAAAATGTCGAGTAGGAGGAAGTCAAGGTGATTGAACTTGTGTTTTAAGATTAAATATGTTTTTTTGTACAAATCAAGTCACTTTAACTTTTTTTTTAACTGTTAGATATATAAATTTTACATGTATTCAAATAAGTGGAGTTGGAGTGGAGTTCAGTTTACTGGATTAGTGGAAGATTGTACTTTTTGAGCACACTACAAGATTAAGATTGTAATCTTTGGTGGCAGTTTGCAATGATCAGTCTAGAGAAAGGAGAAAAATAAAGTGTTCTTTATTCCTGCTTTTGGTAGAAGGTCCAACTTCGATTCAACTGAGTTTGTATTCTGTAACCACTTTTACCTTGAAATTTTATCACCATAATACCTGTTTATAATCAAACCCCAGCATGGTACACCTGAGCACCAAACACGTCTATCATTTAGGCACTGTGTTGTACAAAGTAAGTTCAGCCATCATGCACAGGCTAAATTACCGAGGTTTTCACTGCCTTCTTGTATAAACATATATGCCATGTTTTTCTCCGCATCGTGCACAGTGATTGCATTAACCACTGACTGCACCTGTTCAGGCTGGGCGCAGTGTTGGGGTTGGAGGGTGTGAATCATGGAAATTCTCCTCCCATCTCCACCCAATCTCTCTGTCAACCTCACTGTACCTATGTTATTTTTCAAAGCTCAGCACCTTTACTATAGTACTGATAATGAAACATATGCATGTTGATTAGTTTCTACTTGTTCACTTGCGTTACATTGAAGCTCAATGCATGATACTGATATTATTTGACAGATTATTAACTCTAATATCATGGCATCAAGTTTTGGTCGGGTTTGTTTTGTGAACTATTTGTAAAGTTTGATTGCAGTGACATCAGGGTTATATAGTGTCCTTGTTCCTCTAGCTACTTCAGAGTAGCTGCGAGTGTTTGATTTTCTGCAAGCCGGAGATGGCGTGTGCACTTTGTTATTTGCAGAGGGTGTGACCAGGCATGCTTCCTGCTACTTCCCCTGCTCCACATGTGTGTGTCTGGAGCTCGCTGTACAACAGATATAGCAGGGGGATGCATACAAAATGATGAAAGGACACCTTAATAATTCGAGTGAGAAAATTTATGCAACAGCTTTGAGGCTTGACTTTCATTTAGGACTGTGATACTTTACAAATTGCTGAGGAGAAAGCGTTATATGTGATACCTCTTATATTTCTTATCTTTTATTTTGGATATTCTATTAGCTGTGTATAAAACAAGAGACTAAATATATAACAGTTGGGATTAAAGTCTTTTCTTAGCATTAAGGAAAGGGGGCATTTTATGAGAGAACCTCCTTCTTGGGGAGTTTAGCATACATGACTGAATCCCCCATTCAGCTGTCAGAGACCACTTACGCTCCACAGAGTGGAACGTGTAAGCTAAACAAACGTCAGTACAGTATTGTTTGGTGTTTTATATTTTAACTGTTTACACGAATCCCACATGTCGAACGTTGTTTGGGTACCTCTTGTGCACTGCGCGGTTCGCGTGCCCTCACTGCCTGCCTTTATATGGCAGTGGTTTTTCTGCCTCGAGGATCTTGGGAAACTTCTGCACATTTCCAAAAACAATTCTGAGGGCTGCCTGGGACATTTTCTGAATTTTTTCTGGCAGCGCCACTGATAGTACAGATGAAATAGCTGATAACCGCTGTGCCATATCAACAGTATTACTTAATCTTCCTCTGCTATCTCTTTGTCTCGCACACATCCTGAGGCACTCTGTAAAGAAAATCAGACCTAAACTGATAATAAAAATGAAAAATCTGGTTCTTAGGTTTGTTGGACCCGGGTTAGAAATTGCATTTGTTCTTTCTTCTGTTAGAATGTAGGAACTTTAAAAAGCATGATAATAATACATACTTTATCACAAGAATACACTGTTACGATATTTGGAAATTTTCTAGTCGTTGTCTATTGCTTATTGGTAATTTTTGTATATAAACTGCTAAACTTTAAAGATTAGAACACATTTAACAGATAATTGCAGACTCAGCACCCTCGCACGTGTAGTTTACAACAGGACTGGAAGAATCATCCATATAGCACACTGTGGAAGAAGCAAACGTTAGTCTGCCATCTGATCTGGTTCCCGTGAGCCTGATCCTTGTTGAAAGTCCTTTGTCCATAACTAATGGAGAATGTGGTGTCTGAAGTAGCGAAAGGTGGAATCTCAATGTGTATCAAATGAACACAAGCAGTCATTGTGATGCTCATTCAGGACTGCAATGCCACTAGAACCTGATCAGCTGGTTGTCAGAGATCTAAACTATTTAATTTCTATGCACCTATGAAACCATAGGACAAATAGGCACTGCACCTCTCCCATTTCAGGGGCGTAACCGTTCACTTGTTGCCTTAACAGCAGACTCTTGCTGCATGGATCCCAGCTGTGACACATGGCAACCTGATTCCGTCTCTGTAGTGCAGGCGCACGGATCGAAGTCTCCTTAAAGATCAGGTGCAATGAACTAGGTTTGACACAAAGATAAAGGTTCTCCTTCCTCTTTCTACATGAATAGGAAGCAAAATATGGACAGTGAAAGGGAGGAAATTAATGTTTAAGCGCACACAATGTTATCTGTGTAGACAAATATGAAAGAGTTTTTTTTTTTTTTTAAATAAATATCCCAGAATGGCACTGAAGGAATATTTTCCATAGACTTCCATAGCTAAAACCCTGGGGATTCACCTCTTGCTCTCCCACATTAAGATCCTTGGCCCAGAGATCTGTCTGCTCTCTAGAGTCTGGAGCAGTGGCATGCCTGCCCATAGTGGGGGCTTCTTCCTTGGCCAAATCTCCCATAACTCACTCTTTGTTCCTCCTGCTATTAAAAACAGACAGATAAAGAACGCAGTGTCCAGTGCAATGCTGAATCTTGGGGAGTCCAAAGACTTTTTGGAAAAAAATCTTGGTAAACTTTAATTATCTATGGTAACAAGGCATTTTCATTTTAAAAGAAAGTTTTGAAAGATTGGATTTTCACCACCTATAGCTTTAAAATTATGTTACCTGCTCTGTGAACAAAATATCCACACAAATAAAAGCTATGATTTATGTAGGAACTTTGGCCTTTTTCTTCTACAGATGTCCTGCAGTTATTAGCAACAAAACGTGTGTGATTTTGATTACTCTGCCCCTACTTTCCCTCTGTTTCCCATCACTTTGCCATGTGTAACTCTTCGGTATTTCACCGTAACCAGTTCCTACACTCTACAAGTTAAAAAAAAAAAAAAAGCAATACTACTCTGTAATGGTGAAAATATTTCTCTTTTCCTGAAAGGCTGGATGAGAGGCTTTTTTTTTTTTTTTTAACGAAAACAGGCCCCTTTCTCTCACTCTCAGGCAAAGAAAAGCGTTTAGTCTCACCACAAGAATTTCCATACAACCCTAATAATCTGAAACACATTACTGCCCTTACATAAACAGGACGGCGCATTTTGGCCTTTATTTCCCCTCAAAATAAGATCTAAGACTCATTTGTGGACTATGAGCTTTGGCAGATGGGCAGTAAGAGAACTAGTAATGTTTGAGATGCTCTCGTTTTTCCCACATTTTCCTTTCATTCTGTGGTCCTTTGTGTTTAGGGTCTCACTATTTTTAGGGTGGCAGCTGATTCCTCATTCCCTTGGTATCTGTTTTTCTTTTTCATGTTTCTCAATTGAGAAAGATTTGTACTGAGGAATAGCATGTGATTATACCGACGCAGGATTGACATAAAATAATCAATTCTTTGTTTTTAAAATTATCTTATGAAAAGAAAAAATAAATGTTTGGGCAGTTCCATTTTCAGAGACTCTATTCATGTACCACTGGCAGTATGAGATTATGGCTATTCTTTTCTAGTCCTTTATTCCCTCATGTTATTTGAACTGGATATTAAGGCCTTGTGGTTGAACTGACTATATGTTGAGAAGTGAACCTTTAATTTGGTTTAGGAGCATGTTCAGCAATAGGGAATGGAGAAGTATGATGTGCGAATGTGAGATTTTGCTAACGTGGAAAGGGGTTAGATCATTCTGTGTCTGTCCGTCTACCTGTTGATACTGGTACAGAGTGGTGAAGTTGCTTCACAGCCAGGTTTGAGTGCACTCATTCTGGACATGACTCAGACTTAGGGAGAACTTTTAAGACCACTTTGCTTCTCTACTCTCACTCCCACTCTCACTTAGCTATTTATTTACAGTACAGGACAAGTCAGTATCCTTTTTAAGCTTCCTTCTCTCTCCTTTCCCACTCTCTTTCTGTGCCTTTTCTGTTTTTTTCCCCCCAGCTTTTCTTTTGCCCTGATCAAAATCATAGAGTTCTCCTGAAATAACATGCTGAGTAATGTCTGAGTTTGCTGGATGGCCTCATCTCTTTGTCTCTTTTCCCCCCTCTTTCTTTGGCTGTAGTCCCATCGACGCTTTTTTCTCTGACATTGGGTCAGGATAAAGCCCATGTGCTAAAGAGAAGGTGGCCCTTGGCCAAGCCTTACCACCAGGTCTGCTTGAGTCACTTTATTACCCACTTCTGAAACCAGATCCCTGAAACCTGCCCCTTTTCTCCTCATTGTCAGGCAGACAGGAGAACAAAAGCAGCTCTGATCTCAGCTCCACTGAGGAAGGCGCTGGCCAAAGTGACAAATTTCAAATAGTTTGCTCAGAGGTACATCAGGCTAAAATTTCTGAACTATCAATGCAGCATTAATAAAAGTTTAATCCTCAACTTTGTGGATCACACCATCAACTCTATTGTGTACTTTTACTATTAATCCTTAAATAAATAGTTTGCACTTCAAAGGATGACCTGCTTTTCCCTTCTCTTGGCTCATCCTCTACATGCAGACGCTTTTTTATTTTTTACCCAACCGCTGCTCTTTTGCGATGTATCTACGTCAGTGTGTCTGAAAAGCAGACAAGTTGGAGGACCAAGACAGGAGTGTGCCTGACTGACTGAGTGAGTCTAGACTAGAAGGAAGGCATAAGACTCGTCAGACCACTGAGACTGATTCGACTGATTTTTTTTTTCTGCTGTAGCTGTCAGTAGCGAGGGAGTCGCTGTTTAGCACTAAGTGGGTGTTACCCTGGCAGAAGTGCTGCTAATGCAACTCCCAGATGTGTCAGAGAAACAGGGCTGGTGGCAGAAAATGGGTCTAGGAGGCTGGTACTGAGATCAATTTCAAAGGCCAAGAAAAAGAGTTTAAAGTCTAAAGTCAAATTAAAGATTATGCAGTGAATCTGCATAAAACGTTGGAAGAGAATTAAGGTTTTTGAAAGAATAGTTACATGGTTATAGTTTTTCTGCTATAATCTTAGAGTTTATCTGTCACATCATGCCTTATTCAGGATATATGTGTGCTTTATAGGGATTTAATCTAAAACAGTTGTCCCACCTAATGAAAGACACTATAGTATCAAAGCCTGAGGCGTACATAAGGATTTTGATAACTTTAATTTATTTTATTTAGAAATTCAAAGTGGATTTGTGTCAGTTGTTTAGTAAAACTCAGCATACATACAGCATCATCTCATTGTTTGACAATTTTTCTGTTATTTCAAAACGGGACAGTAATGCTGCTAATCATTAATTTTTAATGCAGCATACATAAATGTCATATAAATCTGGCTGAACAACAGAGGCGGACTTATTATCAGGTCAGACCCATCATGCACTTTGCTGTGCTGTGGATTCTGGGTTATAGTGAATTATTGATGGTAAATTGCATGCAAGGTATAAATGTGGATAAGAGAAACATTATAACCTTGTTGATACAGTTGAGATAAAAGGATATCATTGTCTGTCTCTGATAGAGGTGTAAAAAAATACACCGGTGCATCATGTTTTTGGATTATTATACCCGATATGATGAATTGTAATATTCAAAATAGTATTTGTTTATTCAAATAAGAATATGGTCCTATGTTAGATCATAGTTTTAAAACTGTTTGGGGAAATATAAAGCTCACATAGTTCTGTTTATTTTCCACTACTGTGTAAATACTTCCACCTAGGGTTGTAAACCTCAGGCCACATGATGTGATAGGATTTCGATTCTTAAGGCAACAATTTGATATTTGACAATGAACATGGTAAACTTGTGTGTTCATGATGCCCTGGATTAAACTATTGTGAACTGTCACACACACGTATACATCACACTTTCCCACTGTTCCATTTTTGCTGGCGTTTTAACTGATGTCAGGGAATGTTGGTTGCTCTCCACCCTTTATAACGATGGACAAATAACCACAAGAGAGACCCACCCAAACAAGGCTGCAAGCAGTAGTTATCTTCAGCCTGGCCTGTAATTCCACTCTAAAAATGGAGTGGCTCTCACATGGCCTGCGCTGAGGATTTTGCCCCTTGTCCTAGGTGAACAAGGGTTAAAGCTATAGCTTTATCGACTAGCAAATAAATCTGATAAAAACACGTAACTCAAGTGTATTTTATGTGTGTATCACTGTGAATGCGTTCCAGTTTGTTACAAATATCACAGCTTATGATAGTATGGATGGTATGGAATTTAGGGAGGAGAAGAGTTTCACATTCCACAAAAGGGTCATCTTATTTGTTTATAACATACTGAGTTCATAACCATTGTACTATGCTCACTGAACTGCTGGAGTGTGAGTTTGGATGAATGAGTATCAGTGTGTGTGTGTGTGATGTCTGAAGGAGAGCGAGTGTGAGGCACAGTGCTGCAGCACCAGGCTCTGTTGGGAGCGAAAGCAAGGTGGAACTTTATTCCTATCCAGAGCAACCATTCCAAAGCCTGATGGGAAGCAGAGCCAGGAGGAGGGTTGAGGATGTACCACTATAAACCCTTTTTTCACTCTTTCAAAGAAACACAGCTTGAAACCCTGCTGTCATTTCGCATCCTTCCCTGGCTATGCTGTTTTATATTATTGGTTTCATTCACACAATAGCGTATAAAATGTTGCTTAAGTTTCATCACTGCCTGAAGGCTTCTATTCTTCGACATTCCTGTGGTGTTAGTTAACATTTTATGCTGAATCTGTTTTTTTTTCCCATTATATATTAAATCTCTCTGAGATGAAGCAGTTGTGTTGTGTTTTATCGTTTTGCAGTACAGTTCATGTTCAGTTGGTTCTGCATTGACCTGCTGCTTCCTTAAACTGGGAAGTGGTGATGAGTTTGGAAATGAATTATGACTATTTTTACACCGTGGCATCAACAGGATTTATACACAGGATTTATCTTTTGGCAACCAATCATATGTTGGACAGGATGCTCTGATGGAACATATGGCAGCTCCTGTGTAAAAGCAGGTGCAGTTCTCTCATTGTTGTTGTGCTGTTGGTAAGTGAGCATGTCATTTGTAGGGTTGGTTCAATGCCACTATTCTTTTAGGTGTGACTCAGAAACCTGCTGTCCCAAAGAGGAATAGAAGAAGTAAACATTAGAGCGTTAAACATATTGGTTCTGCAATCCTCTATGTCCTATGTGACTAGGATGTCTCTGGCATATTGCCTAAGCCAACTGTCAGGACAGTTTGATTTTTAACCCACAGAACCCACAGTGCCATAATAGTGTGATTGCATAATGATCTTTATCTTAAATTAAGGGCTTAATGAGCATCTTCAGGCTTCCAGGGACTTTCTAAGTTTTATGAGTAACAATCAATGTAGCATTAAATGGTTTAAGGTCATAAAAACAGTGCCCTGCATTTGCCCTCTGCTAGCAGGTTTTGCATATATTGGACCTCATTTATCAATCTTTCTGCATAGTTGTATGTAAATGTTTTCTGATTTGCGTTTAGTGATAGCACAAATCTCTATAAAAGGCAAAGCTCACAGAGCTGAAAATGACAAAATGATGACTAAACTTCCATTTTAGCGTTCTAATTTTCCATTGCAAATGCTCAGCCATAGCAATGGGTTGATTACCACAGGCAGTGATGAACTATTCCTTTTTTGTAGGGCGCCATCAATTGTCTTAATGTAGTATTTTAAAACTTCAACTTAACTCATTCCAGGTATACAAATTGAAGCCTGTCAGTCAAAGAGTCTCATTATATGTAAATTATAAGTAAACTCGGGAGGTTTATTAGGATATGAAATTTTTTTCAGAGCTACTTGTATTTTCATGGATTCAACATGTTTCGTGTAAATGCTGCCAGTGATTTATGATTAAATTTATTCTTGACCTGTTTGATAAATGAACACAGATGACTATAATATTTATAGTACCCCATTTTCCCATGGAGTGGCCACTTTCTATATGTTCTGTGTACTTTCTATAGTCTTATTGCACAAAGGAACAATGATGCTCAGCCATAGGACTAGTGGTGGGGTGTTGTGTAGGGCTGACCTATGCCCCTTACACACAGACATTGCATTGACAGGAGAACAATGGAGCAGGAGACAGACACAAAAGAACCTTTAACTCCCTCTGAACAACTCCCTAGCATCAGTCAGTACAGTGGCAGCATCACAGCCCTGCCACGCGACCCGCTGCTTGCTCCTCCCTACTCCAGCAGCACACACAAGCCTTTCTGTGTGCACTTTACTTAAACTAAGGCTTAAACATTACATTATAATGACTATGAATATTTTTATTGTTAAGCACTGAGGAATCCTAAAGTTAATCCACCAAT
Organism: Pangasius macronema; assembly: GCA_037577455.1. Classification (NCBI taxonomy): domain Eukaryota; kingdom Metazoa; phylum Chordata; class Actinopteri; order Siluriformes; family Pangasiidae; genus Pangasius; species Pangasius macronema. The sequence goes on along the minus strand of CM074956.1, from coordinate 10,835,882 downwards.
GTTTTAAAGCTTGTTCAGGCGGGCTCTTGGGAGGATTTGACGAGGGGTAATAGGAGAGCATCCAAAGAGCATTTCACTTATTCAGACTGTAAACAAATATAAAATATACTGGCACTCCAGGTGCACTTTGACCTCTGCATTATTTGGTTTGGTCATTTAAAATTTTTGGGAAGTGGTCATCAAAGCATGGCATAATACTGATGATAATATTGTAACATTATAATACAATATACTGTAATGTAGTTTCACACTGCATTTAAAATAATGCTTTCAGTGTCTATTGCTGTGTGTGTGTATACATTTGACATTGGAAGTTGCCAGATTTTGTCTTTTCCTGAAGGAATCAAAAGACAGTTTATGGTATTTGCTAATGATCAGAAGGTCATGAGTTCAAATCCCGTCACTGCCAGGCTGCCAGTACTGGGCCCATGAGCAAGGCTTAACCCTCAGCTACTCAGTTGTATAAATGAGATAAATGTAAGTTCCTCTGGAATACCAAATACCATAAATGTAATGCAAATGTACTAAAAACTTAACATCTGGCAATTGTATGTAGTTACACTGCCAAACTATATTTAGTTAAAATAGGCCCTTAGGACAGAAACAGACTGTTTATTGTTGAGAACTCCACATAATAACATTTAAATTGAATGGTACTGTTCCTACAGTATGGTATTGTTATGGTATTGTGGGCACAGAAGAAAGAAGCATTTCCCTATGTCTTAAATCCCAGCTTAACTCTTGATTAATATAAATAAAAACATGAGATGTAATTGGTGATTTATTTTGTGTGCCTTAATAAGACCAAACTTTTCACCATTTCAAAACCTGTGTCTGCTCCATCGGTACAGTGACAAAACTGCACCAGTGTAACAGCTGAAGGTTTTTTTTTTTTAAGCCCAAACTCAAACAAACCAGGTCTGAAAATGGCCGAAGTTCACATAAATACAGCATTTAAAGCATTTACATTCTGTAAAGGTGCAGCGAGGTAATCATCATGTCTGGATAAACAGAGCTAGTGATGCCTTAAACCGCTGAACGTCCTGATGGGGCAGAGGGAGCTTGGCAGAGGTGCTAGTGGAGAAGAAAGAAAGCTTTATTCTGAGCATGACCCAGGGCTTCTCAGAAGAGGAAGGAAGTGAGGCTTTCATTCTCCAGGGGCCTGAGCCCAAAACAGTCTGCTCCAGCTAGACAGAGAGATTTCCAGCTATTACCTCTCCATGCTCTACAGCTGGACTGTAAGCTGGTGGCCTGCTGGGTGATTTTGCCTGGTAGCACCAAACATAGAATGCACCGTTGCTATAGGGCCTGCAGTAGATAAAGTAAATTGTCAGGGATTTGTGTCATTAATTACAACAAATTCTCTTTGATGGTGTTCTGTACAAACAGAGGATTTGTGTGTCTGTGTATGGTGGTCAATGACAGGTTTTCATTCAACTATAAATACGTTACTACTCTGTCAAAACATAATCTGAACTCTGTGTTGTGGCTTTTTTGTTTTCACTGTGTGCAAATATTAGTGGTTTCTTTCTCTCTTTTTTTTCTACACAAAGCACAGATCTCAATACAATACAATGCACGAATTGTGGGAATATATTGCCCTTTGCCGTAACAATCAGATCCAGTTACTTACCAGGTTGTTCTATACTGTAGGTTTGAAAAGGGTCGCATCTATAGCTACATTGGCGAGGTGGTGGTATCAGTGAACCCTTACCGTCGGTACTTGTAGATGCCTGCCCTGTACCACCTCGTCATGTTCCCGGCTCTCGACATGCTCGCGGGCGGAGTAGAGAATGCCATAGCAGATGCCGCTTACAAAGCCATGAAGAGAAGAAATAAAGACACCTGCATTGTTATCTCAGGTTGGCTACGCTTACAGTGTGAATCACTAAAATAAAGCTATCGGCATTGCCCTTAGCAGTTTGACAAATTATTAATCTAATAAATATAGATTGCCTATAAAACGGGGAATGTACGGACAGTAGAACTATGATGAATAAAAAAAATTCACAACGTAAAAATCAGACAAAAGGAGGAACTACAGTTCAGGCTTATATGACAGGATATGGAGTGATTAGATCTGTGGTTAAAGCAGAATTACTCAGCGCTGGCGTAGTAATGGTTCTTCACCAACCACTGAAAGACGTTCCTCACAATCTAACAAGCACACAGATAGCAGATTATTGGGCTCATCCATAAAGGGCCCTTTTGTGTGACTTGGAGTATTTGTGGATGTTCCACACCACTGACTCAGTGACTCTTTTGTACATATTTATTTTCTGTTGGGGAAATTATTCTAAGGTGGGACACATTGCTCAGAGGATATGAAGGAGCAGTTTAAAAGAACAGATTCTAATATAAAACACTGATTAAAGCACTGATGATTCAGACTGACCACAGATTATGACTGCACTGCACAAATATTTGAGCCATTTAGTGTCATCTAGTGGTCGGAGGAGATATAGGATTGTTTCGGCTTAGCTTTAGGCTTTATCATATGAGTCATGACTTGAATATTCTGTGAATGCCGGGCACTTGCCTCTGATGCATAAGTGAATTAAAGTGTGTACTCACACCACAGAGCCTGTTAATCAAATGTCTGGATCTTCTGTGGTGTTATTCTCTCTCATTTGCAGGGGAGAGTGGAGCCGGAAATTGTCTTCGGTCATTTATATATTACGTTATATAACGACGATAATGTTTAGGATCGGTTTCTCGCCTCCACCTCTCCAAAGTGAAAAAAGTATGCTTTTGCTCCTTTTGCCGTGTCACATGTCTACAGTATAATAGCCATTAATAATAGCAACTAACTTTACTATAAGGTCCATAAATAAACATATATTTAATACTTAATTAATCTTTTCTTACTGATGAATTAATACATGCAATAATCATTAGCATATCAGGAAATATTGAAGCGTATACATGAACATCCTCTGAGTACCGTATGAATAGGCATTAAATTAATTATGGTAATAGTTAAGTACTAACACCTTGTTAACTCATTCTGGTCTCTTTCTAATGTAAATGAGATTTATTAATTATGATTATTAAAAGAGTGAGGTAAAAGATGTTACTCGAATTGATAATGGTAATAATACCGTTGAGCATATACTGAGACAATTACATATGTGAAGTAATAAAGGACTACACTATAAGATCAGTGCATAGTCTTAGTTCACCAATTATGAAAGCATTAATTAAGTATTAAATATCTATTTATTTGTTGACCTTATAGTAAAGTGTTTACTTGTTGGCTTCATAATTCACAAGGGTTTTGGAGGAGATACCGCATGCTCAGTAATGTAAGCACTGCTTAGCGGTTTTAGAGCAGGATTAGTCTCAGATTGAAGCTTTTGAATTGAGAAATGTTACTCAAGCTCAGAAGTAAATAATACATTAGCTTTGGCCTAAAAAGGGATGACTGCAATGGAAGTGAAATGTAGAACAGAGTGAAAAAAGGCCTGGGCTGAAAAAAGTGGCAAAATGCTGCACTAAGCAGGAATGGTGGATTGGGCACATGAATATTTTGGCAACTTTGACATTGTTATCTGTGACTTTGACTGCAAATAAAAGCGTCCGTTAAACCACCTGTAATCCAGTTTATGTTTATGGCCCACTCTGGTGATGTTATCATTAGCCTTGTGGTCCAAAAGTCAGTTTTTAAAAAGTCCAGAACATGAGCATTGCACTTACACTAATATTAAAATCTGCTGACACAGGATTCACCCAGGCCTTAGTGGAAATTTCCTGGTGGATGTTTCCTGTGGGTGTTTCAGGCTGGGGTTTGTACTGGTCATAGCAGTGATGTGCAGACTGTGGTTTGACCCATGAAGCATGTAGCATAGTACACTTTCCATCCTGAACAGCACTCACTGTACTCATTTCTACTGTGCACCATGATTCAGAAGAGCACTTGACCATGGTGGTGATACTTCAGGCGCGTATGGTCATGGATACGTGTGTACCTGCCCATAGTGGCTGAGACTGGGATGTATTTCAGTAGCCAACAGATCTTTTAGCCCATACTGAAATAACTGTGGCCCAGTGAGTGGTTAACTGATCCACAAGGGGCCAATAAAAGCTTCAGAAATGTTAACAGTGTGTGTTTTTTGCAGAGTGAAAAACATGCTGCTGAAATCCAACTGTGTCCTGGAGGCTTTTGGAAATGCCAAGACCAACCGCAACGATAATTCTAGCCGCTTTGGAAAATACATGGATATCAACTTTGACTTTAAAGGAGACCCTATTGGTGGCCATATCAGTAATTACCTGCTAGAAAAGGTAGGAAATGTTGCAAACACTGAAGTAGAAAAGGCAAAGAACCAGCTTAGAATGTTCTTACATTTGTAAGAGCATCATTTCACCGTAATTTCACTCATGAAATTATCCTATCATGGGGCAGCAGTGCAGTTCATAACCTCATGCAAATACAGGTCAAGAGCTTCAGCTAATGTTTATATCAAACAGCAGAATGGGGGGAAAAAACAGGAGACAGGAGTGGACCACACTGGGTTCCACTCCTGTCAGCCAAGAGCAGGAATCTGAGGCTACAGTGGGCACAGGCTCACTCTAAATGGACAGATGAAGATTGGAAAAAGACCAGGTGATATTTTGCCAATCTTCAACTGTCCAGAACTGGTGAGGCTGTGCCCACTGTAGACTTGGATTGACCTGCTTTTGGCTGACAGGAGTGGAACCGATGTGCTGTTGCAGCCCGTTTGCTTCAATGTGTGATGTGTTATGCATTCTAGGATGCTTTTCAGCTTAGCACTGCTGTAAAGGGTGGTTATTTCAGCTACTTCCTGTAGCCTTCCTGTCAGCTCGAGGATCAGAAGTTTCTGAAATTCTCAAACCAGCACATCTGACAAAAACAGCTATGCCACAGATAGCCACTGAGATCACATTTTTCTCCATTCTGATGTTTGATGCTTGGTCTGTATCTGCATGATTCTATGCACTGCAACATGATTGGCCGATTGGATAATTGCATGAATGAGCAAGTGTATAATGTTTCTATATAAGTGGCCAAAGAGTGTATGTTTAAGTGTGTTTTATATTCTAATATTAAACTGTAAGTATGTTTGTTTATGGTAGTTTTCTGTGAAGTGCTGCGAAAAATCCTTTAGAAAATATATTTACTGCTTTAAATTTGAATTCTGTCACTAGCACACTTGATTTAATTCAGTCACAGATTAACCAAACTAGGTGTGCTAGCAGAAGAATGTGGCAAACCTACTGGTGTATTGGATGGCGATTACATTTACCTTTGAGGAGAGGAGAGGTTTAAAAATAGCTAAGCTAACATTCTTTGTCTGTAAAGTATTAATATATAGTTGTTCCTTGTTCCTATATCGTTCACCTAGCTATACGTCATCCTGGTTATTTTGTGTAAAGGTCATTTCCTTGAGACAGAAAGAAATTCCACTGAAATTATGACTCTTGAAAGTTAGTATTTCTTGAAGTTAAGACAAAAACACAGCTTGTAATGTTACTTAGAAGTCCTGAATCAATTAGACATATATATATTTTTTGTATTCCAACTTTTATTAAGATCAATTACTTTAAACATTATCGACATCTTACGGGTAACCTACTTTTGAACTGTATTTCATGTCAGTCAAACCTTCTGCCTCTTCAGTCTAGAGTGATCTTCCAGCAAGATGGAGAGAGAAGTTTTCACTCCTTCTACCAGGTGAGTCAGGAGCTGGGTTAAAAAAATGGTAATAGGGTTGTTTTTGTCTTGGTATCCTGGTTTGGGATGACTCACGTTAGCCAGATGCTACCAAACCTATATTTATAATTCCAAAGTCATAGCCATCTGCTGAAAATAAACCATTACCCAGTGTTATGCTACTGTAGGGAAATTATTGTTTTCTCATGAATGAAATACTGTTTTTGAAGTGTTTACAAGGTTGTACAAGCCTTATGTACAATACTTAGTTATTAGACAGCATCCTGGTCTTATATTAGTAGATAATGAGTCAAGGTTTGTCTGTATTTACACTTCATAGTGGACCAAGTTGCGAAAGGTTCCAGGAAATGGACGAAATGAGTACATACAGAAGCATATTTTGTACATCTTGGTGTTTAACCTCTGTGATGTTTATTTGCCCCAGCTGGTGAAAGGCGCTCCAGAGACTCTGCTGCGATCCCTGCACATCCAGAAAGACCCGATAGCTTATAATTACATTAAAGTTGGAGGACATACCAAGGTATTGCATTTAATTTTGCTGAATCAAATTAAGCAGTCTTTAAAATAATTGTGGTGTATCTTTAAAAAGCTAGGACAATATATTGTGTGTCATGTATGGTATGGATTTTCCACTGTCCAAAATGTGTCGTATTTATTACACGATGGTTAAGGCTCTCCCCAGATGAGTATGTGAGCAGAATAATAGAGGGCGGCTCAGCTGTCTCCACATGAGCGTTTAATGGGAGAGAACAAAAACACATTTATGGCAACAAACAATCTGACATCATGGAACATACTGAGTTGTGTGGTTAGTTGAGCCGTGGCACACACCAAGGTGGTTTAAACATTGTGGGCCTGGCTCTACTTTTTTTTTTTTTTTTTTAATAGGAACACTTTCGGGTCAAGCTTCCCTCTGTATCCAAAAGGGTTGTGGTTTCCAGGGTTACCTCCTGTTGAAAATAAGCCCCAGACTGCAGGAAACATTAGCCACCAGAGGATCGGAACGATTAGAAAGTCTGGAGTTGTTGTTCCCTGAGACTTGGGGAGATGGGAAATTAGTTTCTGCATCAGTGATTCTCCGTCTTTAATTGTGGAGCTATAAATGTAATGTGAATGTGTAACACATTAAATCAGTTCCATAGCACAAAAGCAAGGCTTTAAGTAACACAGGATGAATACTGTTTGCCCATTTGAAGGAAAAAAAACATATGTTCTGTTACTCGGTGTAAATAAACACAGTGATATTTAAATATGTTAAAAACACCCCACACACGCTGCCGAAAATTTCCAAGTTATTATTCAGTTATTCCCCTAAAAGCATATTCAGTATCTACTACTAATTATTCAGTACCTACAGTGAAACTAATAGGAAGCAAGTTTACTTACAAGAGTGAGGAATTATATGTGGTGCATTCCTTTTTTTTTACACTTCAGAATGAAACCAAGAAAATAACAGAGTAATTATTTTTCCCCATAAAATGACTGAAAATTGAGCTAATTTTAATTGTTTCTACTCGTTACACCACACAAACTCTCGAAATAAAATATTCTTAAATTGCAGCACCTAGAAAATCCTGCTTAATTTTTTAAGCTGCCATATCGTCCTCTTTTGCCATTACACTCTCTCTATTTTTTAAAAAGCACGTAGTGATCCACATTAGTACATCAGGTACTAGCAACAATGTTTAATCTACTCTTCTTGCTAACTTTAGCCCCAGAATGAACCTGAAGTGATTTTAACAGCAAGCAGAGGAGAAATACGAGAGCTTTTTCTTTTTGTAATATTTATCGTTTTTAAAGCCAAAACTGTTTTGAACATCTAATTTGCATATATATTTTTTTACATTTTGAAATGAACAATGAAGAATCGTAACATATATGGTCCACTGAGGAATGTTTAGTCCATTTTACATGTTGCACATATTTATACCACATATAATATTGAGCCTTGATTAATATTTATTAATGATACTTGATTTTACTTATAGCTGTTTATTAAGCTGTTGTTTTATTTTTGTGATGTAGTGATCTGGGCTTTTGTGCCGGTCACACCTGCCCTCATCTGTTCTTTTTCCGTCACTTCTGCAGTCCTCCATCAATGACAGTGCAGATTTCAAAGCTGTAGCAGATGCCATGAAAGTGATAGGATTCACCACAGAAGAGATCCAGACTGTCTACAAGATCCTTGCTACCATCCTGCACCTGGTACCCATATTATTTAAAAACTGTGACGGAATATCGGCCTTTGTTTTTCTTGCACCCAAATGCTCCTAAAGTTATAAGTTAATGCTGGTAAACATGTTGCTTATTGCTGTACACTGTATTTAATCTTTCTCAGGGCAACCTAAAGTTTGGCAGTGACGGTGATGCGACTCTGATTGAGAACTCGAAATTAGTGGCTGTGCTTGGGGATTTGTTGTCCACTAAAGAGGAGAATGTGGAGAAGGCACTGCTCTACCGCACTGTGTCAACCGGCCGGGATATCATTGACAAGCAGCACACGGACAAAGAGGCCAGTTACGGCCGGGACGCTCTGGCCAAGGTACAGCAGAACCTGCTTTAATCATCTTCCTCATAGGAGCAGTGCACACATGATGGATTGATGTAGTTTACTCATCCCTAAGGGGAAATTTGGTTTTTATCTGGTAGCGCACATGTTATAAATACGAACATTTTGACTGGTGATGATCAGTGATGCATTTACTCATTTGGAGTCCGTTATTATAATCAAAGGCCAGTTAACACTTTTACTCAAGCTATTTTAATCAGGCCTCAGATGCAGTAGATGCACATCCATTTAAACCAGTGTTTAACCCTTAAAAGTCTGTAAAGGTGCCAGCGCTGTGAAAGATGTTTGCCTTACTTTCATAATAATGTAGAAATTATTTGGCATAGAGACTTACTTTGCATCTTGTCACAGAGATCTGTGGCTTGATAGGGAACAAATCCCAAATGCATGTTCATTAGTAGCTTTGCAATTTTGGATTATTTTGTTTAGATTATAAACCAACACTCATCAATGGGTTTGTATTTGTAATCGTTCAGTTTTCAGTATTCGAGGTGGATGTTAGTTGTGCTGTAAACACAGCTTTCAAACAAGATTCGGTCCAAAGGTCAAGTGTAAGTCTGGTCATACTGCAACAGGTTTGTGTGTGTCATCTACGCATCTGTCAAACCTAGAGATTAACAATGGACAAAATTAAGCGTATACCTCTGAGGGTTAAATTCACCAGGGTTTTGGGAGATGCGTGTAAAATGAGAGCTCACATACCCTGTTGCATTTGTACTATGCCCTCATGATTTAAATCCATAAACATGCTTTAAAACTCCACACTTGGAATTTCTATATGCTGTGAACTTTAAATTAATAATACTGTATAATGATGGTATGATTGTGCAGCCAGTATAGCTGCAAAGTGTTTATACATTAATGACTATGGGTAATCAGAATAAACACACACATGTGGTTTATTCACCGTCTCACTGTCTTGTCTTGGCTGTCCTTATCCGTCATGTTTCACTAGATACTAACTTTTTTTTGGATTAGTTTTCCTTATAAAAAACGTAAGCAGTAAATGCTGTTGTAAATACCATCTTGCCAGTGGATGAGTTTGATATGTGATTATGATCTGGGAATGGCTACTAAGCTAAGCGTGTTTGGCGAAGCACTTGTTTTAATGGACGTTCTCCTCAAATCAAACAATTTAATGAATGCAAATTTTGTAAACACTCCCACTTTCCTCTTACATCAGGAAAGCAATAGTCTCTAGAATAAAACCGTCTGGTCTGAAAGCTTAATAAATAAATAATTTCAGAATTGGAAGTACATATTGAGGGCTTACAGTCATTTTGGTGCATTATTATCTTTTTTTCCACCTCCTGCACTACAATTGGCTACTTTTTCTTACTGTGCTGAGGATACCCAATTACACATTTGCATAATACATACTGGGTATTGTAGTGAAGGACACAGACACAGCAATTCAGTACACAATCATGAATTTTGTCAGGATGCAAAAGATACAATACTGCACCTGAGAATAGTGTTCCTAATAAAGTGCTCTGTGAGTATGTGTAATGTATAGTATGTTAAGAATTATTACTATGTTGACCCGTCTGGTAATGACTTACTGTGTTGCGTTCTGCCTAGGCCATTTATGAGCGCCTCTTCTGCTGGATTGTGGGAAGAATTAATGACGTTATTGAAGTGAAGAACTATGATGCCAGAGTCCATGGGAAGAACACGGTGATCGGTGTGCTGGACATCTATGGCTTTGAGATCTTTCAGAACAACAGGTGTGCCTCACATCTAATCTCTGCACAGAGACTTTGACTTCACTGATACAGCACTGTTTCTGACATCTCTCGTTCTGTTTCTATTTCTGTTTTTTTCTTTTCTTTTTTTTACATTCTCCAGTTTTGAGCAGTTCTGTATAAATTATTGCAATGAAAAGCTCCAGCAGCTCTTCATTCAGCTGGTGCTCAAGCAAGAGCAGGAGGAGTACCAGCGAGAGGGCATCCCATGGAAACATGTAGGACCATGACACAATTCTGTCTCACAAAACTTCATGCAGTTTTCAGTTTGATCAGATTGTATGATCTACTTTGTATAACTCATGTATTTTTGTATCTGTTATTTTGGCAGATCGATTACTTCAATAATCAGATCATCGTGGACTTAGTGGAGCAGCAGCATAAGGGGATCTTTGCCGTGCTGGACGAGGCATGTATGAATGTTGGGAAGGTGACTGATGAGATGTTCCTACAGGCGCTCAACGGCAAACTGGCCAAGCATGCCCATTACACCAGCCGCAAGGTATGGTTCAGGACACAGTTGGTGTCTAGATTCAGCACACAGGGTTTTAAATTTAAATCAAATCTTGACAAAAGCACTGCTATATGCAAAGGTAGCCTGTGATACAAGCTCACATTATAACAGCTGTAAACAGTTGTTCCCTAACTTTCTGTTTTTTTTATCTCTCTTGAAGTTAGTAAAAGAAAAACAGCACAGCTTGTCAAGTTACTGAGAAACTGGAAAGTGTAAAATTTAAATTTAATGGATCTGAATCACTGGATCAGACATGGATTAATTTTTTACTGTGTATTGAGATGTGTATCGATTCACATCCTTAGTACTTGATAACACATTATAAGAAACTGTTCGCCTGGATCCCTGAACTAAACTGAACAGCGGGAGATGTTTAGTAAGGTCTAAACCCTGGTTAAGCATACCTTGCTTTGATTCTGTCCATGGCAGCATGTTACCCTGAATGGACAGAAGAGGGCATCAGTGATCACTGGAAAATCCCGCTGTATCTGCCTCTATATTGAGCGCTAGGTGACGTCACTGCCAACCAATGGGAGCTAGTGAGACTGCAGTCAAGATGTTACAGAGAAAGAGAGGGAGAGATGGAGATTTGGACCTAGTACTANTGGACCTAGTACTAAAAAGTTAAAGCTAGGACACTGAAGAAATGAGTCTTTAGTTATGTCTCAGGTTGACCAGTTGTGGTGCCAGTTCTGGTTTCATGGGTTCCTGCATGTTCGTTCTGTTGTCTATCTGTGAGCTGAGTCTGAACATGGACATACTGGTATGCAGGTAAAATAAAAAATGTCCCTAGGTGTCTGTTTAGCAACTGGCCAAGACAGCTCATTTATAATGCAGAAGACTACTGCCCACTGTAGACGTTACAGCTACATCAACCAGGAGAGAGGAAGTGATTCATTTCTGCTGTTAGTGTGTATGTGTGTGTGTGGGTGCTGGTTGTATAGATTGCATATTCCATACAAATGCATGTATTCTTAAATCTCCTCTTCACTAAAGCCAAGAGAGTGTATGTGCAAGAGAGACAAGAATAGACCTGCAGATGAATGTACTCTGCTACTGACATTAAAACCATACCACACTTTCTGTTTTTCAGTTCTTCCCTGCTCCATTACTCACCTCTCTGACATTTTATGTATTTTATTTCCTTAAACTGTTCATGTTTTAACCCCGGCATAATTAAGGGACACTCATTAAATGGCTACAGTCAAATCCACAGAGGATAATTTTTTTTTCTTTTTTTCCTTTCTTGTTTTGCTCCTCATATTTTCTCTGCAGTCTGCCTCCTGCAGGAACATTACATACATCACTGGCTCTAGAAGTGCTAAGGCTTTGCACCCTGGATGATTCGAGGCAGTTCTATTAAAGCACTTATTTTTCTATTAATTGGGAAATTTATGTGCTCAAAGGAGAGGAAAAGAGAGAAGAAAGAGAGCAAGGGAAATGTAGATTACATAAGCACAGTCTCTGCCTTTGAGTGTGTGTATGTATGAGAGAATTCACACTGGTCTGTCCTGGAGCACCACTTGATTGCCTCCTCTCTGCTTTTAAAGCTTGTTTCCTTGCTAGTTGTCTTCCTTTCACAATAGCAAGTGAAACCGCTTTTAATGGCCTTTGACGACTGTCAAGAGATATTGTGGTGTTCTCATTGGTTTGCATTAAAAATCGTTTGGGATGCCCATTAACGGGACTTTCCTATTTAATTTAATGAGAGTTAATACAGATGTACTGACATGCACATTGCTCACAGCTCATATAATTACACGTGTAATGCTTTTGGGAATCCTCACCAACTTTAAATCCTCTGTCAACATGCCTGCCAAGCATTTGCTAAAGATAGATTTAAAAAAATATATGTTCTTAAATACCTCATTGAAGTGTCAGCTTATTATTTACTATTTAAGCATATTTATTACAAACCACAATTAGACTAATAGAAAAGATTTGGAGTTACATGAGTGAAAATATCTGAAAGATCCTGGGAGTTTATTAGAAATTAAATCCTACAAAAACTCCCACTGCTTAGAACTGTGTGGGCATCCCAGATCGCAGAACGATAGTCCGTGTCGTCTTCCTGGCATCCTAAGCAATTTGGAATTAATTAGCATAGAATCATATTGCAAGTGGACTGTCATGATGCTCAAGAGGTGCGGTTACCACGGTGACCACTCTCTAAAAATAATTCATTGGATCTACTTTAAAAAAAATGGAGGTAGAAGCTTGCACGGATCTTTTTATTTTGCTGCTTTCAGAATAATACAACTAGGTTATATACATACAACATGATTTTCTTCAGGCTTAGACAGGTAAATTAGGTTGAACTAAAATATTGTTAGCTGAGGGAATACGAAGGTACCGTCAGTTTTCATGACACCTGATTACAAGGACACTGAAAAATGAGCATGCATACTCCTAGCTTAGTATTAATTATTTAACTGTTTACTCTTTTCAAATTTGTTTTTAATTTGTAAGTTAAAAGCTGTGTGTATGGCTAGTTACACCATGTTGAAGACTATGACTATATGTGCATTCAAATAGCTTAAAAAATGCATTGAAATAATGTTACTTCAATTTTATGGAAAATTTTTCTTGCTTATATTAAGATTTATATCATTTTGTATTAGGTTTATATTATTGCATTGTTCTAATAGATTATCAATAAACAGTTAAAAAATGAAATATTTTCATTAATAAATGAAGAGTTGTAATTGCTGGCAAATTGCTGTGATAAGCAGAATAGCACACGACAGACTATGCTGTTATACAAAAATAATCCACTCAGTTTTTGACACAATGACCATGAGTAAATCACTGCTAAAAACTGTGTATGCAAAATGCTGGCTAGATTCCATTTTAATCACGGTCTCTTAGATACAGAGGTGTGTGAGGTAGAGGATGGTTGCAGACGTGAGCATGTACTCTGAATCATACCTGACGTCACCTGATTCAAATATAATCACATCCACCTCAGACTGCTCAAGAAAATAGAAATCTCCCAGTTCATTTGGCAGCTGATAATACTTTCAGCCCAGAAGCCACAGACAATGGTAAGAGGCTGATCATGAAACCAGGATTGCGTATGCTAGTGAATCTGTACCATATTCACTAAGCATGTGTACTGTATGTACGAGTTGAATACACTAGAAGACCAACAGTATTGATAGTATCGATATATCTTAGATATGTAATCTTTCATGGTAAAATGTTTTATAATCCATATCTAATTGCAAATCTTATATTCATTTTTCTTATAAACTTTCCCCATGTTCTCAGTGTCTCCCACACTCTCACTGTGACCCTCTCGTAATGGCTTTGATCATCCCAGATGTGTGTTATTTTAAAGCCTTGCTTCTCAGCAGCTCTTAATTACAGTTATTTGCTGACACAGACATTCACGCAAGGATTCTATGTTTGGGGAAGGGTGGGTGGGCTTCAGTCCTCCCTCTTGTTTGCGTGTTTTTCTGTTCTCTTCGTCCTTTCCCTGAGCACATGGCGGCTGAAGGTGCAGGCATGTGACAGGAGGCCGCCGTTGCAGATGGCTTTATGGAGGCGAGAGCACGCTCATTAACTGATGAAGCTTTGATTAGACAGCGCAGGCCAGTGAAGCCCATTAGCAGCTGATTTCTGAACCCTACTCAGAACTGCACAGAGCAGGATAGAGCCACCAGAGAACCGTTTATTACACCAAGAGATAATGCTTCAGTGTAAAATACAGGTGAAACTCGAAAAATTAGAATATCATGCAA
>CM074956.1:10772859-10821516 GCA_037577455.1 Pangasius macronema | reverse complement strand
CTGCGGTCATCCCTGCTGCTTGTGCACCTTTTTCTTCCACACTTTTCCCTTCCACATAACTTTCTATTAATGTGCTTAGATACAGCACTTTGGGAACATCCAACTTATTTTTCAGTTACCTTTTGAGGCTTTCCCTCCTTATGGAGGGTGTCAGTGGTGGTTTTCTGCACAACTGTCAGGTCAGCAGTCTTTCTCATGATTGTGATTCCTACTGAACAAGACTGAGAGACCATTTAAAGGCTCAGGAACCCTTTGCAGGTGTTATGGCTTAATTAGCTGATTATAGTGGGACACTTTGAGCCTAGAATATTGCACATTTTCTATTCTAATTTTCTGAGATTGTGGATTTGGGGTTTTCATGAGCTGTAAGCCGTTATCATCTCAATTATGACAAATCACTGCTTGAACTATCTTGCTTTGCACGATATCTTGCTATATAATGAGTCTATCTCGTATATTAGTTTCAAATTTTAAGTGAACTTTTGCACGATATTCTAATTTTTGGAGTTTCACCTGTAGTATTGCTGTTTACTATTTTTGGAGTGAAGATATATGCTTTTATTTAATATATGCGACAGTGTATTAAATGACTCGGGTGCAAGAGCAGAAGGATCACAGATTTTTTTTTTTATGTTTGTTCTATGGAAATGGACACATTGATTTACTAATGGTCTTTCTTTTTAAGTTTTGGGGAAAGATTTGCCATCTGTAAGAATACACTGCTTCATTAATCACACATTTTGAGAGTTTGTCTGGTTCCTTTTTTGATCACTAATGCTTAGCGAGACATTTTTTTTATGTCTAGTAGATTAACAATCTTTTACTTGTGCCCAGCTTTGTTCTGGCCTTCCTGATTTCTGTATTTACAGTATTAATGCTCTAAGAAATTAAAGATAATTTAACTAATTTCAAGAAATTTTTTTTTTTTCATGGACAGGATATGAAGACTCTTTCAAGGCTGGGGAAGTGTCCAATATGGGGAAGCTAAAAGTAATATCAGTTATTTGCAGAAGACTTTAAGTCACTGTAGAGCTCTGTGGAGGTGGAGCAGGCACTGAGTTTGCAGATGAAATTCTGTCTTTACTGCTCATTCTGTGTCCCCATCCTAACCTATGCTCATGAGCCGTGGGTAGTGACAGAAGAATAAGGTCGAAAATGCAGGTTTCTCCACAGGGTTTGCTCCATTTTAGGGTGAGGTGCTTGACAATCTGGGAGATCCTCAGAGAACAGCTGCTGCACCTCCAAAATTGACAGAAATTAGTTGAGGTGATTTGGGCACCTTACAAGGATGCCCCCTAGTCAGCTCTTGGTAGAACTGTATCAGGCAAATCCCTCTTTACAGAAACCCTGGGGAAGACCCAGGACCTGCTGGAGAGATTATATCTCACAGTTGGCTTGGAACCGTTTGGGGATCCCCAGTAAGAGCTGGAATCTGTGGCTGGGGATGGAGAGGTCTGGACTGACCTTCTCAGTCTGTTACTAACGCAATGCCTGCCAGGAAAAACAGAAGGAAAATCTATGAATGAGTGAATTTCAAGCAAAATTGTCCTTAACTGCTTTGACGTTTTGCCCTGTGTCAGATATGCTGGTTGAAATCACTATCCTTTACATTTCACACTTTACATTTGTCTTGTGTTAATGGTGCAAAATTTTGATGTGTGTTGCTTTATAGAAGTGCAAAAATGATCACTGTCACTTAGTTTTGCTTGTATAGTTATGTCATTTATTAGCTGCTACAGAAATTTCATCCTAAAATAATGTAAGCTCATTATGCTTGATATATTAATAATGCTACATTCTTTGGGAGGTTTGGACCAAAAAGCTGATGAATAAATATTTTGTTTATATAGGGATAGTTTTTCTTGTTGCCTCAGGGAGTTTTTCCTTGCCACTGTCGCCTCTGGCTTGCGCGCTTAGGGCTAAATTTAAATCAAAACTATATATGTGGATTGTTAAAAGCACTATACAAATAAAATCGAATTGAATGTATGGTGCAGTTATTGTATCTGGAATATGCAGAGAAGCAAGCATGTCTAATTCTCATTTGAGCTTCCACAGTTAATCTAATATGTGAAATAATGTGCTCTTCAAACTGTTTTGACCTCTGCGCTACAATACAGTGGTTCAGGTTAAGTTGAAACATGTGAGGTTGTTTTGATTGGTCCTACCCTAACTAGAGGGACTTGACTGTCTAGTGGAGGACTGGAGTTAAACAAGCATCATGACTATAATTGGTTGATTATTTGTATAGCAGGTTTGGAGTCCTGAAGTGGTTAGAGTGAGTATATTCTGGTGCTATCGTAATGATCATGCTGTTGAAAGAAGCACAGGTGGTGGGCAGAATGGCACACTGTTGGGGGTGGCAATAGAGCTGGAGGGGGTGGGGGTGGGGGTGGAGTCTGGATGATCCATCAAGACCCAGCCTTAAAGCTGTGCTCACTTTTTTGCACCCCAGGAAAACCTGTCTGCTGTGCCACATACATGCACTTCATATTTATGTCACACACACACACACACACACACACACACACACACACACACACACACTAATCTAATCTAAATGAAAACATCCAGAGTGCTGCATACATACCATGTCTTCTGTAACTTTTTCCTGATTATTAATGTAGACATTTACTTAGCAACTAATCTGCTCTCATTTCTCACTTGTCTGTTACATGTCACATCTGCTTTCTTTTGGCATTCTCAAAACAGGGTGTATTCGAGACTTAGAGGCATTATGTTGAAGATGCTCTCTATATTTAGATGAGGTGCGAAGCCTTTCTGCTTCTCAGTTCCCTCACTTTTACCCCTTTCTGCCGTGTGACTTATCTCTGTCTGGCGCCCTCCTTCCATTTCCATCTGGCTATATAATCAAACGTGCATTGTGCATCTGCATATTCTGTTATTGCGCTGATGAACCTTGATGTTCTTTGTTTATAGCTGTTTGTGTGTGTGTGTTTGTGTGACTGTGTGTGCACGAGCGTGTAACTCGGAGTGTGACTGATTGAGAGAGATGTGGCGAGGAAGGGAACTCAGCGGGTTGCTGAAGGCTCTGTCTGATCCATCTGAAGCCTGGCCTGTGCTGGCCAGCCGTGAGCTTGTCAGAGCTGTGCAGGCAGATGGGATGGGAGGGCAAAGAATGGACATGTGATCTGCTTCTGGCATTCAGGTCCAAAATTAATCCTCAAGGCTTCTCTCTTTCATTGAAACTGCACCTCTCTTTTGGTATCCTTCCCATCAGTGTTTAAATTGGTCTTTACCCAGCTCCTGATTGTCCCACTTTGTGTGAAGTGCTTTGTGAAGTGGCCTCTCCACTCCTGATAGGAGCACACTCTGCTCCCTCAGAAGTAAGCTTACTGTCTGCTGCAGCTGAAGCAAACGCACACCAAAAATATGCCCATAAAGCCTTGCAGCAGCACTGAGACAATAGCAACAGGAATGTTATAAAGAGCCTGAGCACTGACAGGCAGAAATATATACATAAACCTACGACACAGTGTGCATCATCACACTCTGCTCCCACTTTGGTGCATTAGATGACGGATGTTGTTGCTGTTGCATAAGATGCACTGCTTGCCATAAGTATAATATTATCAAAAAGATTTAGTGCAGTTTAGATGTAGTACAATTTAATGGTTGGTGGAGAACAGTGATATTTCACATATCCACAGACCACTCTACTCGCAGTCCACTTTAGTAATGGATGGTGTACTGGTATAAATAAGACACTGACAGAAAAAACAAATGGCAATCAGTGACATTTCAACAATAGTAAGTTGTCTTAAAACAGTATTCGGTGGAAAACTGCTTTACATGTAGCTATGCCATTGCCATAAGTGGTGTTCTGACTTTACACACTGAGAGTCATGTGAATGAATGAAGATGTGTGTTCTCCCTGTAATAAATGAAGTAGTTTGGTCCCACCTGCCAAGCCACTCCTCCCTGATGTCATCCTCTTAGGAGTGAAAAAACCTTGAGGAACCCCATCAGTGTATGTAATATTCAAATGTTACTGTGTCGAGAACCTCTCAGTGGCACAACAGCTGATTTAATACCTTATTTTATTTGACGTTTTATATTATACATTGGATTACTAAGCCATCTATCAGTTTAACTATTACTGTTTAGCTATTCTTTATTAACTTATGATACTATTGGCAGTATAGCTAGATTGCTAGTAAGTCTTGTATGCACCTACTTTCACAGAAAGAGGCCATAAAGTTTAGTTGCTTCTATTTCAATTAAAACTCTTGGAAAGAATCTTTTGAAAAATATGATTGTTTTCCCATTACAACTGGCGTACACTGACGTGCAGCAAGCCAGGCCGATTGCGACCTTCAAGATTCTGAAGCTAGTGGCCAGAAAAGTGATATCAGATGCTGCCTGAGGTTCTTGGTGATGTGTCTGAGGCTGAGACTAATGTTAAGGTTACCAACTCCAATGGCCTTGTTGCAGTGCTGGTTAGTTTATTTAATGGCAAGCTAATGTGAGGAAGCAGTGGATGTTCGAAACATGAGATATTACACTGCCACTGGACTGGTTTATGGCAGAACACATCATGATTGTTGTGTTTTAAGTTTTATTGAAGATTTGTTATGTGTTTTTAATAGCAGTGTTTACTGAATGATTCTATTTTCTTATCCAAATATTTTCTTATCTACCAGTGAAAAGCCAAATTCATTCCTTTTTTAATCTGTGTCTCTTTACAGCTGTCCCCCACTGACAAGAGCCTAGAGTTTGATCGAGACTTTCGCATTCGCCACTATGCTGGTGACGTGGTGTAAGTACACGTGAATAAAGCTTAAGTGCTTCATCCTCCTGTGTTCACCATAGTTACAGGTGCTGGAATTAGCCAGTAGAGTGCTGGTGGTAACTAAATACTGCTATAAGTATACTGAAGAAAAGACTCACTGTGGGATGGAGGATGTTATTTAAGTAATGTATGATGGAAACATTATACCGAATGGTCACAAATTAAAGGAAAATCAATATGCATTGGCATAGATTCTACAATACTTGCAATTCATCCAAAAGATATTCCCTTGGCCTCCTGTCACATCCCATATGTCTTCAATTCGGTTGAGATCTGGTGATTGTGAAGACCATAGCATATGATTTGCAGCATTTTCATGCTCATCAAACCATTAAGTGAGCCCTGTGGATAGGGGCATCACCATCCCAGAGGAGAGTACTCTTATCAGGATAGAAATGTTTCATCATAGAATAAAGGTGATCAGTTAGAAGAAGTTATTAGTTTGCAAACTAAGTATTAGTTTGCACTGACCCTTCCCTCTTTGTCACAGGTTCCCTACCCAGGTCCTGGAGTACCCACTGTCCTGCACATTTTAGTGTTTTTCCAGCTCTAACAAACTCACTTCATCCTAACATGGGCTGTTAATTAAGTAATTAATTGGATTGGGAGCAGGGAAAACACTAATTTTGTAGGACTATGGGTAAACCAGGACCAGGCTTGGGGACCTGTGCTCTAAGGGGATAAGTGGACCAAAACTATGCCAAAAAACTTCCCAAAGCCACCTGTTTTTTTGTTAATATGGCACCTGTTTGCATTTTCTTTCTACAGTGCCAGCTCTGAAAAACTTGTAGTATAATCTGTCCGCATTAATAATTGGACTTTTTCCATAGCTAGCCGAGTTAACACTGTACGTATGTTAGAAATTGTGCTAAAAATACCTTTGTTGTTGAAAGTGTATGAGAAATAGAGCACTCTGTGAGTCAGTGGCATGATGCTGTTTTTCTCTCAGGAACCTGAAACACTTAATGTAGCACTTAGAAGTCTGAGATTGAGTAGCTAAATCTGCCACCCACCTCCTGCCATTTTCTCGGCTTGGGGTTCAGATACTTCTATAATGGTTTAAGTCTTTCCATTAAACTAGGGAGTTTAAAAGCGCTCCTGTGTGTTTGTTTAGAGAATTCGTTAACCAATGTCTCACTGTGTTCTAAATCTTCCTTATCAGCTACTCTGTGGTGGGCTTCATTGACAAGAACAAGGACACCCTTTTTCAGGACTTCAAGAGGCTGTTGTACAACAGGTCAATATTTTCACCAGCCTGCTTGCTTATTCATGGCCAACATCACTGCTTTGCTTTCATTTAACCGTTATGACTTGTTCTGCAGCTCAAACCCTGTTCTAAAGGCCATGTGGCCCGAGGGTAAGTTGAGCATCACCGAGGTCACCAAGCGTCCTCTCACAGCAGCCACGCTCTTCAAGAACTCAATGATCTCACTGGTGGAGAACTTGGCCTCTAAGGTCAGAATTTAGACAGTGTTTGTACCTGCTTGCTTGTTAAGGAAGTAACCACATGAACAATAATGGACTGTAATGTACTGTCACCCCCCTGATGGTGTGTACAGGAACCCTACTATGTGCGCTGTATCAAACCCAATGACGTGAAGTCCCCACTTTTGTTTGAGCATGAACGCTGTAAGCACCAGGTAGAGTACTTGGGCCTGCTGGAGAACGTCCGTGTGCGTCGTGCTGGCTTTGCTAACCGTCAAACATACCCTCGCTTCTTACAGAGGTAAGCATCCTCTGCGCACCCTGTCTATTTAGTTATGACTTCAATGCAAGGAAGAAATGATAATAGTTTGGGATGGCTTTTGTGATACAATGAGTCCAATTTATATTAGGACATTTTACAGAAAGTAAAATCCCACTCAGATGAAATAGGGTTGGTCATGCAATATGAAAATCACAACAGTGAGTGTGGCTTATGACTCATACAGAAGCAATTATTTTTTAATAGTCTAATGACCTCAAGCGCGACAACCCAAATTACACATAAATTAAGTAGAGGAATTGTTCTCACTGATGTTCTCATGGTAAATCCTTATAACACTCATACCAGAGCTCTAAAGAGCTGATCAGATTCAGTTTGACAATCCTGTTGCATAAAGACTCTTTGTTAGTAACTATAATTGAGAGAGATGTTTTAATGTCACTGTCTAAAAGAAGGCCATGAACATGCGCTGAATATAATCTCTTACTTAGATAGTGGGGCTTGGCCTAATGGCACTGTGGGAATTATTCCAAAGAAACTTATCCCGCATTATTTCTAAACACATACAGTGCATTCT
The DNA here is from genome assembly GCA_037577455.1 of Pangasius macronema. Classification (NCBI taxonomy): domain Eukaryota; kingdom Metazoa; phylum Chordata; class Actinopteri; order Siluriformes; family Pangasiidae; genus Pangasius; species Pangasius macronema. The sequence goes on along the minus strand of CM074956.1, from coordinate 10,814,421 downwards.
GATTTTGTCCTCATTTTAATCTAATAAATAATTAATTAATTTAATAAATAACCGAATACATTTAATAAGGTGAGTAGATTTCATTTACACAAGTATTTAGACCCATTACTCAGTTCATTCTGGAAGCACACTTGGCAATGGATTTGATTCTGCCAGCTCTCTTTAAGGTTGCATGAGATGTGTCGTTTTTACACTATTGTCTGGTCTGTCCTAAAACGTTCAGTCAGGTTCAAGTGTAGGCTCTGGCTAGGCCTCTCAAGAACTGTCACAGACTTGTCCTAAAGTCACTCCTTTATTGTTTTGACTGTGTGTTTTGGATCATTGTCATTTTTGAATGGTGAACCTTTACTTTATAAACTGAGGTCCTGAGTGCCATTACACAAATGACACAAAGACACCATGAAGATTGCATATATACCTTGTCATGGTAACAAGTTCACTTTTTCACTGCTATGCCACTATTCCACTGTCCTGTCAGGTATAAGATGATCTCTGAGTTCACATGGCCGAACCATGACCTGCCCTCAGATCAGGAGGCAGTGAAACGTCTGCTGCAAGGGTGTGGCTTTGAGCATGATGTGGCTTATGGCAAGACCAAGGTGTTCATCCGTACACCACGCACCATCTTCAGCCTGGAGGAGCAAAGAGCCCTCATGGTGCAGAGGATTGTCCTCTTTCTGCAGAAGGTGAGAACATAAGCTAATAAAGATTACTGACTTGTAGAAAATGTTGAATGCATGCTGCTACTTGCATAAGCATACAGTAGTTAAAAGTAAGTATAACCTCGACCCAAGGAAAAGGAACAGAGATCTAAACAGAAGCCTGAAACAACAAATAGTCGTTAGTTTCCTTGTGTGACAATATTGCACATCACAAATATCATCTTTCTAAGATATTTTTAAAATTATGTAATTATTAAACATTGCAAACTCCACTTTTAATGCTGCTTTAGCCAGCTGCTTTATGCCTAGCCTGTAACTGACCAACCTTCTTTAGCTGGTTCCCATTTTATATGATTTTTATATATATTATGAGTTTATGAAATCATGACACCTGCTATATCCCTGGATATATCCCTACATGACTCTGTACTATGGATCATATGGCTGTTCCTAATCCTGTAGCAGCAGACCTCAAAGTGTTGAATCTGCACTCTGCCAGTATCTGAGATTGATTGTATGACCTTTGTATTGACACAGCCATGCGCTGGCTCACAAACATAGATATTGGCTTGACACCACTGTGTTTACCTTATCCCCTGAGGTAAAGTCCCATTTTTAGGGACAATGCCACTTTATTAAGCAGGCTGTTCACCCCCAGGCAATAGCTGTCTCATCAGAGTGTAATATCAGTGCCTGGGCTGAGTGACTGGCACTGAAGTGCTAAACACACACAATCACACACAAGGCGCATTGTGAATTGCGCTCTTCGTGTGGATCTGTCTCCATGCTTCTTGCTATGTCTGGTTGTGTCTGTTGTCAGTGTTAGATCATCTGGCCTTTTATCAGCACCTAGCAGACTGAAATGCTTTATGTCAAGAGTACCAGTGTTGGGAGATTTGGCAGAATCTGTGCCACGGCTCTCATCCCTGGAACAAGCTCACTGACAAAAATATAGAGACTCACAGAATGGCTGCCGTTTTTTAGAAATAGATTTTTCTCTTCTGATTAAGGAGGTGCCCCCAGGATGGGTATATCTCTCATCTATTCTCAGGTCTACAACCAAGCAAAAGAGCTCTGAGCTAAAAGCGACATGATTTGCATACACATCTGCCTCGCTCTGACCTTCAATCCGTCTCAATTCACTGCTCCTTCACTGCTTATTTCACGCTGCCATTCTAAACCTCTCTGAGCTGTTCCTCTTCTGTTCTACTCCCTGTGTTCAAAGACTCATAAAGCTAACACCCATCACATATGGCTTTGAAGAAAAAACATGTACAGCAAAATGGATTAGCAGCTACTAAATACAAACATTCTCTGCATTATTCATGAACTGTCTTCTCCTTTAAATTGTTTTTTAATATGTTTACGTCTGGCTGTCCACATGGCATGGAATGTCAGCGTGTAGTTTCCTAAGATAAATGAATGTAAACGATCTACGCAGCATGATTGATGTGACTGGCTCCTCCTGAGCTGTTTCCTGTTGTTTATTGAATTCCTGTGAAGGGTTTTTCTGACGTGTCGAATATCCAAATTTTAACCCAACAAGCCTCTTCAGATATCTGACAGTCACCTGGGATTTACTTTTCCTAATCCTTCCATTTTTGACTTGTCATATAAATCTGTAGACTTTTATTCAAAGGAGCATTCCTGCGTAAAATTGACATTTAATATATTTTTGGTTGGGTAGTATTCTGTAGTGCACTATTGCCTCTTGCAACCTGATATATATATTTTTTTTTGCTTCATGAATTTGTATTGTTGTCATGTTTGTGTTCATTTTTGTTCCAGCAGGACAATACTCAGTGTACTTTATCCAAATATGTCCACATGTTAGGAACAGTTCCATACACTGTTAGTATAAAGAGTTTCTCAAGGGTTCTTAATGTTCTAAAGGGGTTCTTTTCAATATCCTCTCTGAAAGGAAAACACTCTATAATTATATTATTTTTCAAAAAGGAACCAAGGGTTTACCCAGAGGGATACGTGTACAACTATTAGAACTAATATTAGTGATATAGCTCAGTTATAGCCTGGACTAATGTTCATGAAACTTTTTTTCTTGGACAAAAACAACAATTTAGTACAGAATTATTGTAGTGTACAGCAAACCTGGTATGAAAATACGAAGTGGTATATGCTAACGGTGGCTTGCAGATGTAGGAACGGATGTTAATAGCTCCGAATAAATGGACAATGAGAGAGTTCACCAACAGAGATTTACAAGTAAGAAAAACTGTGATTTTTATCTATATTACACATAGTAGAGTTGCCCTCAGTTACAAAGTAGTGGCGTTAAACTGAGGTGAGTTAGGTAGCATATGTTACCTTTGATAGTGTTTGTTAAGTGTAAAAGTTAGCTTGCTATCCATTTAGCTAGTAAGGGTGTAACGATACATAAAATTCAAATTCGATGTAATGCAATGATATATTTTGATATGGCACATGTGGCACATATTCAACATTGTAAAAATACAGTATTTGAAACTTAATGTTAGAGTTGGCATGATCCAATTTAGACTCTTAGCAGCATGTAACAAATGAAGAGTGTCAAAAACTTAAACATGGCTAATTAAGCGTTAGCTCTCTGCTCAAGCTTTTACTGGTGTTACTTAAAGACGCGTTCGCTGTCTGAAGTGCAGGGCTTTTATTTATTTTACATTGTGCTGTTTGCTAGTTGTACTCTAATGCCTCTGTAGCCTTAGATGTGTTTTTGAATCCCATGTTCTCCACTACTCAGAAGCTATATTTGCCACTATGAATGCACCTGTGTGTGTGCGCGTGTGGCTTCATGTTTTCATCTTGTCCCAGTTCCAGTGACCGTCTCTTTCAGTTCGTCCTTACTGCTGACTATAGCCCGAGCTAATACACTAATAATCATAGTATACTAGAATATCAGCTCGTGAAAAGCAGCATGCTTAGGAGAAGCTTGTTTTTTTTTTATCCACAATAGACTCTCCTGATTTTAGATAAAGACGAAGCTACTTTTTCAGAGGAGGGAGTGTGGTCCTGATTAACTTTAATGAATAGCCTTTACTGATGTTGCACAGCATATATTGCACAAACAACCACACACATCTGCAGCTTATTCAAAATGCAGTCGCACTCTTTCTGCCACCGATCTTTGTATCCCTTATATCATATTTTTATATTTTTATATTTTTCCTTAATTACCTGTATAGTAGAAAATTCCAGTTTATGTAAATTCTATTTTTCTGTCACGGACAGTAGAAAAGAGCCTTTCCCTGGACATCGTACTGTGTATGGTTGTGTATGTGACCAATAGAATTTGAATTTGAATTTATTATGCAGTCTGTTGAATGTATTTGAATGTTGTTTGATATGCAGATGCATTGAATTTAGAGCTTTGTATCGACGTATACGATACAATACACCATATTGACACACCCCTAAAAGCTAGGTTAATGAAGCAACATTATTGATTCTTAAATGTGTCCTGCTACAAGCATGAATTGTATACTTTACATATTTGGGTCTGTTGAATTTACGCAGACAACCAAATAACTTACTATGATGTGTTTCACTTCACGTTTGAGCACTTTTGATGTGTATGACTCTAATTTCAAAGTCTAGGCCGTGACTGTGAGAGAAGTAGAAATGGCACTGACCCCAATCAATGAATGTGTTAAATACGCCATTAATAAGCACTTCTCAAGGTCTGCTGCATAACTCACTGAGAGATGAAAGTGGTTTTTATTCATTATTTTGAATGGAATCTGTTGAGGCTGTTGGTGCGTTTGCTCAGTGTCAGTAGTTAATCGACGTCTTGTGTCTTGCCAGAATTTTGCTTGATCTGTAGCTCTATGTGAAATGTCTTTCTATAGCGGCAAACATTGCATTCATAGTGCTTAGGATGTTGAATGTCGTGTCTGTCTTAAGACACAATGAACAAAATGAAGAATTCTTAGTAAAATGTGATTGGTTGTTATTATTTCAACATTTGTCGAATGTAAAATTCTACTGATTTTAATTAGGCGTATGACTAATTACTAATTATGTGTCAGAAGAGAGAAATGTTTAGGTGGATGTGGAGGCAGTGACAGTTACGTCAGTGGCCATGCTGTTGCAGTAATGACAGCCCCCTACACACATGCTCTCTCACACACACACACACACACACACACACACACACACACACACACACACACACACACACACACACAAACAAGCCCACTCCAGCAGTCTGTTAGAGGTCACAGAACAAAACAAAACATGGTGGTCTCCTTCACAGTTGCATGCAGCTTAGCCCTACATTATTGATTTATGAAAACAGTACTCTCTCTCGCTCTCTTTCTCTCTCTCTCTCCCTCTCTCTCTCTCTGTGTATGTGTCTCCTACTCTTTCCTCACTTTCCCAGAGTCTCTGGTGATTAGCGGTTAGGATCTGTTGTGCCTGTGCTAAACCATGTCGCACTGTCAGAGTGTGATGCTATCACGCCAGAGCCCTTGCATCAAGTGTTTTGTGGAGAACCGCAGATATTCCCCAGGAGGTTTTGCACATGTAGGAACTGTGTGCTTGAATTTGACTCCTGATTGTTGGGGTGGTTTCGCTGCACTGCTTGCCTGTCCGGCTGATTAATGATAAGCCAGCACACATTTTCTCAGTCATCTGTAACCGTCTGGTGACACCTGAAGGCGAAAGGAACATATAGGAATAGGAATTGCAGTGCCTTTGTGATTCAAGAAAGATGGATGTACAATGATCATTTGTAAATATATTATTTTGTGGAGGGTTATTGATTCCTGTGACTGCAACCCAATGTCTGACAACAGGCTAACTGGCTATTATCATGTCACTTCAGCCAGTGAGTCAATTAAAAAGCAAATCAGAGCTAGTTAGCATAGCAATCTGTCATACTTTATTGCAGCGAGACTTCTGCAGCCTGGCTGTAAATTTGGAGCATAAAAGCACAGGGAGGCGATACAACAATGTGTCCAAGTAGTTAACACACCAATCCGACTGGCTTATAGGAGGGGAGGGGGAACCAGGGGCTGCTCCTGGCCTAATTTACCCACGTTCCCCTGGGTACAGCCCGTCTGGCTGCACTCCTGTCTAAATGTCTCAACATAGACTCGGTGCTCACACAATAAGTATCCAGCTAGAAACTTTCAGTTTAAAGTGACAGGAGGCATCTTGGTATATTGGTTCAAAACAGGAAATATTATGACAGGAGTGTCAGGATCAGATGTGATGTAGCGTGAATCCAGCCGGTTTGGATTGTACTGTGCGGAGCAATGACTCACTCTAATCTCCAATGGGTTAGAGACATACATACAGAGGGGCGTGGAGAGAAAGGTTGCAGTTTTCTCTGCAATCTCCATCAGCCTATTTAATCTTATTATGGACCTCGTAGAAGGATCATAAAGATGGGGGTTACAATAGCACACAGATGCAAAGAATAATAATAATTTTTTTAATAAAGTATTCTAACTGCTAAGAAAATGTACAACGCTGTTTAAAACAGAAGTGAGTCACTGATGAGTCACACAGCAGGATTGGATTATTAGGTTGTTCTTGATTATCTGCTTTTTTCTCTTTTTTTTTTTTTGTTGTCAATAGCAAATCTATGACCATATCTGGCTGTCAATACAGAATCTAAATGTAGTATGTTGTTGTGCACAGGCTGAAGTGGCTAGCGGTTTTCACTGACCTGCATCATGACTCACTTTCAGCACACGCGGTTGGCTGCATGTTAATAATTAGACTAATTACTCTTGCTCACCAGCAGTAACAAATTATGGCTTTTCCAGCATGCAGTTTGGAGTGACTTTTTTTTTTCCCCCCTGGAAAATGGTTCCATCTATTGGAAATCAAAGCGTGATTAGTTGATTCCACCAGCCAATTCGGAGCTTTTGTTCCACACCAAAACTTAACAATGAAATTAGGCTATTACTACACTACTTATAGGCTTATACAACACAGATGCTAATTCTGTGAAATGTGACAAAAAAAAAAAAAGGCACATGAGTTTTAGATTTTTAGCGACACTGGGAGGATATGCAACACTCAGCCCAGTTTCTGTTGTTTGGATAGATTATGTCTCTTTCAACTGCTATGTCAAATGTTTCTCTTTTAAAATGTGACATCATAAGATGTAGCGTCTGGTTCAGTGTTTTATTGCTATTTGCAAATTCTGATCGTCTGAGACTTCTAAGTCTGCAATTTTGGAAAAATTCTTTTTATTCCAGTAATCATCACTAATACCTGCTCATACTTTGGGAGCAGAGAATATTGATAAAGCATTATTCTTTATGCATTAGTGTAGCACTTGTTCACATTTTGATTCTGAAATCATAAAGTTTTACATTTAAAACACTAGAATATTGTAATGCTGATATTTTTGTTCAATTACTATGCGCAAAATAATACATGGATCAGCGTATTTAAATTAGGGGCAGAAGTTCAACAAAAAGTGAATAAATAAATAGTGACAGGTTTATGCTAAACTCTTTAAACAGAAATACATACAGTTACTAAATTAATTTATTGTACTAACATGGACATTATATCAAAATGTAAAAGCTGCATTATAACTTGCATGGAAATTCTGTCCTTAATTTAAATCGGCTGATCTGCAGATGATTTTCCTCAGTGTAGTAATATATTAAGCATAAATCAGACTAAACAAGTGCTGATAATAACACCTACAGGACATTTTCGTAATGGTTTCTTGAATACTATTCAAGTGCAGTGCTCAGCATGAGCTTTAGTGCTTTAGGAAATCAGCAAAATGACCACATTAGTAGTCTGGTGTCTGGTCCAGCTAATGTCTTTTTAAAAACTAAATCTAGCACACACTTTTGTGATTTAATAATTTTGGCCACTCGTTTCTTTGATTCCATTTATTACCTAATTATTCTTGGTTTTAAACGCTTTTGAAAATGTGTGTTGGCTTTGAACAACAACATATATGAGCAAGAGCTGCATAACCACTTAAACCCAGTCATGGTCACCTTACAAACAAGGATAAATGCTTTTAGCTGCTTGAATCAATGTTTGATGACTTGCATCATTGAAAAACTGGAAGAAAAGGAAATCTCGTCCCAGTCCTGGACTACCAGGACATTTCTGGAGCAGATTTGGATGCAAGGTTTACTAATGACTATCCAGTCATGCATGTTCAGATATGAATGTTTACTTTTCATGCAGTGTAAGAAATGCGTAAAAGTAGCCATATGTCTCTATTTATACGAACATTCATTCAAGCACACATTAGCTGCCCCGAGTGAGTGAGTCATTGTGGACAAAAGGGAGTGTGAGGCACTAGCTTTATTGAGAGCTGAGCAGCTTAAACAGCTCCCTGGAGATCCATTACCCTGTATTGTTAATTCTCAAGTCAAGGACTACAGCACTTTGGCCATCGCAGATCACCATTTGTTTTTTCAATCTGTGTACATATGTGTGATTTTTATTTTCGCCACCCTCGTTATCTCTGTAATGATGTGCATTAGTGATTTTTATTATAATAAGCTGAAATTATGTCTGTTTTTTTGTTCCTTTCCATGTTTTTCCCCCTCATTTTCCTAAAGGTATGGCGCGGCACTATTGCTAGGATGCGTTACCGCCACATGCGGGCTGCACTCATCATTCTGCGCGCGTACCAGCGTTACAAGGTCAAGTCCTATATCCGAGAGGTGCACCGGCGCTTCCAAAACGTACGCAGCATGAAGGATCACGGCAAGCACGTAAAGTGGCCCACACCTCCCAAAGTACTGCGCAGGTTTGAGGAAGCGCTGAGAAACATCTACAACAGGTCAGAGCCATAGTAAACACCAAAACCCATTATCTTCCTCTGTTTCTTGTTGTCTCACGTACACACAGATGCACACGCTTCAGGAGCTGAATGGGAATCAGTGCTCTGCTGTAACGTAGGAGTCGATGACTCTAGCTCCCGGTTAAGTCCTACTGTAGAGCAGTGATAATTGACAGCATGTCTATCTGTGACGCACGTTTTCTTTGAAGGGATCCGGCATAGTAATCACTTGACTCATACAGCGTGGCATGTGATGTCATGTTAGCCTCCACACTCACCCAGTCATTAGCTTTCAAGGAAACTGACCCCAGGCTTGTTTCTCTTACATTTTACACACTGTGCGTAGATACATAGATACGTAGATCTGAATTTGTCAGAATCCAGATATCTCTATCCAAACCCACACTCGTATCTGTATCTACACCCACACTACTCTAGATCTTTATTTGCAGGTGCGAATCTGCTTCTTTCTGAATATAAGGTACAAAAACATTTTCATTTGCATATATGAAAGATTTTGCTTATCCTGGTCCACGAAGGGGATGTTGGTAAGTCAAAGGGACTGTGCTTGTGCCATTTGGTTTCCAAAGCACATAACACACCTGATTTCATGTGTGACGTGGTATAAAGGCTTCCCATTCGCTTATAGAACAACTAGAAATAATATAACTGTGGATATGAATTTATTTCCAAAGACAAAAATGTTGAAATGGAAAAAAGACATGTTTTTACAAGACTTTCAGCAAGTGGTTTTTATTTAGAACATAGCACTCAGCATGTGTGTGTGCCAAGAGGGTGCAGCGCTGTCATCTGGCTCCTAGTCCTGATTTATTTTTCAGTCATGGCACAATTCCATATGGGTTATTTTATTCCTAATGTTTTCACTATTATTATACAATGTGGAAAATACAGAGGTAAATGTAATAAAGTGAAAATGTGGAAAATAGTAAAAGCCCATGAATAACACGTAGGGTGATGTTTTATAAGATGATGATGCTGTATTGTTTCCAGTGTTATGCATTATGCTTTTGGGTTGTCCGTCTATGATTCCCTTTTGGCGTGATATCTCAAGAAGGAGTGGTTACATGCTATGGGTTTTATACAGAATTGTCTTTGTAATGAGCAGATGAATTGATTAGATTTTGGAATTGGTCCAGACAGGGTTAAGGTAACAGCAAGGTCAAATGCCTGAAAGAGTTTTTCTTCAATAGCTTCCTTCTGGTTCATATTTTAGGAGTATTTCAGGCATATACATTTGTTACAAAAACGACTAGACTTGTTGGCAGACGATGCATTACTCTGTCAGCACTATTTGGCATCGAGTTCTACTTGTTTTATTTTAGTGCAATATTTTGTACATAACACTGGAATCATATTTATGTACACCCCTACAGTAAATACTTGATGAAGCTTCCACTGGATAAAAGCACTGAGCCTCTTCCTGTAATGGATAACAAGGTTGAGTGATCTCGGGCCACAACTTTATTTTCTGTTGAAAGCCTTTTGGTTTTTCCTGAAATTTTGTGTGGACTTTACATGCGAGCAGCATTATATTTGGTCAGAGGTTCTGAAAGCTCAATTATGAATGACTGAGCTTGTTTGACTATGAACAATCTGTTTGCTTTGATTTTACCTTTCTTTAGGGGTGTCAATAATTTTGTCACCTGTTTTTGAGAGAAAATAGTATTATATAAAGTAGACTTTTTTTATGATAGTAGAAAACAATTATTTTTGACCCTTCTCTTGAAGGACTCTAATAATTATTGGCTTTTTTTTCCCATCTTTTGTGTGTGTTTGTGTGTGTGTGTGTGTATGTGGTGAAGGTGGTGGGCCTGGACCCTAATTAAAAACCTGTCTCCGGAGGAGATGTTACAGGTCAGGGCTAAAGTGGCCTCGCTGGAGTGCCTGAAGGGTCAAAGGGCAGATCTTGGCCTGCAGAGAGCCTGGGAGGGCAATTACCTGGTCAGTGTTAGATTGATGAAGGAATTAAATAACAAAGAACAACACCTGAATTGAATAATGAATGAATTTTGTTTTCACTGTTCTATACTGTGTGTGTTGATGCTCAGAAGCGGGATAGTCCTGAGACAGCTTCTTCCTTCACCTTGGTGTCCAGTGACCTGCAGAGGAAAGATAAGTTCATGAGAGTCCTCTTCTCCTGCAACGTTCGCAAGGTACAACTCACCTTTACATCATGTACCTGAATTTGTACTCGATGTCTTTTCTCCGTTCTTATATATTTTTTTAATGAATTTTAATTCTGTAGATCAACCGCTTCAATAAGGCAGAGAACCGGGCAGTGCTAATCACTGATCGTCACCTCTACAAGATGGACCCACTGAAACAGTACAAGCCCATGAAGAGCATCCCACTGTACAATGTACATATCTACTAGCAACATCTTTTACTTTATTGCAGACACTGCTCATTTCACCTTCTGGTTTTGAACTGGAAAGCTTCATTGGTAAAAAAAAATCCAGATATCTGTACCTACACACACACACACACACACACACACACACACACACACNCAATTTATTTCAGTATCTCAGTAACTTGAAACGCTGCTTTGTCTTATTATCTTCAAGAGAGAGGAAAAAGAAAGGCCATTTATAGCTGCTTTAACACAAGTTATATTAGGAACTAATGGTTTCCTGGGCGTTCTACAACATTAATCATAATGATAAACTGATCAGTTTATTACCATTGTATAAACCAACCAGATCTATATCAGCTTTTATCCATTTTCCTCATTATTATTATTATTATTATTATTAATATTATTATTTAACAATTTTTCTTATTAACCAGATCTTGTGGCTGTGTTGTAGATTGTTGATTTCTTTTTTCTGATTTAATTTTTTTTACACCTCTACCTGCAGTGCATCTGTTTTTGTCTCATTTTACAAGGAAGAACTTTTTTTTTATACAATGCATTACAAGTTTTGGATAACATTGCCCAGCTTTGTGTGTTATTAAATTGTCCGTCATGCTTCAAGCAGCGCTGAAGTTGAGCCCTTCACCTGTCTTGCGGATTAGCTGTCATTAAACAGGCTTAAACCTGGAAGGTTGACCTCCACACAGCAGCGTTTTTTTCCCCCCACTTCAAATCAAATGATGCAATCATTCAGCCCCAGACAGTGTGGTTTCCTGAGTTATAGCTGATGAGAAATAGGGATAGCTATAACCTGCAGTTCTAATCCATCTGTAGTGTGTGGCGTGGCTGTCTCAGAGCTGCAGTGGGCTTGAGGCCATATTTCTAGCAGAGCTGTATAATACTGGGCTGACAGTGAAGGAGGGGGGTTGGCTCCTGTTCTTAGCACAAAGTATGACTACAGGCTGTGTATTCGACCCTCTGTCCTGTGGAGAACCCTTACAAAAATATCCATCAGACCTGGATGCATATCTGAGTTAAAAAAAAAAACATAAAAAGACATAATTGCATATGCATTTTTTCAGTAAATGCATTTAATAAAGTATCTGTAAATAATCAGTAGAGTGAAGTTCGATTTGATTATATTATCATGGATAAATTAATCACTGTATTTAACAGGATGATATGTGCATATGGCTGCTGTTTAATAATTGAAGATTAGCCGAAGGAGAGTATCACTTAATGGTTCCTGAATAGGGAAAATCTTCTGCCCCAACTAACCTTGTTCTGACCCCATATTTATTTATTGCTCCACTGAGGAACAGGGCTCTGTGCAATGATACCATCATGGTACAAGTGTTTTAGGATGATTGATGGTGATTCGCCGAAGGATCCTGCGTCCCAGAGAACGTGTTCAAATGTAAAATGGAAAAAGCATAGCGATTATTAAAATAGTCTTGATTGTATTCGATCCCTTGCCCCTCACCCTCCAACATTCCACTCTGGTCCTCGCTATCCGTTTTCCTCTCTGCTGTTGTCATGCCAACATCCCAGGAGATGGGGTTGTCATGGCGACGGAGTGGGAAGAGAAATCAGCTGACGTCTGGTAGCGTTCAGGCATGTGCACTGATTTGCCTCCTCTGTGTTTTCCTTCTGCTCTTTCTTAGATCAGTCTCTTTGTCTTTTCTCTCCCCCTTTGTTTGACTTATTTGTGTATTATAGCTTCTGCTGATTTCTCATTTTTTACTTTGGTGCTTTATTGGTTGTTTGATTTGGAAAGATTATAAACATCAATTGAAGCTGATAACTGTGTATTTACACCGATCAGCCATAACATTAAAACCACCTGCTTCACGTTGTATAGGTCCCCCCTATAACCGCTCTGACATGTCGAGGCATGGACTCCACAAGACCTCTGAAGGTGTGCTGTGGTATCTGGCACCAAGACGTTAGCAGCAGGTCCTTTAAGTCCTGTAAGTTGTGAGGTGGGGCCTCCATGGATCGAACTTGTTTGCCCAGCACGTTCCACAGATGCTCGATCAGATTGAAATCTGGGGAATTTGGAGGCCAAGTCAACACCTTGAACTCTTTGTCATGTTCCTCAAACCTTTCCTGAACAATTTTTGCAGTGTGGCAGGGCGCATTATCCCGCACATGACCCTGTCTCCAGTTCACTGGTTATCCTTCCTTGGACCACTTTTGGTAGGTACTAACTACTGGGAACACCCCACAGGACCTGCCGTTTTGGAGCTGCTCTGACCCAGTCGTCTGGCCATCACAATTTGACCCATGTCAAAGTTGCTCATATCTTTAGGCTTGTCCATTTTTCCTGCTTCCAACACATCACCTTCAAGAACGGACTGTTCACTTGCTGCCTAATATAGCCTTGACATGTGCTAGTGTAACCAGACTTCACCTGTCAGTGGTTTCAATGTTTATGGCTGATCGGTGTATAAATTGAAGTAATTTTAAGAAATAATACTCATCCTGGAAAAAATATTATAGTTAAACCAGGGGAGGTGAGATGAAAATGAGTAGATATATTTCGGGTCTTAGGATAATGCATTTTACTCTCTCTCTCTCTCCCTCTCTCCCTCTCACCCTCTGTCTCTCTCTCTCTCTCTCTCTCTCTCTGTCTCTCTTTTATCTCTCTCTCTTTTATCTCTCTCTCATAAACACACAGAGGAAGAGAGAGAAAGGGAGTCAATTGTTATGTAATACATTTTCTCAAGAATGGATGAGGGAGGGAGAGTGAGGTTGCTGATCCCTCCTGCCATTACTGCAATGGTTATTACTGGCAGCACAGGACAAGAATAGTCCAGGCTGCTCAGCAGTTCTTCCCACTCCTCATTTCCCCACAACATTTGCTTGGAATTGCCTTGTTTGACATCCAGTATATACAGTATATCCAATCTTAACTACATCATTTTATGAATCCAGTGTGGGCACAACAGCTGTCTCTTTTCCACATACAATGCATGAGTATTTTTAATTCTGGACTAACAAGCCATGCATATCGACCGCTCTGTTTGATCTCATCTATTGGTATCCTCTCAGTTGAAAGCGGGGATAAATGGTGTTCAGAGTGTGGTGTGGTGTTCCTGTTTGCTTAGTCATAGTGATTTTGATCCATTGCAATGTCCATTAGGCTGTTTTCAAACCTGGGGCTGATTCTCTGCTCTCTAGACCACATGCTAAATTCTAGAGACACAGTCAGAGAAAGAATAACATGAACTATGGAACCAAACACAAACCTAGCTTCACACTGGCAATCATCTCAAAATTTATATTTGAGCCTCATCTGATACCATTTTCCACATAACACTTACAAATTCTGTGATACAATATTATATATGGCAAGACTGCTCTGTTTGTTGTAGTTACTGAGTACTTTACGGTAGTTACTGTGTACTAATGTGCCGTGTGATGACTGACTAAGTGTTTTTAAGGCATTAATGGAAATCTCTATCTGTCGCATCTGTAGCTGATGAGCTATTGCCTAGAACAAGAATTTTGACCCATTGACATGTACCAAGACATGAACGGAAACAAAAAGTTTTTGCAGAATATTTTCATATTTCAGTCTTAGGATATAAGTCCAGTGTTGGAAAGTGAATAAGTCTGATAAAATAAAATAAGGTAAGGCATTCTCGTATGTCTGTCTCAACTTTTATATAACGATAAATGTACATGCAAACAGTGTAAATTACTGAATTGTTCTGATATATTTGCATATTTTAATTTCATTTAATTACTGGCCATTGTAAGTGAGACTTTAATAAACAGGTTTTCCGTTCTTTTCTCAGTAAAGGGTAAAAATGTCAAAATTGTTGTCTGTGGTAATCACCCATAAGCTACATATGCGGTGGATTGTGGTTAGGTTGAAAAATCCCTGGACTATTCTCGTGTTCTCAGGTCTTGTGTGTTTGTCCCTGATGAGTGTGACTCCAGGACACTGGGCCTGCACTTCCACATTCAGGGAAAACAACAGCAGACCTCATTAGACTCACCCTCCCTCTCCCCCTGCTCTTGTTCTCCCAGGTGACTGGCGTGAGTGTGTCCCCGGGGAAGGACCAGCTGGTGGTCTTCCACACCAAGGACAACCGAGACCTGATCGTGTGCCTGCAGGGCATGGTGCCAGCGGGCGAGAGCCGCATCGGCGAGCTGGTTGGCACCCTGCTCAGCCACTTCAAAAGGTACCAGCTCAGGCAAAACCAGCGTACACTGTCACACATATCAACCTGTCAGCCTCTTCACACAGCCATGACCTCTTCACACCAATATTCTCACTATTATGCAGCACACTGAAGTGAATCATGATATGTGTGTCTCACAGAGATGCTAGCAATATTGCAAATGGCACAGTGTTTCCTGAGACAGTGATTATGGCAGAGTTCAGCTGAGGCAATGTTAGGCAGAGTGTGACATACGAATTGATTTTTTTTTTTGGCAACAGGGACAATCAGGGAGGATGTAATAGCATATGAATACACTATTCAGAATGAACCTTTTTTTAGACAGCTTACCAGAAATCTGGTTGAGACTAGAGGTGTGTAATCGGACTGGGATCCTCAGAACGGCAAATAGTCACACTTACATGGAAATGTGAAATCAAATATGAAACTTGAAGGACAAAGAACAAGCACATTCATTAATGTGAACACGAGTTGCTGCATGATGCTTTTACGAGGTTCATTCAATCGTCCGTGCACTCTGCCTGCTCAGGGTTGCAGTGGGTATATTAGGCTATTAGATTGTTTATATTTTGGAAAATAGAACAAGTAATAATTAAGCAGGATTAAAAACCAATATCATGCCCAGCTGCTGAGACCAAATATGAACTTTAGTGAGAGTGAGGAAATGTCAGAGCCAAAATTCACACACCTTGCTGATAGACTACCTCTGTGTTGTGTGGTAGGGTTCATATTTAATTAAAAAATCATTCTGTTTAGGCCACCCTTTACACATTGGGTTTAAATTGAAATACAGGTATGAATATTTTGAGCACTAAATAAAGACGCATTGTGTTACACCCCTACTGGGCATGTTTTTGCATGTTGGTTTGTTCTAAATGTCCCCACAAGAATAGGAATATCTGACAGTTTTGAACTTGTGGCATCATTTGCCTGGTCACCACAAGGAAAACTGCTTTTCTACAAAAGCCAAACTTCAAAAGACGAAAAGAGCCCAAAGATTTCCTTTAGGTTACTGGGCTTAAGGTAAGTGTAAGTGTAAGGTTTAGTTTTATCTGTAGGCATCGCATTAATTAGCTGCATTAATAGATGCATCAGTGGAAGGTCCTCACAAGGATAGTAAGACGTGTGTGTGTGTGTGTGTGTGTGTGTGTGTGTGTGTGTGTGTGTGTGTGTGTGTTTCAGATCCCTGTACACCCTGCACTGACGATGANAGGATAGTAAGACAAGTGTGTGTGTGTGTGTGTGTGTGTGTGTGTGTGTGTGTGTGTGTGTGTGTGTGTGTGTGTGTTGGGGGTGATATCAGCTCACTGGACACTTTAGGACAGAGAGATGTGTATGAAAACGCTAAAAAGCTGCTTAAATGCACTCATGCACAAACACACAGATAGTAAGCTTGAAAAAACCCACTAGTGTAATCCTCATTGTCCTTTACGTCACTGCTTACCAAACTAATATTGCAGCACGTTGTGTGAACATAAAGATTAACCAGATGAACTTAGAATCACCTTACAGTTTTCACTTACACTCTGAGGTACACTCTTTAAATTTANATTTGAATGAATTTCAAGAATCATTGAGGTGACATTCAGGACTCTTTAAGACAAGAGGATGATGATGATGGTAGTATTCCTATGGATTTATATATATATGACTGAGAAAATTCTTGTGCTGTAAATAACTCTTTCTTTCCAAGCATTCTTTCCTTGACCTATGATTGCAGAAAATGATGGCTTTGTTTTCTTATCGTTACAAACCCTAACAGCTACATCCAATCTGATTTAAAATCTGCACTGCACTTGGCAGTAAGTGTACACAATGTTTAAAAACCACAGGACGTGATCAGCGGTGGTCCTATGGTGGTACACAGGGCAGATGACAGCTGACAAATGTGCATATATGTTTAGTGAACCTGATAAAATGGTGAACTTAACCACTGGCTCAGTGGTTAAGTCTCTGCTGTAGTGATCAGAAATCCCCATTCCACCAAGCACCTACTGTTGCTACTGGCCCTAGAGCAAGGACTTTAACCCTCTCTACTCCAGTTCCTCTGTATCACGGCTGACTCTAGCCCCCTGACACCACCTTAACCACAATCTGGAATATCTGAAGATGCAAATTTTCATCATACTGTATTTATATACATGAAAATCACTGGGGTTTTTAATATGCCAGATTTTGTCCCCAGTAATTTTTGTAAGTGGCATCAATTAAAAATATTTGATATAATAACTTTCAGGAGAAACTGATCCAGACATTTTCTAAAGCTATTGCTCCAGCTGTGATATCATTATGTACATCATTAATTTAATCATAAAATGAGAATTAAAATCAAGATATTGTGGCATATCCAATTAAAAACTGAGTCTTTATAGCAGCTTACAGGATTGTGCTTCTTGGTTTACTTTTTTACTTTCTTTCTTTCTAACAGCTCCCAGTCAAGACGTGTAGGTGATAAAACAAATGGGCTAAATGTGATTGCAGGAGGTGTCAAAAAAGCTAGTGTGAATTTAGGCGCTGGTTAGAATGGCAGTGCATCTTTTCTGTGAGATGTGCTTAAATTAAATCGCTTCAGAAAAGCTTTTGGTGGGCTCGCAGACCTGGTGTGACATGCGCTTTTTCCCTCTTTTTTGTCCACAGCACTTTTTAAAGCATATAAAGTACCTAATAAACTGGCAGTTCAGCATATATTTAATTATTAATTCATAATTCTATTTATTTTGGTTTATTTATTTAATTAATATTGTTATTCGTTTAATTAAATCCGACAGTAGTTCTGGCTCTGCTTCAGCTGACAGGGTTATTAATACACTTGTTCTAATACATTTTATAGTAACAGCTCATTCACTGGAACGTGTATGACAGATGATCCACATAATCTAAGCCTAATAATAAACACATTAAAAACAAAAGCAAAAAAAGCTTTCTGTAAACAGATGCTTATTTAACATTCATTATCTTGCAGATGTTCCACAACATTAAATGTAATTTTCATGAATTAAAAAGCACGAAACTTTACGATGGGCTGCATCACATCTCCTTGTCGTGGATTATTTTCCTAAAACATCACGTCCTATCCCATGTTTTGTTCCTAGAAAAATACATATTGGATTTATGTCCTTTTTTAGTCCCCTTTACCATGGTCTTAACTTGAGTCTTAAACACAGGTTGAATAGCTCCAGTGAGGAAAACACCTTCGTTACACCTCTGGGCTAATTTTCAGCAGGAAGACGCCCTCTCTTTGGTGGTGTCTATCTGAGTAATGATGATACATGTGCTGAGCAAAAGACTCTTCTCAGAGACTACACACTGCTCCCTGTAGATACATAATTAACCTTTAGCTCTCCTTCACCACCATCACAACAGCCTCAGCCTATTTAGCAAAGCCTGCAAAGCAGCTACAGCCACTGGCCCTGTAGCACACACTGCCATGGTCAGATGTATGTGATATGTATGTTTTGTGTTATATAACCTAGTTTTAATCTTATACCAGGATTAATTGTAGCCCCTTGGAATGAATGCTGATTACTCTTAGGCAGTTTGGGTTGTATTTTATCTACACTTTGCATATCAGGTCTGGGAGTCCTTTTCTGAGTCCACAGTGCTCCTTTTTCTTTAATTTGGTGCTGAGCTAGCAAAATGAAGAATAACCGCAAGCAGAATCATGTTTTTACTTTGTGATGAATAGATGCTAAAGCGTCCTATCTAACCCAAATCAATCAATGAAAGACTATGTGGCTAAGAACATAACCCTCTTATCCCTGGTGATGCCAAACTGTCATCTCGGATAGCACTCCCTGCTCTGTACAAAAATAGTGGATTATATTATTGTCATCATCTAGCTCTCTTTCTTCCCCATGTTTTACTTTTCCCTTTTTTTGCCACCATCCTCACTTTACCTCTCTGCTTCTCACACTTCCTTTGCTTTCTCTCCTCTTCCTCCTGGTGGAAATAAATTATTTAGTGCTGCTGCAGCTCTATGTTTAGCTAGATGCTCGGCATTGAGATGTGCACCGTGAAAGATGTACTGCAGCTTTCTTGCACTCACTTGCTTTCTCGTCCTTATATGTTCATCTATAATTTCTTTCAGCCTGCTCACACACACACACACACACACACACACACATATCCCACACCGCTGCATTATTCAAGACAGACTTGAGTAATATTGAGTAATAACAGCTATCACTAAGCAAAATATATATGACACTGTTCACTATATATATATATAATATATATGACTGTTCTGTCAACTATTTTCATATGAAATCTTGACTTGAGTTGAGTTGAGGTGAAACACTGTTGACTCTTTTGACTGTGTTGTTGCAGTCAATAAAGTTTGTCAACTGTATTGATTACCTCTGCAACTTTTTCCAAAGTGAGAAAATCCTGCTGCGAGATACTAACTGCACTGAATCTGTTTCAGTGTGGGATTAAGCTGGGCTGTTCACAAAACTCTCTGGATTGTGTTCCTCTCGGCTCCCACGCTCAGACAGCTGAATGAGAACCCCGTCTCCGTTGATATCTGGCACTAAATCTAAAGGCTTGAGAGAAGCCAATCTACCACAGGAAAATTGCATTCCACTCTGTATTATTGTAGCATTTCTTTGGTGTAATGAATCAAGTTATTAGCATTCCAGCCTCATTTTTCCTCCAGGTGCACTCTTAAAGATGGTTTTTGCCTAATCCTAAGATATGGAGGACTTTAGGATTCAAAAATGGGTCAAATACTAAAACTCTAGGCTGTAGACCACCAAGTGGGTCATCTCAACCTCAGACACACTATCCACTTGCCTATAAAAAAAACTTGTCCATTACAGTGTCATGGACTATCCATATCACTGTGTGTATGCCAACAACAACAATAAGATTTTCAGTGCAAGCTATGTTTATTCAACTTCATTAACCGCTTTATCCTGGTCAGGATTGCAGTTGATCCAGCGCATACCTAGGGAACACTGCATGCGAGGCAGGAATCCACCCTGAATGGGATTCCAGTGCAATGCAGGGCACCAAGCACACATACATTCTCACACTTATTCATACCAATTTCAGGAGTTTTGGGGAGATTAGAGGAAACCAAAGAACCTAGAGGAAACCCATGAAGACACAGGAAGAAAACATAAAACTCCACACAGACAGTAGTCAGCACTTGGGCTCAAACCCCAGACTCTGGACCTGTATGATGGCTGTGCTACCCATTGTATCACTGTGCCACCCCAAGATGTGTTTCCTATATTAAAGAAAAAAGTTGAGAGGTTCATGGCATTTCCTCTTCTCTACTAAAAGCTAGAAATCTACAATGACTTGGTCAAAGCTTAGTTTTCAAGCTTCACATTTACTTTATAATGACTTTATTTTCAAATTCTCAGTTGTCTGACATGTGATTCAATCTGTGATGATTGTATTGAACTGTTGATTGTTTACCCATAAATCCCTGTTCAGTACTCTTGGAATGCTAGCAAGAAGGGTAGCCAAATTCATCAAAGTTACTGCTTCCTCTCCCTCTGCAGTACCAGTGTCTCTCTCGCTGTTGACTTGGCAGACTTGTGCTCCATTGCACTTTATTGCTCTCCACCCAGCCTTTGATCATGTTTAATACAGTTATTACTCTTAGTGCTTTATGGTGCGCCCCACGTTTTTGATGCTGAAAATGAGCCACTCTCCAGCCTGTAATAATAAAGCCTAAAAAAAAAAACCCCATAGAGCATTGTGTTGTGCATAGATATTATGCATCCTTTCATGGAATGTTATATCTAATATAGTACACTATTGAATGAAGAAATTTGAATAGAAGCTGACAGTAAGCTTGTTTTTCTTTTTTGACCACTCCAGCAGTGACCAGTATGTGTAAAATCTCTGACATTTCACATGTTGGCATAGAAACTTTTTAGCCATTAATTAATGGTTGGTCATTTGCATTGTCAGTCAGATGGCTTTTTCTGTGAACATGGGCAATTCTTGTCCATGTTGAGGGGAAAAAATACCAGACTTTAGCTAAAAGTGCTCTTCATTAATTCTTTAATAAGGAGAGAGGAATGATCCTCCCTTCCAATTCCTGCTTACAAAGCTATGAAAATGGTTCTTAAAATGGTCCTTAGCTCCTGAAAGGAATTTATTGGGGGGAGAGAGAGAGAGAGAGACAAAGACAAAGACCCTTACTGTGAGAGAAACACCTTGTTGTAGGGTTCTACATAGGTTCCAAGTAGATTCCTTTTAGGAAGCTAAGATTTTTTTTTTTAAATAAGAGTATACTGTACCTCAGATAGAAGGGAGGACCCATCCAAATTGTGTGAGCCGTACTAAGCCATTTCTCCATATGTCTTAAAAACCCTGGATATGTAGTAGGACTCAGGAGGATTTTAATCTCACAGTCCTGACTTCTAGCTCAAGTCTGGTAGATTTCATCACCCAGCATGGCTAAGAAACACCTACATTCACAGAAAGAAGCCTTTTGATAAATATTTGTTGCTGTTGGAGTAGCTGTAACAGTGAACAAGGTCCATTTCTACTCAAATACTGGCACAGTTGTTGTCATAAACTGTATCTCAAATCGCATACTATGTATATTTTTATTAATATTTACTCTAACAATTGCTGTACATAAGAGGTTTGTTAAATTCATACACCAAGTTTCTGGCAGGGTAATCACATTAAAAATTCTGTGATTTAAACAATATACTCATAAATTGTCTAGAAGAGTGTATGACCATGCAAACAGAAACAGTTTCTCCAGTCTGCTCATGATGTCGACTCACCTTACAGTATACTGTTCCCACTGTTTATGTTGGTATCGTATCATGTAGACATGTACCGTAGCTTAAGTTCTGTGTTATTAAATGGTTTAGCATTCCATAGCAAAAAGCATGTAATGGTGTTTTAACAAATATTTCAACAGTATGAAAATCAGTGAATTCTTCTTTTAGACAGTGTAGTAAAAGGTGTAAGAATGGACTTGGATTTTCCTTTCAGAGCAGAGATAATGGGAAATGGCCAACCGGTGAAGCAGGTGAATTGGCATGGCTTTGTAAACTACCATATTGGTGCAATTTAGACAGAAAATAGCATTTTATTTATGTTGTTATAACATTTTTGTCAGTGGCAGCATCAGATGTAATGCAGTGTTGTGTTCAACAATGATGGGGTTTATTCCTCAGTGTGTTTGTTTGCTTTAACATGACTCTAGTACAGTGAATTCTGTGTGTGTGTGTGTGTGTGTGTGTGTGTGTGTGTGTGTGTGTGTGTGTGTGTGCCAGTGAAAGTGTGTCAGCATGCTGGCCTAAGCTCACATCTCCTTCAGCAAGGTCATTCTTTGTGCTGAATCCCAAATACAGTCTCCAAAGAGTTATGCTCCTTCTTCCCTTGTCTTTCTCTTCCTCTCTGCCCCCCTCACTCTTTTACTCACTTCCTTCATCCTTTCCATCTCACCACCCCTCCCCCGTTTCCTCTTTTCTCCTTGCCTGGTTTCTTCCTCTACCTCACACCCTCCTCCTCTCTCGCACACTGTCACCCCACCTCTCCGTCTGTGCTGCAGATGCAGTTCCCATAGCAACCAGTCAATCCATGCTCGGCTGATATTAGTCCATTAGTGAGCTATCCAGGCAAAGAATGCTAATGGCACATCTTCAGTGTTTGTGTGTGTTTGTGTGTTGGCAGGGGGGTCTTTCATATAATCATTAATGTAAATGCAAGTTTAAACGGTCAGTTGTGTTTATGCTGCAATTCTCACAAGGCTTGATTTAGGTCAGAGTGGTATTCCCTACATCGAGCTGCTCTTACTGTATCAGCACATTGGTGCAGAACAATGAATTAGCCTCACACATATGCACGTCCTTCCACACACCCACTGATCCCTGCTTATTTATTTACTCCTTTCTTTATTTCTTGAAAGTATGGTGATTTCCATTGAGCTATAAATATGGGGGTGGGGGTTGCGCTTGGTAAAACATTGGTTTAGCGCATGAGTATAAGAGTGTATGAATATGACCTACTTTCTCCAACCCTGCATCAGTACACCTCTGCTTCTTTCTCCCTCATACCCTGCATGCAAACCAGCCAGAGACAGAAATACAGCGCCGCTAGCCCACAGCGTCGTTAGCTCTCGTGCAACATGCATTCATCTTTTCCTTGTATGTGTGTATCTAACAAGGCAGCTGTTGCCAACCTCATACCTTTTCCTTATCCCTCTAAGCCCTCCATACCGCACAAGCACTGACATTAATTAACACTTCTCCTGCTGTCTGTTCCTGCCTCCTACTCCATCCATCCTTGCATTTTATTCCAGCCGCCAGCCATTAATCAATGGTGAGCCTCGTTAGCATAGATGGAGTGAATTCTGACATTAGTGAATGGATGTTGGAATAGATTGAGAGATTGAGCTGTTAGTCAAGGATGAATTCCAACCAAAGTGGTAATGCAGACACTCCTCGCTCATCTAACATTACTGATTTCTTTAACCTCTTTCAGCATTTCAAGTAATACAATTCAAAGCATTTTTCAACCTAACCTACCTACCTGTCTTTAGTGAATGTGTGATTACCTTGGACAGTAATTTCAACATGTTTCCTTGTACTGAGAAAAGACCAGAAAATAGTTTTTAAAGTTAGAAGTCGAAGGGCAGTTGTTGGGCATTCAATAAATCTTTAGGCAAAACACCCAAACTGCAGCATTGCAGACTTCAGATATCTGGTGTTTGGTGTTTAATACCAATTTCCTTGTGAATGTCCTCCAGGCTCCCCAATTTCATCCCACCTCTCAAAAACATGCTACTGGGTGGCTTGGCTACACTATATGGCCAGTAGATGTGAATGACTGTTTGAATATGTGTGGACTGGCATCTGATCCTGCAGTGAACTGGCATCTGATCCAGGTGTGGCTGTAACATTTACATTGTGTTACATTGTGTTCATACTGTGAACTTCTTGATAAATGACCTCAGTCCTGCAAAGTAGCTCCTAAATCTGTTGGAGCAGTTCACTGAGAGCAAAGTGCAGAGACCTAGAAAGCTCCCACTAAGAAGAAGACAGTTATCAAGAGAGTGGAATAAGACTAGCTATTATTATTATTATTATTATTATTATTAGTAGTAGTAGTAGTAGTAGTAGTAGTAGAGTTGTTGCTTTTTTGTGCTTGAATGGTAGTTTTTTCCTTAAAACAATAAAAGATCAAAATGCACTTTCAGATATTTGCAATAGATACAGTTTCTGAACAGACAGTGGGGTTTGTGTGTGTGTAAAATGCTTTCATGTATTCTTCAGTTCAAGGTAAATTTAAGCTATAAACCTCTGTAATTTCTCTTTGTAGAGTTGAGACAGGTGCCAGCAGCACATGGATATCATAAAACTTTAGGGAAAGTGCTATTAACTGGAATAGATTTTAACTGCACTGCTCCAGCATGCATTTATGTCAGATAAAAATGACATGAGCTCGATATTCTATGAGAGTGAAACAAATGCAAACTATATATGTTTTTATTTTGCATTGCATTGTTTATTGCAAGTGGGTGTCACTAAAGTGCATTTTTCTTCATAATCTCTGTTTCATTCAATGCAAATGTTCCAGTACTTAGCCAGTCTCCGATTCGGCTACAACAAAATTCAATTCTCATTCATGTCGCACTTTCAAGCTTTTTATTTGACTCACCCTTGTATCTTGTCTTTCTCATTCTGAGACCTTTAGTGTTAAAATGAAAAGCTTAAATTTGCATAATATATTTATATATTTCAAGACATTGGAATTCTTTCCATTCTAGGAATTTTAAGGTTCTGTCTGCCTTTTTTTGGCAATGTTGATTTAATGTTGTAAATATGTAATTTACAATATATTACTTTTTATAAGTATAAAGACTCTGAAATGTCATAATCATAGAATTGTCTTGGATTAGGGCTCTATGATCTTATAATTCTAAGCTCTAGATTTATTGATGGAAATCGGCAGCCTCACATCCTTAGGATTCCAGTGTATATGAGCTCTGAGTGAAGGTAAACACATGAAAATGATTTTTAATGGCGACCACCATACTCTACTGATAAGGAGAAAACATTCAGAAGTATTCCTTTAAACACACCAACATAAAACATTCAGCCTTCCAGCAGAGTAGATGTTTTATTAATTGACACAGTTAATGAACTGTTGACACAGTTAATGAATGTTATTCTGACTGGACAGTGTCTATGGGAGAAAAAAAAAATCCCTTTAGGAATTAAAAGCATTTTGTGCTGAATGAGAGGATTACAGCTGAAGGAGGATGTACATGCTCTCTTTTTTGGGTTGGGGGCATCTGTCCCATTGTGCTGGGAACTGTTAGGAACAGATTGTCTTGTGCACAGCTGTGAATAACGTGTGTTGCTTGTCCTTGTCCGAAGGAAAAAAAAAGTCCATCTGTAAGCTGACAATACGAGCACCAATTTGCTCTACGCTTCCAGTGAATCTACTCACAGGTTCAGTCGCGTCAGTGTGTATTTATAACCTTGAGTGTAGACAATAGCGCACACCTCATGATGAAGTTAATGTAGCTGTGCTCACACAGAGCCATGATTTAGTCTCTCGAAATAATTAGCAATTATCCCTTTGAAGCACACATGCTTAGTTTGGCTTACTTGTGAGGTCTGTATATGCATCATGCTGATGCACACAGCTCCCGGTGACCCTGAGATCTTCTATAGGGGGCACAGTCAGCGTTCTGCTTTGATTTTCTTGGTCTCTGTGCATTGTTTTACAGCAAAGCTCTCTCAGTAACAGTCCGTCTTTCAAAATTCCTTCCTCCTTTGTTCATGTGCTTCCTGTTCTTTTTGCTGTTAAGCCGTTTTCTCTCTGTCTCTAAATGACCTACTTGTTAATCTTCTTAAAAGTATGTATCATCTTGCTTCTTCTCAGAGAGAGAGAAAAAAGAAGGAAGGAATTTTGCTGCAGTTGTGTGCCTCAGGATCTATGGAAGCTGAAAGTTTTCTGTGTCTTATACAGAGGAAGTCCATGGGACAGAATTGGAGCACCTTTTCCCCATATTTGCATCTAACATCATGCACAATGCTAATGACTTTGTATGACTGTCACAGTCTGTAAATTATATGGAATGTATATATGGATCTAGTACACTTATTAACACAAAAGACAACCATTTACTAGCAGTTGCTGTATATCAGTTTTTATAAAGTGTTCAGCTGTGTTTATATAAAAACAGGAATGTTATCGCTGTAAATTCAGAGTGCAAATGTAGGACACAGCAAAGTAAATTATAATTATAGAGCCATAAACAAAATTTTACTCACAATTACCTTTTAATGCAAAGAGTGAATTGCAGACAATAGCATACCTCACCCAAACTACATCAGAGAGAGAGAGAGAGAGAGAGAGAGACCTGTGCATGTGAGGAGTGTGCGTGCTGTAGCCATGTGAGCAACAGAGTGACAGGGAAAAAAAACTCTAGAACTCAAGAAAATTTTCTGTGCCAGGAGGTAGGGAGTCTTTCTTCTGAAGAAGAATGAAATGAAGGATGCTGTGTAGCTGCTCCCCAATTCCCATGAAGCGCAGTACTCTTCTTTCTGAAGTGGAGGGGCAAATTAGCCTGAAGCATGTCTGCTATATTTGGAGAGCACGTTGAGAGAGAGTTTATCTTCTCCACATGTCTACTCTATTCTCTCCCTTTTTTCCCAAGTAAACCTGGTCTCCCTCAGATTGGATGCCGATAACCCACGGGCACTCTCAGAAAGTATTGATCAGGGGGACTGGTGTTTTAAGTGCTGTCTAAAGCTCAGTAGCATATGCTGGTGTGTTAGTAAAAGATAAAGGCCAGGCTAGGAGTCTTTCCCAAACAGCCAGTGTGAGGTTGCTTTTTTCTTTAAAGTGTCCTGGAGGGGCATCATCCTTAACCCCCCCACTGTTGAACAGATATACCATGCCCTTTCATTTCTACTTTCTCACTTTCTCTTTGTCCTCTGTTTCCCTTTTTGGTCTTATTGAACCAATGAAGGACACAGGCATGGGGAGAAAAAGAGAACTGGAAAGAATTGATTTTCCAGTGGGCCATGTGGTGTGCTTTGCTCCTGTTCCCCCAGTGACTAAGTCAGGCACAGAGGAGGTGACCCTTGAGTGGGCAGTTCACAGCCTTTCTTCCGTTTTGATTTGCAGACGTCCCTGTTGCTAATTATCTGTCCAGCGGATCAATTGTGGGATTTGGCATCAATGACTTTAAGAAGTAATGGATGCCACTGTTGTCACTTGAAAATAGCATGTCAAGTCAGATTTGATTTATTACTAAGTTTGTATCAACTACCAAGAGATACAATATCACCCGTATACATTGAGCTGCTGCTGTGGATTCAGTCCTCCTACCTGAGGGACACTGGACATTTTCTGATGAATCACAGAGGACATGCTCAAAGCTTAGAGAGATTCAGACTGTGATTTCTGTGCTTTTGGTTCAGTGATTCTTCAGCATACCTGCAAAAGATCAGTTTGGAGCAGTTCCTGCTATCCAGAAGGGTCATACATGGAAACCTTTCTCAACTAGAAAGCTTCTGTTCTACATAAAAACATTCATGCTCCCATAGAGGGACAAACAAAACCCTCTTTAGGGTAATGGATGAAACCTTTATTTGTAAATGTGTAGTTGGTGGTAACAACCACAGGCTTTGAGTATAACTGTTTACCACTCTGAATACGATGCATTTGGAAATCAGCAATTAATGTGTTTTAAGTTGATCATGAATCTGAAATGTCTTGAAATGGACAGACTTGAATACTTGGAATTGACATTCTTAAATATCCATTACAGTTAAAAATTGTATTATGATGGCTAAAGGCAGCACGGTGGTGGCACAGCAGGTAGTGTTGCTGCCTCACAACTCCAGGGTCCCGGGTTTAATCCGTGTTGGGTTACCTCAATTTCTTCCCATCTCCCAAAAACCTGCATGTTGCTTGGCTATACTAAATTGCCCCAAAGTGTGTGAATGTGTGTGTGTGGTGCGCTATGTTGGACTGGCATCCTATCTAGGGTGTATTCCCACCTCTCACCCAGGGTCTACAGGATAGGTTCAGGATCCACCATGACCCTGACCAGTACAAAGTGGTTACTGAAAATGAATGAATTCTAACTAGCTAACATGGATGGCAAGGGAAGTTTACAAAAATGGACGTCAGTTCCAGACTGTGGATGCCCTTCGTGAAGCCATCTTCACCACATGGAGCAACATTCCCACCAGCCTCCTGGAAACAGTTGCATCAAGCATGCCGAAATATATATATATATAGTTGTGTGGCTCAAAGAGGCTCGCTTAACTGTATTTTATAATAGATGAATGGTTCCTTTCAGCCTTTCCGAATGAAGAGATGAGATGGCAAGTGGTGCAAGGAAAGTTTGTTGTAAGAGGAGAATCAGAAGATAGCATCCTGTTGGCTGTCAGCAGTGAGCATAACACAAAGAGGAGTTTATTGGGTTGCCAGAGAGACGAGTGCTACAGCAACCTGGCTCGTGATGTAACTTGGGTAGATGTGGGCGGAATGGCAGATCTATTGTTGAGGGTTTTTTTTTTTTCATGAGGGAGATTTCTTGTGAAAGCTTCCCTGTGAAGGTCATCCCCCAGTTTAGCAGAGTATTTGCAAGTCTCAGAGATGATCTTGTATAAACGTTTAAGGTTTTTTGCTAGTCCACATGCTTTTTCCAAGTTCTAGGTCTCATTTAAGGATATTGTGTTTGTCATCAGCCGTGTCTTGTTTCTTCATTTTATCTCGTCTTCTATATAATCCAAACTCTCGTGATCCAGACTACATTGGTATTATGGTTGGCTGAAAGCAGCAACAACTTAATGGCTGTGTACTTGAGGGGGGTTAATTAAATCTGATTACCTGCTCAATAAGCACTTGAGATATACTGCTATCCACGATTATTGCTTGAAGCTAGAGGGTTTGTAATTGTGCTTCTCCATACTTCCAGTCATGTGGGTGACTTTCAGTCTCGCTCTGAAAAACACCCGTATGATTTCTTTCTTCATGCTTTGAGCTGATGTTAGACAGAAATGTCCACCCAAAGTAACTGTCACACTCAGCTGACTGAATGAACCAAAGTGTATGGATCCTTTTTGTTCTCTTGATCTAATCTTTCTCTTTTTCTCTTTTTTTCTTTCTAGTGAGAAGAGGAAGCTCCAGGTGAATATTGTAAGCCCCATTCAGTGCAGCATGAATGGTCGAAAGTGTACCATCATAGTGGAGCCCAAGATCAACCAATCACAGCCTGACTTTACTAAGAGCCGTTCAGGCTACATACTTGCAGTGCCAGGCAACTAAACGACAGCCGCTGTCATCAAGTCAGGAATTTCAAAATGTAAGCCATACTGAATTTGATAGAGAAAGATGTTTCTCTATAATAGGACATCTAGAGAGCAAACACCGTGTCCCTGAATTTCACATTTACACTCAGTATAATCATGAAACACAGGATGAATGATTAAAAAAACGTTCCTAAATGATTACATACACCACGCTTGAGAAGTGCATTAGTAAGATCAGTGATGTCATGGTAGATTTATTTATTTGCGCTTTCAGCCAAATGAAGGGAATGACACACATGCCATATTTATACACAGCACAAAGAACACAAAATGCACGCAATAGGAATATGGAAGTAATATTTTGACATGCTGGAAAGTGTTTTGTTTTTTTTTTGTTTTTTTTTTTTTAAAGAAAATATTTCTGTTTTTGATATAGCACTCATTTGGGATCCAGTGTGGCTAGAGTATAGCTTTATGTATATCACAGATCATAGTGGCCATATAGGAAATATTTAGACTTATTCAGCATAGGTTTTGTAGAAGGATGTGTTGAGCATATCCGCAAAGTCGCTGAGTGCTCAGAGAGGAGCATTAAAATCTCTCATAACTTAAATACTTGTCATGCATATTTTCATTTATGAAACTTGCAGATGTTGTATGTGGATGTAAAAGAGGAGAGAGTGAACACAGTTTATATAAATTATATGCTGTTTATATCCAAATACCAAGTCACTTTTTGTAGGAAAGTAAAACATTCCAGCAAAGAACAGGAATTTATTATTTTTTTTTCAAGGAGCTGTCATTTCTTTTGCTTTACACATGGCTTAAAGGGTAGGTCTCTTCGACACGGCTGTCTTTCAACACTTAAATAAACCAAAGGAAGCCGGAGTGTTCGTTCTTCAGTTCTGAACCTGCTCACACTTGAAAATGTAATAATGATCATAAGTTCTTCCTTGTGCAATAGTAATTCAGAGCAAACATTTCGAGGGTTAGAGCTCACTTTTACATTTCCAAAGAAAGAAGATTGCTGTTCTGACAAAAATTGGAAAGTTGATTTTTTTTTTTTTTTGAAGAAAAGGTTTTTCAATCCATCAGTCCTCAATGTAAAGCCCATGGTTATTCATATTAACTGCTTTAGAAGCGTATAGTTTTAGTGGAAAATCCCAGGATGTCTGGCCTAGATTTAGAAAATCTGGCTGAGGAAAGTAAAGATAAAGTACTGAAGAAATGTGCTGCTGGTCATCCCAAGCAGAGCTGCATAAATCAGTTTTATAATTACCATTTCATTCCTAGGGGTATCGCACACGTCTGTAGTATATTATCCACTATGCTGATATTAATGTGGTCTAATTGTGCTATAGCATTAAATTTAGTGCCTACTGTCACATTATCAACGTTTATAAGTGAATGCACAAACAGACTTGGAGCCAGTAGAGTTTTTGTGGCTTTGAAGGGAAAAGACTACATGTAGAATTTAATGTAGACTTCCATCATTGGCTCCTTTTTCAGCCTCCGTGGTCTTCACAATACTGCTCACATTCACTTCTGACTGATTTCTTTTTCTTAGATGGCTTTACATATAGAGGAGCTTTTTTGATCTAATCATCATCACATGTTCTAGTTTCTACTTCTGTCCTCTCCCTGATCTCTCCATTGTATACATCTTTCCTGCACCGTTTGGCTGTTTGCCTGGCAGGCGTAATCTCTGCCAAACTGAGAGAGGCAGACACCATGTACACACAAACTGTATCCCCATGCCATGTTGACCCAGACATACACACACTTTTCTGTCTAGTATCGAGACAGCACCCTGCTAGAGATTCCTCATCAGCCAGTAACGCTCCCTGCTCAGGAGGAAAGCACCAAGCCTTTATAGTGTGCTCTACATCAGAGCAGTAACACTAGTTAACACTAACACTCATTCAAGCATCCCACCATTCTGCATATTCAATTTAAAAGTGAAATATTCTGGCCCTCATTTTATTCTTGGTGTTTTTTTTTTATTATTATTTATCTGCTCCCAAAATAATTTTTGTAGAACCAGAATGGATATCAATTAAGAAGTCTTTGTTTGTTTGAGATTCAGCACTCTTGGCGGTGTTCAGAAATGTGTACTGTACTTCACATGCTTACTACTACCCATCACCTTGTTAAAGAGATGTAGTGATTGCTAAGTTGTATGAAATCCTGTTATATTCACTCTCAGTCTTGAAATCTAGCCATCGCCCTCTCTTTGTTCATGTGATCTTTATCCTTATTGTGAATTTCTGTGATTTGCTTCAAATACCAAATAGTCAGAATGTTTGTTTCCTGTTCTAATCTGTATAATTTTGCTCTTCCATCTGAAAATGTATGTGCCTAATTTTATATTTCATTTATTTAATTAATTGCTTAATTTTGATACACAGAATTCAACCAAGTGAAAAGGGAATATTATGAATGTGCATTTTTTAATGGTAAATGGTCTGACCAGGGCTTTTTGAACTGTATATTAGCGTTGTCTTTTGGTCAAATGCCTGACATTTTAGTCATCCGAACACTAAAGAAAAGACATTTTATTTTTCAGTTTTTAATTTGTTAAGTAACCGTAAATCAAAATGGGTTTAAAAAAACAAAACAAAAACAAAGAGAGACCTGCTCTATTTTGTTGCCTAATCTTTAATAATAGTCAACTATTGGGTATATGATATGTTATGTAACAAATATCACTGCTCAATAAACATCCAGTACTTGATCCAAAATGTTGGTGTAATGTGTTGATGTAATGTGTTGTTTTTCTTGGTGCTGATAAATTCTGCAGGAACGACCATGTTATGAACATTATGAATCACGATGACAGCACTATTGTTGTCTGATCATTTAGTCTTCTTTGTACATGTAGTGATGAAGCTTTTGTCCCACTGCTACTCTGAAACCCAGACACATCTCACCCAGCTCTAACACCCACTTCACCAGTCTGGGATTCATACTGGATGCAGAGAAACCTGCATAATACACTGAATCAGTTTCAGTGCTGAACAGGCAAAGCTTTAGTCATGTCTGGGCTTGAAAAGCATCCTGTTCAGTGAACTGTGAGGCATTAATCTTTTACTATATTTGATTTGCATTCTTATAATATATAATGTCTCAGTCATTTATAGTTCAGATCAGAGCAAATGGCAAGCTGACAATGACTAAAATGACTAAGGCCAAGATGAAGTGATTTTGTGTGAAATAATCCCAGTGAGCTAATTATGCATTACTATGAATCAAGACCTGGATTAGTATTGTCTATTCATAATAAATGTAAAAGTAATAGTTGTCCCTATCTTAATGAGACATGATTTGGTCACCCTGGTCATACACCAACTACTAAAGTGGGTGGGGCTAAAACATGATTCGTCTGAGACAGATGAAGCCAGCCTACTGTATCTTTGCATCAACTGTTGCTCATGCTGTAATACAGGGCAGCATAACGCACATAAAGGTTCTTTACCTTCTTCTGCATACATGAGCTCACAGCCACCCATGAATGACTAGTGTCACTGTGATTGACAGGGAAGCGATGAATGCCATCTCTCTTTCTCTCACCCAGAGAGCACAGCCAATAGGCTCCCAGCCACAGATGGCTGTGGCATCATCGGAATCTGAACCCATGATCTCAATAAATACAGAGTTTAATGAAGGAAATACACTTAGAAAAAAAATGATGACAGCCACACAGTTGTGTATCTTTAACGATCAGTGCATTTTTTCCATCACAGTACAAAAATAAATAAAAATAAGCAGAACCAAACTGAAAAAAAAAAAACTATTACAGCAACAGCTTTTCCTTTTGTTCTTGTAACAGTGCAGTGCCCTGCCCAGCCTCCAGTCCATGTTGTTTCCTCATCTTAAAAGCATTGCCTTGCATTGTCCCCAGCCCCCATAGGGGAAAAAAAAAACACCTTAAACACTCTTCTATACAAATGATCTCTCACTCTCACGCACACA
Organism: Pangasius macronema; assembly: GCA_037577455.1. Lineage (NCBI taxonomy): Eukaryota > Metazoa > Chordata > Actinopteri > Siluriformes > Pangasiidae > Pangasius > Pangasius macronema. The sequence continues at coordinate 10,781,185 of CM074956.1, read as the reverse complement.
TGCAGTCATTGAGAGAGCCTTTCCTTTTTTGTTTTGAAACACTGTTTCTTTTTTTTGTTCAACAAAGAAATATGACAAGATACTGAAATAAAGTGATGTAATTTTCTCTCGTTTCTTTCTTTCTTTTTAAGTTTTGACAGCTGACTAGCCAGTGATGTAAGTGGGGGAAAATGGCACATTGTTGTGATCAGTGGTAAGTGATGGCAAGCAGGCAGTGAAGGGAACTCCCCTGTATTAGTCCCCAAGATTTGAAAGCCCCTTCAATTTTCCCCGAGTACTATCTGGAGAAAAGTGCAAGTCTTTATGGCATTATTATCCTTATTCGGCTGTAATATCTGATCCACACATTGCACATTAACAACCACCTCTCACATTCTCCTCTCGATTTCCAGTATGCCCATTGTCACACATAGCAATGCAGCAGCAAGGGCATGGGTTCATACAGTTCCCCTTCCATCCATTCATCTTCAGGTCTCAGTGGTTAGAGGCAGCCTTCAGCCATCATATCATGAGAAAATTAGCCAACATGGAACAACGTGCTGTACAGAGATAAATGACAATGTGTGCTTATATGATGAGTAGCACTTTTTCTATGTCTGTAAAGAAATATCCTACTGAAAGAAAGCATGCGTAATTGATTACTGCTGAGATGTATAGAAAGATCAACTTTGAGGTTTCAGTCTAATATCACGATGCAAATACAGGTTCCAAAATTACAAGGGCAAGGGTTTTCTGCCCTACTAAAAAAACTGACATGATGACAATGTCAGTTATTCATACTTAGAACTAATTCATTACATTATTTATTATGATTACATTACTTTAGTATTCGCCCTTGATCATTCAGTGATATCATGCCTAAAGATCCAGGTCAGATTTTTAAAAAAATTCTTAAATTCTGGACGAGGATCAAACACATTCAAGCCTTGAGCTTTTTTTTTTCATATTTGGCTTATGAGTGCATGAATCGGTCACTGTCCCAGGCTTTCGTTCATCATCCATGGTGTTATATGACATAAAATGCCAGAACTAGAATGCCTGTAAATGATTACATTTACATTTATAGCATTTGGCAGATGCCCTTATCCAGAGCCACTTACATTTATCTTATTTATACAACTGAGCAGTTGAGGGTTAAGGGCCTTGCTCAAGGGCCCACCAATGGCAGCTTGGCGGTGCCATGACCTTCCAATCAGTAGCCCAACGTCCTAACCACTGAGCTACCACTGCCCACCAGCTCTGATTATCTCTTCTACCTGTTGTTTTACTAAAAATGTGGAATATCTCAGCAGAGGAAGAATGGTCTCAGGTATTTATAGGATGAAACCAACAGTGCCTCCTTGTTGCACTGACGAATACCCTTGGTGATTCTCAGATTTGTCAATGGATATAAATGAAGCTGTTAGACGGAATATCCTTCGCTAAATCCTTCAAAACACATCGCCCACAATCTTCATTTCCACCAAAGGTAACGAGGTTTACCACAAATCACCTATGTCTAAATGCTACACGTGAAAGTAGCCGTTGTACTAGTCATTTATACAATACATTAATAAACTTTAAATACAATGGATGTGCTAAGAGAATAAATAAACAACAATAAATTAAGACTGAATAGATATTCTTACTTAGAATTAATGAACCATTTCAAAGATTGCCCCCCTTTGGTGTATTTTTTTTTAGACCTACATGATTTTCATCAAAGGTATGGCACTGGTTTTGCAAAATTTACATTAAGCTTTTTTTTGTCTATATGGATCCTTGCCCAACTAGACAGTGACACAATGTGACACAAAACAACAAAAGATACTTTGTACAATCATGGCTCACTGTAGCAAGCATAGCTAAATAAACTTACACTTTGATTTAAAAAAAAAAAAAAAAAGGCATTCCCTAATTGCAGATGCAGTTGGTTCTAAAGATTCAATGGAATTAAATAAATAAAACATTTTTACCCTCGAAACACCATACACAATTGCATGGCACACATGCATTCGGTTACATTTCCAAGTAAAAAAGAAACAAGTAAATCAATGGATAGAGCCCCAGAGTTGCACTGCAGAGTAGAACTTAATTCCATATTGATGAAAATAAAGTAGGCCTTTTACAGCAGTGTGCCTAACACCTTTCACCTCACATTGTCTTTGAGACCCCGCAGTGCAGTGCTGCCACAATGTCAAAATTCATCGATAAAATATATGTATCACTGGAGCGCCCCTTCTCCTTATTGTCATCACAAGACATATTTATACATACTGCTACTAAAGCCAAAGTGTGTGTTATTTAATGAGCATCCAACAGCGTGGCTGCAGTGTGGGTGTGATGTCCTCTGCCTCGTAGTCACAGTCTCAGTCCTCACTGTCTGCAGCGAACCAGTCTGGTAAGACACCATTACACAAAAGGCAGTACACATCTCCAGTACTCTGTGGCCAGGTCAGGCTTCTACACATTCATACTTGTAAATTGATGTTCCTACTCCTACTGTTTTCTTTGTCGTGTTTTTCTGTTTTTTTGATCTTCTTGATGTCTTTTTTTGTGGGTGAATTTTAATATTAATCATACAAGACTACACGGATGCACCCAGGTCTGGCATATCTGCCCTGAACCTTCATCATATACAAACCTGGCGGAACTTTAAGATCAAATTGTTAAAATTCAGGAGTTCTGTCAACATCTGAACGTAGTAGTGATCATTTGTACCTTGAAAAGGGTAAAATTGTACAGATTTCATACATACATTAAATGCATTCTCATAATATAGAGACTGCTGTCTACTAAAACTTTTGGAATCCCATTCAAAAATGCCAGACTAGGGTGCAATCCCACTTTATACTCTTCAGCATTCCCTCACCGGTCTAGCCCAATGAGTAAACGGCTCCTCTCCTCTTCCTTCTGGCTCTCGTTCTTGAGGTCTGCGAACACCTGGGTGAAGTAGTGTGGGTCTGAGTTGATCTGCAGCATCTTGGCACTCATCAGGTTGATTATGGACAGGCAGCGGTCCCAGAACGTCTCCTTTGAGCTTTCCACCAGGAATGGCTTGAGAGGATAGGAGATTTCATTGCCCATGTAGGAGTAGGACAAGTAGAGACAGGTAAGAAGCACTGCCTGCAGCTCATGTTCTGTGGCTAGTTCTGAAGAGACCACATCTCGACAGAGCATGTAAACAAAGACAACGTTAGCTGGTGTGATGAAACCTTGGTCCTGCCAGCCTTGCAGCAGCAGGGAACGGTCCACACTGCGCAGCCATAACACTGGGTCAGTAGGAGAAAGGTGCTTGAGCCGGTAGCACCTCCGGCACAGGAATTCACCGAGGCAGCGCAGCAGCTCGCTGGTTGAGGCCTGAACGATCACCCTCTTGGGCGTGCCAGGAGCCACACTAGAGTTGGACAAGGGTGCTTTCTTGACAGATGAGGCCACATTGTTGGAGCTTTTAGAGCCTTGGTTAGATGGGCTTGACTGCTCTTGGGTGAATGTGGAGAGGTTGGCACAGGACTGTGACTTCTTCAGGTTCTCATTGTTCAGATGGGTGACGTTGTTCTGGTATGTCGTGTTGGGCTGAACCTTCTTAGAACCCTTTTTCTTGGTCGAAACAGCTACTATCCGCTTCCACGGTAACACGTTGATGAGTGAGTGACGCTTCAAATTCTTGTCTTTGGCATTCTTGCTGTTTTGAACAGCCGTGTAGGGGCCCACTGTGGCTGGACCATCCTCAAACAGGGCAGCCTTCCGGTAGCTGGGAGAGAGCGACAGGACGGTTCCCATGATGCCAGAGATGGATGTGCAGAGTCCTCACAGCAAATTGCACAGAATATGCCTGGTACTGGAGCTGAGGATCTTGCCTCACTGCTTCCAAAATTGGAGACCCAGACACCAGGCTTAGTGTAAGGTCAGCATCAAAATATGAACTGGTGCTCAGCCTAGACAACAATGGTGTCTGGGTGGAGAATGACTGAAGGAGCTCTTTCCTTCTTCCAGGATTCTTTTACTCCACTCCCTGTAGGAAATTAAGTTTAAAGTTCATTAAGTGTTCACATATAGACCATGCATTTTTCTTATTTTATTCCATTATGCTACATTGCATTTCTCAAAATTTTCAATGGAAGAATACTATCATTGTTATTGATTTTTTTTTTTACATGTGTAGCCATACCCATACCCTCAGCCATTTGTTATCCATAAATTTTTTTATTGATCTAAGGTAAGATATTGTGTGCACAACCTCTCAACACTTAAGCACAATGCAAGTATAAGTCACCACTGGATTGTTTTTGTTTTTGCCAATGCTGGGCCTAAATGTGTAACAGATACCAAATCTAAGATATCATGCTCAGAATAAAAAGCCATTAAATAGTACGAAGGATCAAATAATTGCTGACTCACTACTCAGTATGTATATATGTCTTTTAGAATTATTTTTTTATATTTCTGTACAGCAAATTCTTTATACTGGTATTTATGCTGACATCTGCACCAAGAACAAATCCGTGTATTTGAGCATTGTGATTCTAATGCAGATGTATCTAGATTAGTAATTGGTACAACTAAGAAATATTAAATGTCCTCTGCCACATCATAAAATCCACCAACAATAACTACTGTTATTATTAGTATTATTAATATTCTTATTCTTATTCTTATTCTTATTATTATTATTATTATTGGGGCAAACTCTTATTATTAAATAAATTGCCAGATAAAATCTCATGGTCTCTTTGGTGTTGTTCACCATTATGATATACCATCATAATGGAGGATCTCCTTTATCTGCCATGTTGTAGCCTGTATTTCACATGCACCTAACATATTCATCAGAAAGAAGTTTCTAGGCTTAATACAAAGCTTAACTGCTATTTTGCAAAAGCCATAACTGTAAAAATGAAAATTTTTGATTACAAAAACAAACTATGCATTTTACTTCTTATGGACAGCTATTGACATTGGAGATGTGGAAAAACCCAGTAATGTACAGTATGTCGAATATTACTGTTGCATGAAGGGGGTAAAGCTGAAGATAAGCGATAAATCGATCAGTTCTGCAGCACAGATCGACTATATCTGCTCTCAGAAATACGCAGCTCTGGATTTCTCCTATTTTGCTAGATAATCTGTTGCATTACAAGATGAAGCATTTTGTCAGTAATGTGATGTTTATGAGTAACTGATGAACTGAGGAAAGGGCGATGCGGGATGTGATGCGGCTGTCCAAGGTTCTGAAAATGTGCACGCTCATAAAGCCATCCTGTGATGGGTGTAGGCCTGCGGATATTCCCTTTCCTCCTATATGTTTTTCTTCACATCTCATTAACCATCTGTATTCAGTAATATTTCAACCAGCCCATGTTTACAATGAAGGCAACGAAATCAAATAGAAGCACATTTACATAAATCAGACTATTAATCTAATAGATTATGATCGATCATTTTTACACTTCGTCCTCTTCATGTGATCTTCACATGTCGCTATAGCTGTGATTCATGAGGAAAGGCATTGTACTCACCGCACGGTGCTGCCTTCCTCGATGTGAGAAAACAGGAGGTGCAGTAATGGCTGCTTCTGTATATCCAGTAATATACTGCGCATCAAGGGAAGACTCGAACAACCATATCAAGAAATGCGTTTTAAAATAAATAAATAAATAAAAAGTACGAATAACGTAATAAAAAAAAACGAATCCAAAAAGAAAATGGCGTTAACAACAACAACAACAAAAATAAAAACAAGGAGAATCCGTCAGTCTTGCCAGAGGTGTGGGCATGCAGTCAGTGATGTGCTCTGGTGCTTTTGCCTCTCTCTCTCTCTCTCTCTCTCTCTCTCTCTCTCTCTCTCTGTGTGTGTGTGTGTGTGTGTGTGTGTGTGTGGGTCAGAGATGCTGAGATGGAAGGATGAAGCAGCTCTCTCTCTCTCTCTCTCTCTCTCTCTCTCTGTGTGTGTGTCGATTAGAGATGCTGAGATGGAGGGATGAAGCGTCTCTCTCTCTCTCTCTCTCTCTGTGTGTGTTTGTGTGTGTGTGCGTGGGTCAGAGATTCTGAGATGGAGGGATGAAGCAGCACTATCTCTCTCTCTCTCTCTCTCTCTCTGTCGGTCAGAGATGCTGAGATAGAGGGATGAAGCGTCTCTCTCTCTCTCTCTCTCTCTCTCTCTCTGTGTGTGTGTGTGTGTGTGGGGGGGTCAGAGATGCTGAGATGGAGGGATGAAGCAGCTCTCTCTCTCTCTCTCTCTCTCTCTGTGTGGGGGGGTCAGAGATGCTGGGATGGAGGGATGAAGCAGCTCTCTGTGTGTGTGTGTGTGTGTGTGTGTGTGTGTGTGTGTGTGTGTGTGTGTGTGTGTTGGGGGGGGGGGGGGGGGGTGTGAGATATGCTGATTTGGTGGGATTAAGNCCCCCCCCCCCCCCCCCCCCCCCCCCCCCCCCCCCCCCCCCCCCCCCCCCCCCCCCCCCCCCCCCCCCCCCCCGTCAGAGATGCTGAGATGGAGGGATGAAGCAGCGCTATTGGTCCGAGCTTCTCCTCAGCGTTGTGCTGTACAGCAGTGATGGAGCGCCTCTCTGCGCCCTGCTCCTGCTCCTGCTCTCACAGCTCCACCCACACACAGCACAGAGAGCTTAACCAAAACACTCTCCAAATCTTAACCAAAACACTCTCCAAATCTTAACCAAAACACTCTCCAAATCTTAACCACAACACTCTCCAAATCTTAACCACAACACTCTAACATTCTCCTCTGTTTCTAACACCATGCCTTCCGTGCTGTCATTTCACTTCCGCTGGTTCAGCTGGTTCAGCTCTCGGAAATAAATCCCACCTCACATATACGGGTTTGACATGTGATAATCTGTGATCATGTGAAAGTGAATTTCAGCATGCTGCATGTCCTGAAACTGCACACGTGAACACACGTAAACACGTGACACTATGTGAATAAATAAACAAAATGTCCTACATGTGAAAAATAAATGAATCATGCGAAGGAAATAACCTGTTAAAATAAATAAATCGTGTGAAAAATCACGTAAAAATGAACAAACCATGCAAACAATCACATAAAAATAAATGATTTGTGTGAGAAATTCACATATGAAAATAAATGAATTATATGAAAAAAACTCTTCTTTGAAAATAAATAAATCATTTTAAAAATGTGAAAGAAAATAAATCGTGAAAAACTTGCGAAATAAATGAGTCGTGTGCAAAATCAAATGCGAAAATAAATAACTCGTGAAAACAATCACGTGAATTTTTTTTTTTTATATAATTGTCACATATTAATCACGTGATTATTCCCATGTGGAGTCCATATGACCTTCCTGTAAGGCTGCATGGGACCCGGGACCTGCTGTCAGTCCTGCTGCACTGTAACACTGCCTGCTGCTGAGACTGAACATGGCCATTCATAATAATCTATTTAGCCTTAATATCATATAAATGCTCAGGCTATAAGCCATCATGATCCTAAAACAGGAGCCACATGGGTGGCGCAGGGTGGCCGCGTTCACCCCTGATACAACCCCACACTTATCACCCCTGACCCTTCACCTCTGACCTCAGATTAATGTCTGTTTCCCTGTGTACTTCCTACAGACTTAATGTGTCACACATTCATAAAGGCTTCCTTAAGGGTTCTAAGGATTCGTAGCTTTCTTAAGCGGTTACTCTCCTAGTCTCTTGCAAATAAACACACTAAAGAACATTGAAATGTTTCTCCAGAAGGACAAGTGAAAGTACACCTGCACTCAATGTTTTTGTACATTTAATATTTTTTCCTAAGATTGTTTGTAAGACTTTTTTTGACCAATTAGGAACTAAAGAGTAGAATATTGAAACCATTCGTTTTGTGCAAGTAAACAAATGCGATATTCTGCACAAGTTGTTTAGTCTTATATATCCATGGTTCTCAAAGTGAGTTCACTCCCAGTGAGCCATAAAGAAAAGCCCTTATTTGTGTGTGTGTGTGTGTGTGTGTGTGTGTGTGTGTGTGTGTGTGTTTATGCAATGGTGGAAATCACCACTATCAACACTATAAAATGTATTACTGAGTTCAAGTTTAAGCTCTTTATATGTCACATACAGAGAGTTATACAGTGTATAATTCTTGCAGTGATCTGAACTGTGTAAACATTACAGAAAGCAAAGACACACAAGACATGTAAGACATTACAATGTGACAGACACATAAGACATAAAGTGCAAAGAGTGCAGGACAACACAGAACAGGGAAAATAATAATAAATCCCTTTGCACAGAATGCACACTGGAGGGAGGGAAGTGGAACAGTAAGATTACAGGGTGAAGAGGTGAAGAAGGTACAGGAGTTTAAGTACTTGGGGTCAAC
>CM074956.1:10759269-10772759 GCA_037577455.1 Pangasius macronema | reverse complement strand
AGATAGGGATAGGTGGAGAGTGATGATTCGCTGTGGTGACCCCTGAAGGGAAAAGCCGGAAGAAGAAGAAGAAGAAGCACAGAATGCACACTGACATGCTATTGAGTTAGTATAGTCATTAGCCTATTTGACTGGTCATTTGGATTGAGTGAGTTTAATCTAAACCCTTAACTTAAAAACAAGTAGGTCTATAGATGATTCACCTTTAAATCTAATGACAGTTTTAATACAAATGTGTTCTGTGAGTGCAAAGCTCAGGAACTGGAAGCTCTACGGCTCTAACAGTTGGTCTAAATATTACTGTACACATTTAAATAATGAGCCAAATATTTGAATAGCTAGTTGGACTATGTTCCTATAATAAATTCTGTGGAATAGAGGTCTTGGCTGCAGAAAGTTTGTGAACCCCTGCTGTACATTATTAATTGGTACTACAGTGTGCTCGCCATTTGTAAAAACCTGGACACACCACTGCATGTTAAAATCTCGTATAATAAAATGCCTGCTAACGTACAAGAGAAATGTGCGTGACTTGTATTCTGATATTTAGAGTGTAATAGGAGGAGGAGCAGAGCAGGTGGGAAACCACGCCGCACTGCAAGCCCCAGAATGCTGTCGCTCCTATTTGACTACATATTTGTGGTGCTGTGCGCAAGGGCTTGTGGGTAGGTAGGTTTTGAATAGGGAAGATGGCAGCCGCGGCAGTGGTTGAGTTTCAGAGAGCTCAGTCTCTTATTAGTACGGATCGAAACGCTTCTATCGATATTTTACATTCAATAGGTAAGCTGTTTCGGGTGTTTTTTACTATCTGAGTGTTTTCAGTAAGATGTGTGCTAGCGGTTGTGAGGCAGTCTTTCAGCAGGCGTGAGCCGGCTGCCGCGGTGCTGACTCACTGCACTGTGTAGCCGCTCTATTCATGCTAACTGGCTAGCCCTCTGTAGCGCTACACCTAGCCCTGTACACCACATTAGCTTAGCCTGCTATGTTAGCTAACCAGCCAGCGCACTGGTCAAGGCCGCGATGACAGAGATGATATTTAGCTGTGTAATGGGAAAGCAAAAGAGCAAAGCGTCTAGTTACATAATTCGAAAAGCTTTTATTTTCTAGCAGTGGTGTTGTTCTTATGACTTGGCTGGGTGTCCAGGGGAAATCACATTAGCTAGACATTAGCTAGTTAATCAACTTCTGTTGCACCCGGGTTTAGAGAAAGACAGAGGATGTTCTCGCGTTCTGATTTAGCTAGCTAGCGAGCTAGCGAGTTAGCGTCCTAGCTACCATTTTAGATTAGACAGTAGCGGTTAATGTTAATGCCGCTTCTACAGCGAGCGTTAGTCAGCGGTTTAGTTCAAGTTTACCGTTCATTAGTAAGATAGCTGACAAACATTAGCTTTACGTGTGCTTAGGTTTGTTGTTTCCCTTTAGGCTTTAGTTTATCATAATAGTTTGTCATCATGGTAATGCCAGTACATGGAGTTTAAGGTGTTTTTTTTAAAAGAAAAAGTAATTCTAATTCTTTCCCCTAAACCGTATTAAGCCGGTAAAGTAGATATTAGCTAGCTAATGCTAATGTCACTGAATGAACTAGCTAACTGAATATCTAGCTAGCTAATATTACCAGATTAGAGGGTTTCTGTGTCTTATTCAATTTCTCGATTTTAAGTTGTGAGCTAAACTACTTGATGTTTCAGGTATCTTCAAATTCAAAAGTTTGCTTGAAACTGTTTTAATAATAATAATTAAAAAAAAAAAATCAACATTCTAGGTGTGCTTCAGGTTGTGTGCAGACAGGCTACTGTAGTTTCACTCTTTCAGCTATGTATACAGTGCTCGTAAGCACCTAACCTGTGCCTGATGTTTCCTCAGTCAGGCGAGATGTTCAGCAGGATGATGAAGAGGCGGTGCGTGTCAAAGAGCAGAGCATCCTGGAGCTTGGCACTCTCCTGGCTAAGACAGGACAAGCTGCAGGTAAGATTCTTCATCCTGTAATCAACCTGTAATCTTTTGTGTTACAGCAACCCTGGACATTTTTTTCCACTTTCAATGCAATACCGGTGTCAGATCACCGATACTTACACTGTCACAGTAACTAAGCCGGCGCTCTGCAAGCTTCTGATACCAAGTTGTGCAAAATGTCAGTGCTGATTTAAGACCGGTTATGTCCAGATTTGTGTTATGTGTTTATGCCATAAAATACTTGAGTAGATCAGATCTGCAGAAAGTTGAGTCTGATCGAGTTCCAGTGTTTCAGGCCACTGTCAGTACTCAGTGTGTTAGATCGGTCCAACCGTAGGTAGCGTTAAGACCGCTTGTTTGGTCATATCATATATCACACACATCACTGCAATGTTATATTTTGTCTTTCCAGAGCTTGGAGGGCTCCTGAAGTTTGTCAGACCTTTCCTGATCTCCATAAGCAAGGCAAAGGCGGCACGACTGGTGCGCTCTCTGTTGGATCTTTTCCTGGATATGGAGGCAGCCACAGGACAGGAGGTTGAGCTGTGTCTGGAATGCATTGAGTGGGCCAAAGCTGAGAAGAGAACATTCCTCCGACAGGCTCTTGAGGTAACTGTGTTTGCTGTATACACGTTGACATTTAGAGAGGCTGCATGGATGAGCAGTATTGTAAGAATGTGAGAAAATGAGACTCAGGTGTGATGCATCATTTTTGTCCAATAGGCTCGTTTGATCTCACTTTATTTCGACACTAAGCGGTACCAGGAGGCTTTGCAGTTGGGTGAGTTATTTTACCCAAAGTTACCCCCCCTTATTGATTGAGTTAGTTAAAAATAATGTACGTTCCTGTACAACCTATTAGACAACTTAACAAGACGTCCCAGGGTCAATGAGGTCCTCCTAAAGAAGATGGATGACAAAGCTTTACTTGTGGAAGTCCAGCTGCTGGAGAGTAAAACCTATCATGCGCTCAGTAACCTGCCCAAGGCCAGAGCTGCCCTTACCTCTGCCAGGACCACAGCCAATGCCATCTACTGTCCACCCAAACTTCAGGCAGCTTTGGACATGCAATCAGGCGAGTCTTAAAGCACATACTGCCCAGTATCATATTTGAACATTGTAAATATTGAGATATTGGAGCTGAAATGACGATTACCAATATTTTGCTCAATACTGAAGCAAATTCTATTGAAGGAACTGTGTAGTGTTTACACTTCATAATTTTATCATGTTAAAACAAAAAACATGGCCTTTTTTCCCCATTGCAAAATATAAGTTTATATTATACTTATATAAATCTTTTAATCAAAGTAAGAATGCTTCTTATTCTTGTTAACTGTATGGCTCTTATGAACGGTTCACATAAACATAAATCACACAAATACATAATCAACTAAATGAAATGTAATGAAAACAGTTGGAATCTAAATGGAAAAATCCAGGGTTTAATAACACCACATCTAGGATTAGTCAGTTAGCCAATTTTAGCTCAGCTCACCAATATTGTTGTCGATTACGTTTGAGTAATTTAATTTTGCTATGGCTAATAAGAGACTGTACGAATTCTGTATTATCTCTAACATGTAGTGTTTGTATGTCCTGTACCGTAATAGGTACGACGACTTCTCTTCCTAACCTTCTGTCGTATAAGAATGAAGAAACTCCGAAAACTTCCGATACTTTCCATCGACAGTCCCAGGGCCATCACTGCGCTGAAATACATGCTCCTCTGCAAAATCATGCTCAACTCGTAAGTACAAGAGCAGCTTGTAGATGCTCTCTTAAGAGCCTAAATTGTATGTTTTGCCATATCTTCAGTAATGTTTTTTTTTTAATTATATAAAGTTCTGTTAGATAACACTAGATTATATTCAGGAACATATGTTATGTAAATAATGGCAATTTCAGCAGTGCGATCAAAAATGGCCTACCCTTGGTGACCAATAAACATCTATTGGTAGAAGAAGCTTAGAAAATGATATTGGAAGAGATTTTCACACACAAACTGGAAGGATTTACTCGTGAGCACTGATAGCTCACCCTACATGCACACTACCACATGACAAAGTGAAAGGTGACCAGTCAACTTCTATGTATGTGCACACAACAGAGCCATGATTTCAGTGACTGTCGAAAGTGGCATGTGGCAGTTAAATAGAGAAAAATATTTTCCCCGTATTATTTGCCAATTATGTATGGTGCAGTACAGAGGCAAACCAAACCAATCATCTCAAATGACTGATTCATCCAGTCCAATGGCAAGTGACATTTCTTCAGTTCGATGCTTGCAACCTTAGCTCCTAATTTACTCCGTGACTCAGAAAAATGAAAGAAAAAGTATCCCGTTATAGACAAGCTCTCAATAAGTGCGTAATGTAGAGCTTGGAAGAAAGTAGCAGAGGTCATTTGGTGCCTCTGGTGAGTGATTCCTTTGCTACTCTGCCTGTGAAGACTAGCATGTGACCTGTAAATCAAACAACCAGTTTCCACACTATGTAGTGAAAGTTTTGATATCATTCCTACCATTTAACATCGAGAAAAAAACCAGCTGAACAGTGCATGCCCCCAAGTGACGCCAGTGCTGGTACACATCCACAAGAGCCGAGCGACCGATGTGATGAGCGACTTGTTGCTCACTAGTGTGAATGTAGCATCATGCTGTTAGTGGACAAGCTGAGGTCAGTACACACTCCTGAAAATCTCACTTTGTTTCCAGGCCGGAGGAAGTCCAAGCCTTGATCAGTGGCAAACTGGCCTTGCGTTATGCCGGGAGACAAGTAAGCCTTGTTTCATGTCCATATTCGAGTGCTTTGTGTGAGGATTTGTTTTCCTGTCTGTGTACAAACTGTGCACTCCTTTTCTGCCTTATCCATAACAGACAGATGCACTAAAGTGTGTAGCGCAAGCCAGCAAGAACAGATCATTAGCAGATTTTGAAAAGGTGAGACTTGCTGATGCTTACATAGGCAAATTCAAGTTTTCCATCTTCTGTTTATTGCCTAAGCTTGTTTCTTGTGCATGTCCACACATGAAGGCGCTGACTGAGTACACAAAAGAGCTGAGAGATGATCCCATCATCAACACACACCTGGCCAAACTCTATGACAACCTTCTGGAGCAGAACCTTATCCGGGTCATTGAGCCCTTCTCCAGAGTACAGGTAGTGCACACATCCTAAACAATAACCCAAGAGACTAAAGCACACCAAGCACTTTTTCAGGTTAATGAAATGGCTTCTGCAGCATTATTGTTGATGTAACTTAAAAATAAAACACAACTCTGAGATGCTTTTTTTATTGGATTGTTTGATTTTATTGGCTTTTGCCTCTGATGGTCTTATTTTGTTCTTTTCTAGATAACACACATATCAGATCTCATCAAACTCTCAAAGGTAAGTTACTTGTGTAGCTCGGGCCATATGGAATTAATTCTTCTCATTTTTACTTTTTTTTTTTTGTCTTCACAATAGACTTAATTATTTTACTAATGCAAAACACACACATGCTAATTAGTGATGTGATGAGAAATCAGAACCTGCTAATAAACTAAGCTGATATGTGACTAAACCTGGGTGCGTAATTGTTTCGTCTTACAGGGTGATGTTGAGAGAAAGCTGTCGCAAATGATCCTGGACAAGAAATTTCATGGTAAGTCATTCAAGTTCATTCTAACTGGGGGGGTATTTATAAAGGGTTGAGTACACTGAGTTGTTACGGCTGTTATTATTGCTGCATACACAATATGGCCAAAAGTTTGTGGACACCTGACCATCACACCCATATGTGGGTCTTCCACAAAGTTGGAAGCACACAATTTGTCTACAATGTCTTTCTATGCTGTAGCCTTAAGATTTTCCTTCACTGGAACTAAGAGGCCCAAACCTGTTCCAGCATGACAATGCCCCTGTGCACAAAGCACAGTCTATAAAATCAGGGTTTGGCAAGGTTGAAGTGGAAGAGCTCGAGTGGCCTGTACAGAGCCCTGACCTCAATCTCACTGAACACCTGATGAACTGAAACACCGACTGCACCCCAGGCCTCCTCACCTGACATCAGTGCCTAAGCACACTAATGCTTTTGTGGCTGAATTGGCAAATCCCCACAGCCGCACTAAAGATCTAGTGGAAAGTCTTCCCCAAACTGAGGAGATTATAACAGCAAAGGGGGACTAAATCTGGAATGAGATGTTCATAAAGCACCTATGGGTGTAATGGTGTCCACAAACTTTTGCCAGCGTGACTCAGTGCCACTCCCTAGCATTGTGTGGCTCTGTCTCTTTATTGTAGGCATCCTTGACCAAGGTGAGGGAGTCCTGATCATATTCGAGGAGCCTCCTGTTGATAAGACCTATGAGGCAGCCCTCGAAACCATCCAGAACATGAGCAAAGTTGTGGACTCACTGTACAACAAAGCTAAGAAGTTGACATAGGTATGTTTCAGAGCTCTAAACGTTTAAACTGTTAGTGATGGCAAGTCGTAAGGCCCTTTATTTGTCTTTTGACATCTGGTTTCTTTTGCAGAACAAACACAAACGGATGCTGCTCTGCAGAGTGGATGTGTGTGAGTGTATGTCTGCATGTGTGTGTGGCCAACATGTGGAACCTTTTTTTGTCAAGGCGAGAAGGGACAATATAGAGTAAGAATCACAAATTTCAACGGGATTCACTTGTTCCAACTGAGTTTTTAACTCCTCTTTCAATGGACAATTTCATCCTTCTCTTCTTAATTTTGATGGTTTTTTCCTCCCCGATGTATCTCTCATCGGCCAACATGGCCATCAGGGAATATTGTACAACTACAATAAAGTCTCATAAAGTCACCGTATAGCATTGTATAACTCTTCTACGGTTTAAATTACAGCCTCTTAAGGTGCAATACTGACCTCACTGTGGGTAAAGGGGGAACTGTGGGTAACTGTGGCTGTCTCCATTAGTCCTCATGGGAACATATATTATCCTGCTTGCAGGAAGATACCATTAGGAAGCGACATAACCAGGCATTTATTACATTTGCATGGTTAGGGCCTTAGATAGTTCTGTAGCAAGCACAGTTGCCAGCAGTCAGACCAGTCACAGCCATTTTGTTCAGATTATGTATTATACAGTTTAACATTTGCTCTGGCAGTATACTTTTCATTATACACATTGTCTTTAAAATCTATAAACTTGTTTGCTGTATTAAGCACCCTAGAGTTGTCCTGTTATGAAAATAGCATTACAGATGCTCACGTTTGACTGCAGTAGAAATAAATTTCTTTTTATTCCACTGAACTATAAAAGCTCCTTCTAAAACACACAGTGTAATTTCACCAGGATTCAAATGCTATTTTTCTGAGATTATTTTCCCCATGTGTTAAAACACAGATCTCATTTGCTTTGTGTTGCAGGAGCGACACAGCACCGACAATACGTTATTTTACAGAATTTATTATTTTTTTCTTTCCAGGTTACGATTTCTTGCATGTCTCTGTGATTTTATTTGGATATTTTATACTTTGGGAAGTTCATGCTTGCTTTTTGTACCTAAAAATGGTAAGGTGTGAATGAATACTTGTAGATATCCTGGAATGCAAATCGCCAAAAAAAAAGAAGAAAGAAAAAAACTCACTTCGGAGGAGGTGTTAGGAATTGATTTGCTCACTTTGCTCACTCTCTATTGGGATGTGCATTTTAATTTTTTTTTTTTTTTGTAAAGAAAAACATGACTACTAAACATGTGGTTACTGATGAATATACCAATTAACATTTTACCTTTGTGTGGAGGACTTTATTTTCCCTGTGTGGTAAACATAAGCGTAAATGCAGGCCTGTGACATGACCATCTCACACGGCAGAAATTCTGATGCGCTGATGAAATCTGACCCGAAGCAAACAGCTTCTCTATCATGCTGCCTAAAGTAGATGATTTTTGCCTTATTTTGCTTTCTTCTTCTCAAAAGCCAGGAAGGAACCAAGCCCATACTCTCATGTATACACTCATAATAAACCACATGAACAGAGTAGGATCAGATCAGCGGGAGACGTTCTGCGTTATTTTGTACAAAGCACTGACCAGTTTGCTTTCTCTTTCCTCCTTTGGTTGTCTAGCTCTTGTATGTAATCAGATCACCTCTATTTGCGATTTACCAACACAAACACTTGTTTCACAATTAAATCAGTATCAAATGTGCAAGTGGTTCTTTCTGACCTATAATCACTCAGTATATCTAGTGTTTAGATGACCTCAAATAATCATTTCTGCCATTTCTGGTCATAAACAGCTGCACGGAGTTGAAAGCCCCCACACAGTGGATATAAACGTTTGTATTTCTAAAACAGCATTTGATTTTTAGTATCTTTTGTCTAGCAGTTGACCTCGCTCTAATATGTACCTGAGGGCTGCATAAATTTCGCTGGTGTGTGGGTTGACGAACTTATTTAGCGTACGAATGTCTCCGTTCTTCATCATTAGACACAGTCCAGTTTGAGTACTGCCTGCTCGTTGCTTAGTGTGTGTAGTAGTCCAGCCGAGGAGGGAGGGAGGGAGGGAAAACCTACTTTCTTCCACATCGCTGTTGATGCTATTCTGGTTGGGGAAAATCCAATCTCCTACAGCCTTGAGTGAAAATGAATGACTGCTTACTGAGCCAAGTCATAACATTGTGTCCTTTTCCTGTAGAGACTCATAATCATGAATTAAGTCCTGACATAAAATATTGATACTGACTGTTTTCTTAGCATTTTTAATGAAAATGAATGTGTCACATCATGAAAAGTTTGAGATAAATGTGACAAATACGTGTACACCATCCCAACTATTTCTCCTTTCCCTCCTCATACATGATTTGAAGTTTATTAAATGTAAAGTTCACATGTCATTTGGTCATTTGTCATCATAGACGTGGCAAATAGTTACTTTAAAAGGGATACTAACCTTGACGTTTCCAGATATCAGATAAAGCATAATTTCTGTCAAAACTGATGCTTTTTTTAAACATTTTTTTTTAATACAAATTAAGTTAGGAAGAAAACACAGCAAGATGTTCTGTTGTAGCAAAATAACCGACGTGGGTGGTGTAATGTGGCCTGCTACCTCGCTGAAGTTGATCAATTTTCAATAATATGTCCTTAAGTGTTTTCTTCTTCTTACACTACAACAGCAATTTGTCAGTGATTACAGTGTATTTTATTGATTAAAAAATGCCATTGTATCTGTGACACCCAAGAAACGAGCTAGTTCCAGTTGTCACGTATGTAACAGCATCTATAAACAGTCATGTTCTCCTCTTTTTCTGTCTCTTGGAGGCAATAAAATAAAACAACAAACACAAAAAAAACCCAACGTATGTTACTGAGAAACCAGTAAGTGCAAAAAAAAAAGTGCTCTTTATGGCTTTAACTTTGTTATGAAAGAACTGACATTAGAGACTGAAACAGAAAGCCTTTAGTTTGTCAGTAGGTTTAGATTATTTTATGTGGCATGTCCACCATACAAGTCCCTGTGAATCATCTGTTACTGCAGAAATCCATCCATCCATCTTCTGTACTGCTTATCCTACACAGGGTCACGGGCAGCCTGGAGCCTGTCCCAGGGAACTTGGGCCACAAGGCAGGGGTCACCCTGGACAGGAAACCAACCCTTTTCTAACAATCTTGTGCGAACACACACACACACACTACGGACAATTTTGAAATACCAATCATCTTACAACGCATGTCTTTGAGCTGGGGAGGAAACCAGAGTACCTGGAGGAAATCCCCGAAGCACAGGGAGAACATGCAAAGACCTACACTCATGTTGGAGGTGGGATTCGAACCCTCAACCCCAGAGAGCATTAATCTAAATATTAAAGCCGTCACTATTTTCAGATCTGAGGCTACAGATAATTAATCATCATGTAATAAAAACGGAGAATTCTACAGGGCTGTGGCATGTATTTTACAATGTGCTTTATACTATAGCCTGATCTTATCTTCATAAACCTGAATGATGTTCATGTGCCGCCTGAGACTTTTATTTTGAAATGACAGAGAGGCGGAAATAGACTAGTGTTACCAGCTTCACGCGGTGCTCTGTGTTTAATCTGTGCGTGGAGAAGGAGAAGGTGGGATGAATGGTTTCCTGTCATTTCAGTTGATTAGTGGAAGTTTACAATGGCAGTGCAACGCCGAGGAAACGTTAAAACCGCAGACACAAGTACCATTGAGAAAAAAATTAAAAGGTAACACATTAGCCAGAGCACCTGCTACACAACGCCTGTGTGTAGTTTGGGTTGAATCCCAAATGGCACCTTACACACTGTAGCCTACTAGTGCACAAGCCTACATGTAGTGCATAATGCATAATGGAGCCTATACTATGAATAACATTATTAAAGACTGCAAGGATTGTATATGCTCTGCATCCTTAACAGATGTGTGTGTGTGTGTGTGTGTGTGTGTGTGTGTGTGTGTACATACACACACACTGTAGCCTGCTAGTGCACAAGCCTATATGTAGTGCATAGTGCATAATGCATAATGGTGCCTATACTATGAATAACAAATTGTTAAAGACTGCAAGGATTATATATGCTCTGTATCTCTAACAGATGTGTGTATATACAGTGTGTGTGTGTGTGTGTGTGTGTGTGTGTGTGTGATCAGCAAATCTGTAAGTGTATTAGATTGTGGCATGTTTTTGGGGCAGGGGGATCGCCCAGAGGCAGGCTTCATCATACAGAGGATACACTGCTCTCCTGCTGGCCCTCGTTGGCACATGTGCACTACTGACCTGGCTCTGGTCAATCTGGACTAATGACATCACGGACACTATGGTCTCCAGAGGCGAAATACTCACACAGCCCAGAGTGTTCGTAGTCCAGTGCTCCGAAGATTATAAAAAATACAAGCACTTCCCAGGTATTATTACAAGCACCTATATTATCTACAGCACCTGCATCTATTTTATTATTTGCTTTCCTACAGACTTTAGCTCAAGCCCTTTTCTAACACACCTGATCTAGTCCATCAAAGTCTTCTGCAGTGGAGCGTCCAGGACTCCGCTTTTCATACTTCACTTTACAAATACAAGATAAGATAATGAATGATAATGAATTACTCTTATATTATTAAAAGCACACTTAACACAGGGGAAATCTTAGTTAAACGCTAGGAGTAAAATGTCTTACAAACGTCGTCTGAGCAACCGGAGAGGAGTAGGAGTTATTCCTAGGAGTAAATTTTACGACAGTAGTTGTAATTAAAAAAAAAACAAAAACAAAAAAACAACAACAACAAAAAAACAACACTTTTGTGGTTCAAGCAAACAGAAGTGCACAAGAAGTAAGCTATGAACCAGACACATTTACAACAGTGTTGGATTCTGTGTTCAGCTGAGTTGAGTGTTCATAATAATAAAAAGAAGAAGAAGTAAATGTGCATTTGATAAGCTACAGTCTCAACAATAACACATTAAACGCCACTTCTACAGACGCTATGTACTTACTCCGTATTTACTTTAAGAGGCGTGTTCAAGGTTTAGTCTGTTTAATTGATGACCTCTGTTTGTTCTCTGTTCAAATGAAAGTTCCACCGAACCCAAATACAAACCCTGTAGTTGAGTTAGTGTAAGAGAAGTAAGAAAATCAGAAAAGAGGGGAGATTTTGGTTTAACTTGACTAGGCAGGATAAGAAATGGTTTATACAGATGGTGGAAGTGATAAAAAAAAAAACTCTGATAAAGATTAAGTATATTCCTACTGAAATGTTTTTTTTTCTTCAATGATTCTAGTGATGATTTGTTGGTTGGTGTCATATTTTAGTATTTATTTATACACTCACCATCCACTTTATTAGGAACACCTATACACCTTCACATTCATGCAGTTATCTAATCAGCCAGTCATATGGCAGCAGCTCAATGCAGTATACTCATACAGATACAGGTCAAGAGCTTCAGTTACTGTTCACATCAAACATCAGAATGAAGAAAAAAGTGTGATCTCTGTGACTTTAACTGTGGCATGGTTGTTGGTGCCAGATGGGCTGGTTTGAGTATTTCATAAACTGCTGATCATCTGGGATTTTCACACACAACAGTCTCTAGAGTTTACACTGAATGGTGCGAAAAACAAAAAACTTCCCGTAAACGGAGGGTCTGCAGGCTGAAACACCTTGTTGATGAGAAAGATCAGAGGAGAATGGCCAGACTGGTCTGAGCTGACAGGAAGTCTACAGTAACTCTAATAAGCACTCTTTACAACCATGGTGAGCAGAAAAGCATCTCAGAACGCACAGCACATCAAACCTTGAGGTGGATGGGCTTCAACAGCAGAAGACCACATCAGGTTCCACTCCTGTCAGCCAAGAACAAGAATCTGAGGCTCTCATTGGCACAGACTCACAGAAACTGGGCAGTTGAAGACTCGAAAAAGACCAGTTCATTCATTTTTTTTTTCTAAACTTTGTCTGGTACTATCATCCATGCCAACATCAAAGTCACATTTTTACTTCATTCTGATGTTCAGTGTGAACATTAACTGAAACTCTTGTATCTGTATCTGCATGATTTCTTTGCATTGCACTACTGCCACATGATTAGCTGATTAGATAATGGTATGAATGTCAGGTGTTCCTAATAAAGTGGACGGTGAGTGTATAATTCCTGTGAGAGGTTATGTGTCATGCTGACATTTACACAATGTTCACAATGGCGTAATATGAGTATAACATTTCAAACATAAGGGATAAAGGCCAGGTTTCTCTGTTAGCTCCTTTTCTCTGTGAGATTCTTTTCTCACTTACCATTTTCCAGTGATATATAGTTTTTATAATGAGAAATCTAATACAGAAGTAGTGGGAACAGCAGAGGTGGAATTCCAGACCGCAGTGCAGCTATATGACGCAGTTGCGCTGAGTTATGGCAGAGACTCGGCTCGGCTAGTGATCTATGAGATGACGAGCACGTTGGTGTTGATGGTAGCTGAAGTTTGAAGATCTGGAAGCTGCTCTGTTTGAACTGAGATTACAGATGAGGAGATGAGAGAGATGGGCAGACTACTAAAGCGCCGCTGCATCACTCTCTTTAGGTACTATCTGCCTTCAGCAGGTATTCAAACAGCATTGTGGGTAATTTAGAAAACTGTTAACCAATGTTCATAGAAAATAGACCAACATATAGGTAAAAGATCCCGTGTTAATTATAAAGCTTAATATGCAAGTCGGTTATGGCTGATTTTTCTTTTAATGCCATGTAGTCGGCTGTTTGATGGTAAACAAAGTACCGGGTATACCAATTATAACATTTCAAACAATCAGAAAAAGCCGTTACTGAAAGTGTACTATAAGAGCTAAAGAGAATGGCACTGTAAGTAGATGTGAGTAAATGCGGGATAATTGGACTAGGGCCTGAAGCACTTTATAACGGAAATGTGCTTTTATTTATATTTACAATGTACGTATTACCTTGTGCTGTTTTACTCCTGAGATCAAATGAACAGAGAATTCCAATGTGGCAATGGAAATTAGCCAAATAGTTTGGTTTCGATTTGATTACCGATTAAATCTGTGAGTAAAAACA
>CM074956.1:10736621-10757982 GCA_037577455.1 Pangasius macronema | reverse complement strand
TACCAGAGGTTTGCACCTTGTTGTAAACCCTCTGTATTTACATTCATGAAGACGTCTCTTGATTGTAGATTTTGACAATGATACGCCTACCTTCTCCAGAGTATTTTGACTTCTGTTTATGTTGTGAAGGGGTTTTTCTTCACCAAGGAAATGATTCTGCATTCATCCACTTTAGTTGTCTAACGTGGTCTTCCAGGCCTTTCAGTGTTGTTGAGCTCACCAGTGCTTTATTTTTGTTTAAGAGTGTACCCAACTGTTGATTTGGCCACACCCACACCTAAGGTTTTTGCTATCTCTCTTATAGATTTATGTTGTTTTTTCATCCTAATGATGGCCTCCTTTACTTGCATTGAGATCTCCTTGGACTTTATATTGGTAGCTCCAGTCGAACAGCTGCCAAATGCCAACTCAATACTTGATATCGACTCCAGACCTTTTATCTGCTTCATTTGTCTTGAAGTATAGAGGGAATGGACCGCACCTGGTCAATTAACTTCTTGTCAGTCAATTGTCCAAATACCTCTGAGCCCCTGAAAATGGAGGTACTTTGCTGAAAATGGCTGTAATTCCTAAATGGTAAAAGCCATATTTTTGTGGAATCTCTTAAAATAAAGCTGAAAGTCTCCGCTTCGATCACATCTTGATTGTTTTATTTCAAATCCGTTGTGGTGGTGTATAAAGGCAAAATCCCCAAAACTCTCATTGTCCAAATACTTCCGCACCTAACTGAATATATATACATGCATACGTATATATATATATATATATACATACTGTATATTACACAGTACTGTATAGTACACATATATACAGTATAGTAAAATATATAATTATTTTTGCATACTCCAGCAAAAAAGCAGTGCATATTTTGAGTCATATTGTAAAGAAATCACTTGGGGTTGTATTACCTATGTGTGGTGTTAACGGCTTTTACAGCTTAAAACTCTACTTTCTATAAGGAAATTTACAGGATTAGCTAAAGGGTCAAGGTGATTTCGCAGCTGATGTATGCCTTTTCTTATTATTGTGCCAAATTTAATAGCTTCCTGGCAAAACAATGGAGCACTTGTGGCTGGGACAGACTTGCCCATTAGGCAGCAATTCAGAATGGTTTAGTCTTCTTAATGATGATCCATATTATAAATCCAGGATCATGTAAAGTTGTCAGCAGTTAAATTCAGCAATTAGAGCTGAATGTGTTGGAATTAAGCTCTGCAGGAGTTTTCAAACTATACAGTGCTTCTTTAGTAAATGTTACATCTTTGGCTGTTGTTAAGGTTGTACTTGTACAGCTCATGCCTTTGGTACCTATTTAAATTCTTTTTTTAGTTTTTACCAATGCCTGCTGTGGAAAGCCTGGTATTACATTATGATTGATATTTGAATGAGATTTGAATGAACAGTGCTGCAGCATGTAGTGTTGCCATCTCACAGCTCCAGAGTCCTTGCTTCAATCCTGAGCTTGGATTACTCTGTGAGTGGAGTTTCACATGAGCATGACATTGTGGGTTTCGTCAGCGTTCTCCAGTTTCCTCCCAACCCCCAAAAGCATGCTGGTAGGTGGATTGGCGACTATAAATTGCCCGTAGGTGTGAGTGTGAATGAGTTTGAATGGGCGTGCGCATGGTGCCAATGTTCCCATGCCGATCCTGACCAGGATAAAGCAGTTACAGAAGATGAATGAATGAATGCAACAAGCAATTGTAGTTAAGGTGAACAGTGTAGCATGTGTAACTTCTATTCATACCGGCAAAACCTTTCACTGTGAGCAGGTTAATGTAGTGTCATGTAATGTCTTGGTTTTAATGTGTAAAAAATTGTCTAGAACGTAACACATGCAACACACACATACTATAAAACTGCTCTACTCTGGAACAAAACATCTGTAGGCATAGCTGACTGACGTAGGTCCTGGGGACAAAAGATTCAGGAGAAGCTTCTGTGGATATTTGGACTATATATGTATATATATATATATATATATATATATATATATGTGTGTTGATATTGAACCAAACTATAGTTTATGAAATTGCCATCCAGATCTGCTCACCTCCATTAGTTTCTCTGTGAGCAGGTTAATATAGCATACTATTATTTTAAAAAGAATTTGTTCAAACTGTTTGCAGTTCACATGACCAGCACCCTTTCTGATTGAAGATCTCGCAGCGTTTTGGTTCAGATACATAGCAATTTACTCGAGGAGCTATTTTTTGGATGGTTTTCTAATACTTATTTTTGCTCCATTTACCTGGCAAGATGAGATGCTGAATTTAAATATTGGGCTTAGTCCTAAAAAGCTTTCTTCTACCAAGAAAAAAAAAAAAGCCTGAATGTTAGACTGCATATGATCATGGCATTTAGATATGAGGTGAGCCATTTTGGTTATGAGTGACAGACTGCATTCAGCTGAGAATGCTCCATGTGGAAGTCATTTACACAGACATCAAAAAGGTTCACGCACCCGGAACAAAAAAAGCGCCTCAGTTAACGAGTTTCCCGGCCCAGTTCAGCCTCTGCATCTTTCACACGCTGTAAATCAGCATGTGGATAAGAGCTGGAAGGAGCTAAAACACTGCAGGTCAGATACCCTGTGTAATGGAAACACACGGAATGAGTTAGGGATGTTAATTTGTGATGTTTACTCTGTAACATATTCTTGTCACATCATAATATTAAGATTTTGTTAACGACAGAACAGCTGATTTAAAAAAAAAAAAAAAAAAAGCAAGCATAGATGTTCACTTCGTATCTGTTAATGTGTGGAAAATGTTCTGTCCTCAGGCTGCACCCCTACCACATGTGGCCGAGCGGTTTCAGACAGCGTCGTAACTACAGACGAGGCACAGATACTGAAGAGGTGAACACACACACACACTCACTCTGAACCACGTCCAAGAGAACTGCACACACACTTGTAATAAAATGTTCTCTCGGATTCCACAGGATAGCGGAAAGGGGCCTGGAGCTCGGTGGTTCAGATGGAGGCGTGAGTAGATTTCCTTAATCTTACATTCAATCTGTAATCTCATTACTAATTTTCTCAGACATGTGATTACAATTAGCTGAGTATGAGGATCTAACCAGGTGGCAAGCTGCTCCTCTGTGCACATCCCTGTAAATTACACAAGGGGGCAGTATACTACTAGACCATTCATTGAAAAACGCAATTAATCTGACAAGCAATGCTCAGATGTTAGTCTCATCAGCCTGACTTTCAGATGTTAGATGTTATACTCAACCTTATTATTATTTTTTAATCACACATAGCCTCCCTGGAGGATTTGTTTTAAATGACAGGTACTGGAAACCCTGATAAATTGTCCTGTTTGTTGAGGAGCGTAGAGTTCTTTAGTTAAAAAAAAACCCAGTTTATTTTGTTTTATGTCATGAGAAAAATAAGTCTGAACCTATTTCTAAACTTAGAAGATTTTCCTTAGATTGATTCTTTAGGAAATGATCATCATCATCATCATCATCATCATCATCATCAATTTGAAAATGATCATCATAAATCTGAAATTC
This sequence comes from Pangasius macronema, assembly GCA_037577455.1. NCBI lineage: Eukaryota > Metazoa > Chordata > Actinopteri > Siluriformes > Pangasiidae > Pangasius > Pangasius macronema. The sequence goes on along the minus strand of CM074956.1, from coordinate 10,754,457 downwards.
CAGTTCAGTCCAGTTACTTTGCTCTGATTTAACACTGTTTTTAAAATACCTGAAATATAAAAAAATATATATTTGGAAATACTACCTTGGCCCAAAAATGCTAGCATACTTTACTGTATATACTTTGATACTTTTAATACTTTAATATATTTTAAAATATTATAGTTAATTCAAACATTTTAAATGATTCAGTTGAATTGCCATGAATTTCAGAAAAATACAATCTTTAATGCTTATGAAATGTCATTTTAATCCAAATGAGGTATTTTCTGGCCAACAAAAAAGTCCTGGAGCTTCTCTTTTAAAGCATCTGTTTGGACATTTGTACTCTGTTACTAAAGGCAAGACGTGGGTCCAAGCCAACTGGAACATTTTCCGTACAAGCATATTTAACAACACGTGCCAAACACGCATGCATAATTTTTCCTATTCTCACTCAGAAATCAAGTGATGTTCAGCTTCACTGCTTAATAATTAACAGACTTTGTTTTCATCCCCAGGCTGATGAAGTTTTCACTACCAACTGCAAGATGAACATGAACAAACAAATCAATGAACTAACATTAAAACAAACAAATTGAATGAAAACTCAAATTTTCAAATTGAACTCTTTTACTGAGAAGCAAAAAAATGAAAAAGGAATAGTTCAAAAATAGTGATCGTTTCAGCAGCCGAGAGAATTTTGTGATGTTAATCCTGATTATTTGTGCGGCACGGCAATGCCATGTCAAGATTCGTCACGGATGCTACATTCATAAAGGGAAAAAGAAACTTTTGGGGTTCTTCGGCTTGCCACTCTAATAATAAATGCCTTAAGCTCTGGACCTTCCTGCTGCTAAAGCAACTCTATTAAAGCCACAGTTCTTTTCATCCTAGCTTTAAGCATAGTGCTTTAAAAAAAAAATCAATGACAGGCAGTCGAAGAATAACAACTTTGCAGTTCTCTGACATTTTATTTCTTACCACAGCTTTCAGGACACATTTCAGGAATATTACCATTACAGTGCTTGGAAGGCTTTTCAGACTGCACAGAATCCTGTCAGCTTTCCAGGAGGCTTATGGTTCAAGACACTAACCCAGCCTCGCTGCCTCTTCATGCAAGGCATCTTTTTATGAAGTGTGACTGTGTTGAGCTGTGGGTGGAGCATTGGGGTGTGTTAGGGATCAAGCCAAGATGCTTTGGGAATTATTAATGTGTTGTGCTGAGACTAAGTGCAGAGAATCCCACAGCTGCCATGCATCCATCTGCTGAGCGTTGCAACAGACTTAATCACACTAAAGTGCAGAGAGACTGTAAACACTGTAAGCACCAGCACCAAATAGCCTGCATTTTTTTTTATTCTCATCTGGAATATTCGTTTAGCTCTGTGGGGAAGCGCTGCTCTTGTGTGTTTTCCAGTACAGGCTATTGCTTTCATAAAACCTATGCAACGTCTTTGTTTCCAATTATTTGCTCTGCTCTCTCTCTGTGTGTGTGTGTGTGTGTGTGTAGGCATCCATTCTGGATCTGCACTCTGGAGCTTTGTCAATGGGGAAAAAGTTTGTCGATATCTACAGGTGAGCAAATAAGTCAGGCAGACGTCACTAAGCAGAAACATAAAACCGTGCATGTGACTCACCTCTGCTCAGCTGGTTTATTACGTCTCAAAGCTAGCACAACGTGTCTCACTGTGCCTTTCATCTGCACATCAAAGTCTGCATAATCGCTGCTTTTTTATTAGAAAACCGAGCAAGACTTTTATTTCTTAACACCTGGATTTTTCCCTGAAGAGTCTGCTGTTTTGTGGAGTTACACTGCAGACTGACACTGCTCACTTTACCATGTGGCATGTGTTGCTGGGTCCAGGATGCTATAGTGTGTCTGTACTGAGCCTGCACATATTCACCAGTCCTTTTATTTCAGTCTTTAAACAACAGGAGCGTTCAGGATTTAAGTTCAATCCATTTTATTTGGCTCATCTGCTCTCTTTTTTTCTCCAGATATTTTAGTGATCAAGTAAGAGATATCTTCACTGAAGAGGATTTTGAACTCTACAGGTATATCATCAATTTCATTCATTCAGTCATTCATGGTAGTGACAGTTTTACAATTATTGTACTGTCTTTTTTGTAAAGTGGCTCGTTCACAAATTAATTACAGAAAAGTAGAATCGATGCTAAAAGATATTAAAATGAAATATCAGTGTATATTGGCAGCATGACAATGGTCCACACAAAAGGCAAAATCAACAGATAAATACTCTGAAGAGAAGTTTTGTCATAACCTTCTATATTTCTATGATCTGCTGAAGGCAGTGTGGAACGTCTTGCAGATTTGTAGCAGGTACGTCAGAGAAAATAGGGCAATGGGCAAAGATTGGCAAAGCAATCTGGCATAGTTACAACAAATGTCAGGAAGAATGTGTGGGGCAGTGGGTTATGGGGCTAGCTGCTGAGAAGACATGACAACAGTTGGATGTAGTTATAAAATTAAAGGGAAGGAAAACAAATAATTAAAGAATATTTACTTTATCACTTTTAGGATGGAAATTAATAGTGCCATTGCACTATTAATATCTTAACATACACTTTTTTTACCTTGTGATCATGAAAGAACATCTGTGAAAACTAGCACAAAATCTGTGTGCTGCCAAGTGACATTTCTTTGTTTTCTTCATTTCATAAGGGTTCATAAGTTCATAGGGCTAACTTTTGCACTTGATTTAAAAAAAAAATCATCCTTTAAAAAAAAACCTCATGAATTCCTCATTGATGTGTCCTCCTGCAAATCAGGGCTGTGCGTGGGCGAATTCAGAAGGTGATTGCTGAAACTTTTGGGTTGGACTCCAGTAAGCTGTACCTCACTAAGCCCACCTTCTTCTCCCGCATCAACAGCACCAGTGCTAAGACCACTCATGATGAGTACTGGCACCCACATATTGATAAGGTGACACACACACGTTGATCTCACAGCAACTAGGGGTGTAACGATGCATCATGACACGGTGCATTGTGATGCAAAAAAATGTGACGATGTGCGTTATGGAAATGTGCGATCCACATCATGGATATCGGCATTCTATTAATTATGCATGTAGAAATATATAGAGAGCACAATGGTCCAATAGCTCTGGACTGCAACAACCAACATGCGTTATATATTATATATATTGTTTACATGGCCATGTTATAATGGTTAAAGACAACTTTTCAGTGGTTTTAAAACGAAAACACACAGAAACAGGTCATTTTATCCGACTTTGGAGCTCTATTTCTACTATTCAGCTTATTAGGTTATTAGTCATTTTCAAAATCCCCAGGTCAGACACTTTGTTTATTCAATCAACTTTTGTGGGAAAATTTATACATTTATTTATTTATTTATTTATTTATTTATTTAATTTTAAGATGGTGTGAACCAGTAGTATAGTTTGTATAATATTAAATCTGTGTTCAAAGCAATTTTTGATTTATTTAATTTTATACAGATTAAAAATATACATTGTATACACAGTCCTAATTTACAGTCCTAATTTTTCTTCCTTCAAATTTTGTTCAAAATATTTCTGAGAATTGAATCGAAATCGTGAAACCAGTATCGTGAAAGAAAACTTGCAGTCATGATCAAAACCAATATAAGCATATTTGTGGTTTCTGCTTTTCCTAAAACCTTTGCATAATTATTTGATGTATAGGAAACCAGAGAAACATTATATTTTGCTGTGTTTTGGTGGATTTTATTTTAATATATTGCCTTGCAAAGTTTCAATGAAATTGTTTATCCTTTAGCGTCTGCTTTCTTGTGATCTTACCTCAGAGTTGCAACCTAGTGCTTATAATGCAGTGTTTCAAGATCCCCTTCAATCATCTTCTGATATTTGGTTGATGTGTAGAGCTTAGGAATGAAGTCAGAGTGTGTTTCATTGGAGATGCAATTTGCTCTCTCCCACTCTAATTGGGCAGGGGGATTGCTTGACTCTTGGTCTGACTTCAAAAGCATCATCGCTTGAGATAATCAGAGCAGCCGATGAGCTACATGAGAGGAAAAAACACCCATCTGTTTATTGAAATCAGCATTTATAATTGAATCGTATGATATCTTTAAAGGTGCATTCCAGGCAGAGTTAATATATGATTTCTCACAGCACAGGATTTTAGCCAGAGCTCACCACAGTCCGTTCATTTGTTAATGAATGTGGTGAGCAGATGTGTTCTTCAGCGCTTACATAAGATGCTTCCTAGCATGCTGATGAGGGATGAGCTCACCTTCCCTAAACCCTTAATCTAATCAGTAATAAATAGGCTTATAAAACAGTCTGTTTATTTCCTTTATGCATGTTTGAGTTTGAATTATGATTAAATGCTTTATACATTGACAGTGGGGAAATCTGTGTTTGGAAATGTATATGTATGTCTGAAGTGTGATCTGTTTCTTTTGATAGCAATTATTAAGATGATTAGATACTGAGGATTTGATTTACTGCACTGCACTAAGACAGGGCCGTGGGTGCAGGTCACAGGGTCCCAGTTTTTGTCTTTTTATTGTTTCAGGCCACTGTGTGTTTATGATACAGCAGCATAAATTGCATTCAGAAACTTCCCTGCTGCCATCACCTGTCATTCCCTCCACACATTTTCTAACACCCCCCCCAACCCCCCCACCCCACCACCACCACCCCGACTACCTCCATTTACATAGAAATGATTAAACCACCCTGCTATTAACATCATGCAATTTTACATGCTGGCACCATTTGCTTTTTAAGATTAGAGAAGACCTTTTTAACTTTTTAAGCCCTGGGATTTAGACTATTTCTATTTTCTTGAATATGTCCTGGAGGCAGCCAAAGCAGGACTGGTCTTATCCTTATGGAGTTCCTAATGAACTTAAACCTGAAGTAAAATCTAGAAATACGAGACTTATTCGATTTGGATACACTGGACGTTCCCATCCCATAAAATCTCAGGGACACAGAAGAGCGGAAAACTGTCAGTGCATGATAAAGAAAATTAGAACTTATTTATATTAGATTAAGGAGAAAATGTTTCACAGTACAAATCATTCAGTATTATTTATTCAATTTAACCGTGAAAAAGGATTTATTTTGGGGGGGGGGGGATTGGAGAAACTCGCTTGGAATGTGTCTTGCAGATAGACTGAATTAGCAAATTTGTGGTTTCTACAGGTGACATATGGGTCCTTTGACTACACATCATTACTCTACCTAACAGACTATGGTGTGGATTTTGGAGGGGGGCGATTCATCTTTATGGACCCAAATAGCAACCGAACAGTGGAGCCCCGTGCAGGTACACATCACTTTGTTGACTTCGTTTAGGACATCATCTAGGATTTTGTTGAATTAAATTGGAAAGTCAAACCTGAGCACGTGTGTAAAATCGGGTTGAAGGTGAATTAATTGGGAGACCAAATTTGCTCTCATGTACAGGTTCAATAAGTACTTAGCATCTTGACAGTAATGCAGGATAATGGATCTGTTAAAAAGAAGCCTGTAATTTATGTGTCTCTCACTTACACTAGGTTGATATTGCGTATGAAAGGTTTGCGCCAGCTTGCTTATGGCTTATTTTACAGGTTTCTTGACAATGAGTTTGCATGGCACGCTTTAAACAGTATTAGGTTTGAGGTTCGCATTACAGTTAGGCATCTTATTAATGCGATGTTTTAAGCTTTTTTTTGTGTTTGGGCTGTGTGTCATGCTGAAAGTCAGTTTTCATGGATTTAACGGAGTTATCTGACTGAACAAATGTGATGTTCCTGCCTCTGCATTTTGTCTTCAATTTGTCTCCATGTATTTCTGAGTAATTTATTTGTGCAGGTATAATTATTGACTCAAGCTGTTTTGCTCATGCGCCACTGACCTTGTAAGAAGGTGTCAATTATTTGTGATTAATGGTGATAATAATAGGCTCCTGTCCTTTTGAGAGCTACATTACCTGCATTCTGTGCTCTTAATGTTTGTCCATCTGTCAGATTTACTTGCTGCCAAAGTACTGATCTTGCAATACTGGTGGTGGCTTTCGGAAGAAAGAAAACAACATTTGCATAGGCCAGTGCCAGATACCTGGATCTCTTTGAGGATCTTTTTCTTTATGCACTCATTTAGAAATGTGGGCATATTGATGAACATATTTACTAGTAGCATTAAATTAGCCATTACTGGTAACTCAGACTGACCATGAAAATATTTGTTAATAACTTAAAATAACATTTGGGGAAGGACAAACACACAACTGTCATCATGCTTTTGTACTTGCATGTTTATTGAAACACAAGCGTATTAGTCATACTTACCTGTTAGGCTGTATTATTGCGAATGCACGCTCTTCCATTTATCAATCATTAGAGTATTGAATGTTGTGGAAACAAACCTGTGTTACTGACTCATCTGTTGTGCCTTTTCTTTTATGTAACCTTTCGCTAAACCCGCATGTTGACATGGTCCACAAATAGCCATCTGATTAGTGACCAGTGCAAAAAGGCACGCTTCTATCGTATGGTCTGATGGATTATATGAAAAGATTTAAAAAAAAAATCTATCTAACCTGAGGGATAATGACTGCCATTCGCTTGCTAGAGAACAACTCTATTTATGGAAACTGCATATTTAGAGACTATCTATCCTTTTGCAGAAAAAAAGGCATCTCGCTCTGCACATACCACTCAGAGGAGAGCTAAAGAGAGGTGTTCTGTCACTCAGTGCTCCCTGAGCACATGGAAAGTTGTAGACATGTTACAGACAGATTAGTTGATATGCTCTTGCTTAAACCTTCCTCCCAGTCACACAAGGGGTTCTCCTGTAAGTGTAACCAACAAACTCAAGTGCTGTAATATTTCTCAACCTTTCAGTTTTGAAAGAACTTTTAACACATCCTATCCATCAGCCCACTGATGTTCGGGTTATTGTCCTCCCTGTCGGTTCTGAGTTGCTGTACGGCAGGTTGAAAGGGTTGGTCTGAAAGAGCCACGGTTTTCTGCATAGCTATGCTGAGACAGTCATTTTGTGTTGATTAGCAATCATGGGCAGATGAACCTATGAACTTCGCTAAGGTAATTACTACCCTGGCAGTGAGCTCAGCAATGGTGTGAATGATAATCAGCCTCCCTCCGAGGGGGAGGGGAACAATGACAGGCATTAGCCACTTGAGAAACGGAGTGGAAAATGGGATGTGGGGAGGTGGTGGGTGGAGGGCAGTTATGAAGGGCACTGATATGAGGTTCAGAGGGCTACAGGTCAGGGAATGAAATAGATATAAGGCATGTGAAGAGAAATAAAAGTCCTAACGGGAGGAGAAATGCTAACGGGAGTGGAAAGGTGTTAAATAAAAAGGGCACATCTGCCCGTCACAGCGAGGAAACTGGAATATGGTGCTGGAGGCATCCGGGGTGGGGGGTGGGTAATTGGTGGCTAGGTAGGGGAGAACAGCTGCTTTCACAGATTGGTGAATCACAGCCACCAGCCGCAGGGGACAACCTGGAGGTCGCTCACTGTGTTTATAGGAAGTGAAATGTGTGTTCCTTCCTGTTACTGCTCAAATCAAATGTGGCAGTGGACTGCAATGCCTGGGTGCGGTTTTGGCTCGGTGTTTGTCCAAAAGGAGGGATAGTAGAGAAAAAGACAGAGGAAGCTTTAAAAAGATTATGTCCATTTTGGATATGATGGAATGGATATCATCACTGCATGAGTACATTCATTCAGTACACGAGTCTGTGATGTATTTATTTATTTATTTATTGTCTACTTTACACTGAGGATACAACTCAGGATATTACTCATATTCGATATTGCCAGGTTTTATTGTTTTTACTCTGTGAAGTTAAAGTGACAGTTTAAAATTTCATTTGCATTTATATTACAAAATATAGGAATCACATCCCGTTTATATTGTCCTTCCATTCTTGGCCAGCAATTTGCACCATAGAATGTAATCGTTAACCATTAAGAGCAGAAAGGCAGGGAGTAGTTTACTTAAAAGCAGCCTAAGACACAAATCATGTGGACAGATAAGACGAGAACGATGAAAACCGAGAGCTGCCCATCATTTAAAGCGTCACATCTGCGAAACCAGGAAGTCAGTGTGGCCACTATTAATTATAGTGGCTCACTTGTTTTTATTAAGTGTCGAGTAATTGTTGCGTAATATTCTCCGAGATTCTCAAGATGTTATGATGTTTAATGATAAATGTGTGTGTATAGGAATAGCACATGCTGCTGGTTTTAGAGGACTTGTCCTGCAAACCAGTTAACTGTGTCACTAGTCTAATCACACCATCAGACATGGTCCAAATGTGAGACTTAAATCAAAGCATATAGATTACAATTTGTGGCCATCATTGACTCAAGTCAACGCAAGGATTCTTATTTGCAGCAAAGGAACAGGACTCATTAGACTGAAGTTCACATTACTCCTAGGCCGACTTGTTTTTCAGTTATTGAGGTTTGAATTAAGCGCATTTAATTGAAAGGGTCAGTCAAACAGGCTAATAACTATAAGAATTCAGTACTAAATATAACAGATTTGACCATTTAATGCTTGGTTGTGATTTTCACTCAGCACGGACCTCCTGGCTATGCTTCACGAGCCGCTGCGTTAAGTGATCCACGGCACACACAGTAAAGATCAGGCATGTGACTATTAATGCTAGTCCTGCCATTACACATCCTTCTTTATCCACCAGATAACTTGTTCTGGTTTAAATAAGAATATTTTGAGCATTAAAATCTCACAAACACAAATAGCTTTCTGTACTGAAATGGTTATTGGGTTTGGTGTTGCTTATTGCTGCCACTCACTTAAAAACCAAGCCAGCTTCTTAAATTGTGCAGTCCCTAATATTACAGACTGGCCCTCAGCTTGTTGGATTTGTGTATTACTTTTGTAGATGTTTCGCTTTGGCGTCACAGATCATGTTATGTAGCTATCTATTTGAATAGTACATTTCTCTCAGAACAGACCCACGCTTGTCTAATTGGTTTTGACGATGCTCGAGTGGCCAGTGAGCATGAAGCATTTTAAATGGGTGAATACGGTCCTGAGACGCACTGGGAATTCCTGTCACTACTTTTCTAAACAGTGTCGTCACAAGCACAGCTTCTGTGTGTTGCTTACCATTTATAGCTTAAAACATCACATACACGTAATAACAAACTGACAACAAACTACGATTCAGCGCTCTATGTTGAATGTTGGAATTATCTCAGACGAATTGGAATTATCTGTGATCATCACACTCTTTTTCTTCACAGGGCGAGTGTCTTTCTTTTCGTCAGGCTCCGAGAACCTCCACCGTGTAGAGAAGGTGGCATGGGGCACGCGTTACGCCATCACTGTGTCCTTCACGTGTGATCCTGATTATGCTATACCTGATCCCAGCTTACCATAGGGTCCTCCTGAGATACTGGCTGGAACCCTGGGACCAAAAAAAAAAAAAAGAAAAAAACATAACATGAGAAGATACTCAATGTATTCAATTGAAGATATCACATTCCTTTTTTTGTTTTCTTTGGGAAAGAATTAACAGACATTAAGAACTTGATGAATTGGAAGAACAGCAATATCTGCATGAGGTATAATTGCTCATTATTTAATTGAAAAGAAAATTTCACAATTTCAAAATCTTATTTCCTGCGGACCTTCATTCAGCTCTTGTGTTTCTGCCTTTGACTTTCTCTGCTTGTCTTTTTCCATGTAAGTAGCGTCTTCTTGGCTGTACACCTTTTGTCACAGTTGGATCAGTTATCACAGATTGAACAAACAGCACAAGTGGAAATTCTCAACAGGTGGCGTGAATGAAATTGCTCATAAAGATCAAATCACTCATGGCCTACTGAGGGAGCTTTTCAAAAGTGTTTGCAGGAGTTTAGCTTTCAGTACCTTTCCTAGAGAGCACTGGGTCTGTTTGAGTGAAAATGTCTGAACAATGGCACTACAATGCGGTTTATCATAACTGTTGAAAACGTCTTCTGAGCAAGTGTATTTCAGTAGCACCATCTCTCTGTCAATCACGTTCCCCGAGAGAGGGAGCACAAGGTCTAAACAAGCTGCTGTGCTGGAAAAGTTTATTAATGCAAAATATTCCGAACAGACCTTTTACTATCATGACATGCACGGAAATACATCAATTTGCTCGCTCCCTGGAAAGTACATCTTGATCTTGAATTAATTCTGCCAATTCAAATCATGACTAAATGATCTTTGTAATAAATGTCATTTATTGATCTCAGTGCTTGAGGTTTAATTGAGCGTAGTTAAGCTTAATATACTGTTTTATTACTGTCATCAGTTTAGAATATTAAACAGTGGTTCTGAGACCTCAACCAGATTCTTTCCCCAAAAGGCATTTCTTCCATTGCTTCACGTTACACGAAGACAGACTCTCCAGCGTGTTATTCTCTAATGCCTGGGCCGCAAAGATGAAGAAAGATTAAAAGGCCAAAAATTGCAAAAGGTGTCCTGATATTAGGTTCTTCATAAATGATTATCTTCCTAGATTATCCTATAGCATGGAGTGTGTAACATTTACTCTTAACTCTTCTGATCTGCTTTATGTGGTGGCCTGATTTCTAATCATAAATATTAAACGTGTTGAAAACTCTGCATGAGGGACCCACGTTCTCTCATCAGGATTAAAAAGACAGAGCAGAGTTCAGCTGAACTGTCATCCTCCATATTTGTTACGAAATAAAGTCATCTTTGTTCATGAGAAGTCCAGGGTCATTTGGTTGAGATCAATGCATAATGTGAAAGTGTGTGATGTTTTATTTTGGGCAGATCTCGTAATGTAGAGTGTTTGGTGTCTGAGGATCGATCCAGAATATTCTGGATAGTTCTTCAGACACCAAGTACTTTATATATCTGGGGTCTCTCAGTTAGGATTGTATAAATCCACTACGATGGCCCAGGCTTTGCTGATGGATGTCAAGCATGCTGAGTGAACGATTGAGATGCTGAGGTGAACTTATGAACCCCAGTTGATCTCTTCACTTTCTCAACTGGCCATGGAGTGGAGTTGTGCTCGTTCTGATGCCAGGACCACATCTGAGAGGAAAGTGTCTTTTGAGAAATACTGCAACGAAACAGATTTGATAAGAAGGTTATCCATGGAAACATTTGAATTATTTATATAGGGTTATCCAAAGGTTTCTCTTAGATCTATAGCGGTATCTCTCTCCAGAGTTGTTCCTGGTATCTGCTTCATATCCCTAACTGTTGAACTAACACTAAAAGTATTAACCATCATCTGGCGTCTTACACGCTTATATTGTTATTTTAGCGTGAAATAATAGTTTTTTGTGTGTTGCTACATCTGGTATGCTATGAAGTAATCAATTCCTTGCTAAACTTGGAGAGGAAATCGATAACCAGTGATTAACGTCTGTTAAATATAATTGACTTCGATTTTGAAAACTGAAATGCAGTCTGCAGTCCGTCATTATAGCATGGCACTGTCATGACGTAACTGTGGAATGCATGAGGCTATTGATTATGCATGATTGTGTTGTACCATGTTGTGTAATTTGCTTTTGTGTCAAGTATCATAGTGGTTTTATTGAGATATCATTTGTGGTTCTGGTTCTACTTTATTATTCACTATGCATCGAAATCTCAGGGTCATAAAACCACAAATGTATTCCATTTCCAATGTAGCAAGCAGGTCATTTTTATGTGGCTTTTATTATTACTATTATTATTATTTTATTATTTGATGGATTCACAGTCTGAATGTGGACTGATCTCTAGGATGTTCTTTTCCCACTGGCATTACATCAGCAACAGGTTAATAAGAAGAGTCTGTAATATTGCTTAATGAACGATCCATTAATTCAGTACATAGTGTAGACTTAATATGTATATGAAGGTTGCTTATTTAATCATTGAAGTTGATAATAAGTGAAAAGTTTGCAACGGTCTTGTGTGAATCTCGTCAAGATGTTCTTCATATCAGTGTAAATGGTGTGGGTGTGTGTGTGTTTGAAATGGTTGGGGCAGCCATGTTATTTACTCGAGGATAAGTGTTAATACATGGTCATTTATTTCCATTGTGAAGCCATTCATCTTTAAAGAGCTGAAGTTTCAGCTGCTGCCTTAATGTCATGGTTGAATGAGAATACAGATATTCTTAAAGTGAGTGGGATTCAATTGAAACACTGGCACAAAATCCTGCACATAGGCAGGCGAAAAAAAAAATGCAGAAAACCTTAAAAACGAGAGAATTGATCAAAAGGTGATAGTTGATGAATATGCACTTCACATCACAAGGTTAACAGACAAGTTATGCACTGTATATATATATATATTTCTTTTTCCCAGCTGTGTTAGATATAAAGCTTTTCCTCACCACAGGAGTGTGTTGTCTCCCGCAGGGTTGTAAATGTTTTAGCTCTTTTTCAGACCTATTGTTATTCATGATTAACATCAATAGATAGAATCACAGTTTCTCCTGCCTCTGGGATCTGGCAGTTTGTTTGATGGAGTATGGGTTTAAGTTTACATACTTGGACTTCATACATCTGTCCAGATGTGGTTCGATGTTTAATTGATAGCCCAACAGTGGAGAGTCAGAGCATAGGATCAGTAATGCCAGAACATAACCATTTATGTCATTTTTCTTATTCAGAAAGACTTTGGGATCTGCATGCTTTGAGAGCTGTGTAATATTATACTGGAAGCAAAGTCAGTACTGCGTGCAAAGTAATCAGACTTAATGACTGTCCTGGTAGTTGTATGAGTGCATTGAAGTAGTGAGTAACCCAAGCTTCTCAGTGGCACATTTACACTGAAATCAAGGAGGAGTTAGTTCCTCCTAAGCGCTCGCTGCCTAACACAATAATAAAGTCAGAGCTTTAATTCCAGGAATACCCAAGAGGCCCTTACTGTAAAGGTGAAATAAATGTAATAAATAAATTAATAAGTTTTTATAAAACGTGACTTTAGTTAATAAAGGTTTTTGTCAACAGAGCTATTAGGTAAAATGAGACTTTGAGTATGTACATCTGACTCAAATGTTCCACTTTCCATCTGACCTGGCATTAATAAATGAAGCTTAAACTGTCTTCTAGCGAATAGCCAGGTCCCAAGGACTGCTTTAAATCCAGATCACTACTTTGACCCTGGACTGGTTTTCAGGTTTTTAAAATGTCAGGTTTTAGCTGTGAGCTTTTGTTCTTTTGCCATCTCAAGAGACCCGGAGACTGCTGCTTTTTTCCCCCCCCTTTTCTTGTTATCGCCAGAGAGGAAAGAACACAGTAGAATGAAGAGCAGATTTATTTTCTCTATACTGCTGAGACGACTGCGCTTCAAGACCGAAGTGCTCAAGAGCTATTAGATTATGTCCAGATGTGGTTCAGTGTTTTATTGATGTCATTTTAATAACTCTTTAATTGAGCTCTCAAAATATTTGACATTATCCTGATCAGATTTATAGTGTGCTGACTGCATTATGAATTGATGAATACATGTTGGTAGTCGAGGACATGTCCGTCCTAGTTTAGTTTACATGTGTTCTGCAGATGTGTGTAGTCAACGTTTACATGAACAACAACTGCATAGAATTAAAGCACCAGCGTATATGTACTGTTTTCCTGGTGTATGCATATGTAAAAGAGAGATCTGAGATAAGTAAGATGCTGATCCATTCATGTTGGATTGCATGGAATACATGAATGAATGTGTAACAGAGCCTTAATGCATGCTTAAGCAGAATCTGTGCCGTAAATATGGCAGTTACAGATGTTACTAAAGGCTTACACTCCACCTGGGAAATGCTCGATAATGCTTCGTTAAAGGATGGCGAGTTTGCCTCGTGTCTAATTAGTTCAGGTTAGCTTAGCTTCAGGAAATTGGTATGGACCCCAACACCTTAATTATTCCACATTCACAATTTCCACCAGTTCCGGGAAAAGGGTGACATTTGTGTCACTCCGTGTTTCTACTAATGAGATCTCATCTGTCACACTGGGAGCTAAAACCTGAATTCTTTGTTCATTTCCAGGAAATGGGGTGTGAAATCATGTTTTTAATGACACACTGATCACAATGACAGAGATGACACGATCTACATGCATGGCAACATCTCATAATGAAAAGGAAAAGCTGAATAGATGAAGTACAGGCTGTCCCAAAAGTCTCCGTACATAGGGGAAATTAACACTTTTTAGCAAAATGTCTTCCACACATGATGCCTTTGCCAAACTGGGAGCCAAAGTTAGGAGAGACGATTCTGTGTAGTGTGTGTGTGTGTGTGTGTGTGTGTGTGTGTGTGTTTATAGAGAAATGGCAATCATGTAGACCTTTCGTAAATAATGTTACATTTTGCTAAAAAGTGTTCATTTCTCCTATGTATGGAGACTTCTGGGACACCCTGTAGATGCTTCAGGAAGCTGATGCAGTGGCTCCAGAGATTACGAAGACCTCCTGTGTTGTATGCATGAAAAAGTGTGAGCACTCTGTGAGGAACTTTACCTATTTGTATGAAAAGTACTGGATCCGTTGTCTTTGTATTTGACTTAGGCATAAATAAATACTTGTATTCACAGGAAAATGAGTGAGAAGAAGGAAATAAAATAGTATATTATAAAAATAATATATAATACATTTTATATATATATATACATTATTAAGTATTTTGATACTTTTCTGCGGATTTGTTAGAGATTTATTACAGAAGCTCATTCTGCTGAATGAGGGAGAAAGATAAGGGGAGGTGTTTCACATGAATGATCACACTGAAATATTTACCTGGACATGGCCATGTTTTTCCTCACATGTCTCCTGGTCATCTTCCTCTTCCTCACGCCTTCACTGCACCTTCAGCTGTGACATGACCAGCGTCTCCGAGTTAAACTCGAACTGATTGCTCGACGACGCGGACTTTCCCCACGAGTACAAGCTCGGCGGCCGCTTCTTGAAGGACGACGTGTAGCGGTAGAAGCTCTTGTGGCGGTTTTGCAGATACTCCCGGTAGTTCTTGGTGAGCAGCGTGTACAGAAACGGGTTGATGCAGCTGTTGCTGTAGGTCAGACACGCCACCAGGTAGTTAATACACGTGCGGATGTGAGGAGCCAGGGCCAGGGGTTCGTGGTAGAGGGGCAAAAGCTGCCATATCCAAAAGGGCAGGAAGCAGGCCCAGAACACGAGCACGATCGTAAATATCATTATAAGCACTTTTTGCTTAGGTGACCGCTTGTTGCCCTTATTTAGAGCCGAGCTCCTCTGTGATTCAAGGTATGTCCTGGCTAATTTGGTGTACAGGTAGCCAATGATAAGCCCAGGCGCCATGATACTGGTGCAAAACAGAACAGTCAGGTAAATCTTGTACGCCTGAGGTGCCCAAGTAGGAGCGCACATGCGTTTCACGCTTCCGTCCGCGGCCTTTCTGCTCGTCTGGTTCACCATGATGATCATAGGCATGGTTAAGAGCAGAGAGAGTATCCACACCCCCCAAGCCATGGCTTTGCGATAGCTTTTGGAGCGCTTCACATTGTCCAGAGGCTTCGTCACGGCCAAGTAGCGCTCCATGCACATGACGGTTAAGGTGAAGATGCTTGCGTGCATGGTGAGGAGATCCAGACTGAGCAGTATGCGACAGCCCACGTCCCCGAAGTACCAGTCCTTGAGGAAGTACGTGCACACCACGAACGGGATCGTGGAGAGGTACAGCAAGTCCGCGAGCGCCAAGTTGATTATCGAGATGTACATGGAGGTGGCGAAGCGAATCGAGTGGCACATCACGACCAGAGTGTACACGTTTCCCGAAACGCCAACCACGTAAACAAGCGAGAGCAGCGTGCCAAAAGTGGAGGTGATGACCAGCTCGTCGGTGGAGCCCGAGTTGCTGCTCCGGGGTGCGCCTGCGAAAGAGCGAGACCTGCTGAGATTCATCGCGCCTGTCCGTGAAGGCGCCGGGGCGCGGAGGTGAGTTTGGCAGGTGCGCGACAGAGACTGCGAATTGAGAAATGCGCGCGCCCGCCGGCGCCTCGCACCTCCTGACGTCACCAGCACGTCTCAGTCCTGGCGTTTAAAATTACTTCCCGTCGAAAGTTGCGACTCTACTTTACGCCTCAGTTTCATCGAAACCATCAGCCCTGATCCGTGTGCCGAGTATTAGGTGCGCGTAAATAAAACACGCATAATCTGAAAATGAACAGCGATGTGCGTCCAGGATGCAGCTGTGAACATCAGGGATAACGTGTACAGAACAGCTGGTGTGGCTACGGCGCGTCCTTTACGCACGAAGCTTCTGCATTAGTGCCATAACGAGATATTCTGTATCAGTCCATACATGTGACAATAGTCTATCATGTATGCATATGGATAAGATCAAAGTTTATTTGTTTGTTTGTTTGTTTGTTTGTTTGTTTGCCTGGGAAGTTTGCATGTCTGTGTTTCCTCGCTTCAGAGCGCACTGCGCCAGAGTAGTTCACGTTTCTTCACACTACATTGCTTGAACATTTTGATGTCATTACACAGAAATGCTTAGGCATCTAACTCACAGTATAAGTCTTATCAAGTTGCCTTTTATGCGTAAAGGTTTTGCGCATTTATTTGCATTTTGACACAGAAACTGGTGATAATAATTCAGCACAAGCGTGCGCCTGCCAAAAGAAACACAAACACTATCCTGTGATCAAATAATGGTATTGACTGAACAGCGGATACCTCAGAACCTTTATGATTGCTGATGCTGTTAATCGGTGAGCGGTGTAATCTCTCTCTCTCTCTCTCTCTCTCTCTCTCTCTCTCTCTCTCTCTCTCTCTCTGTGTTTTCTAACGCAAAAAAAAGTGAAATCAATATCAATTTGTTTTAAAATACCAAGATGCGGAAGATATGCTGCACTGCACCTACTGCAAAAATATTAGCTCGCCCACCAGACACAAAACAGCCCCAAGAAGATCAATGATCTGTGCTGAAAGCTGTTTGATTTTGGATGAGTAAGGTGTTATGTGTTCAACCTCATATTTAGACCACAAGGAAACAAACATAGTATTGGTGACAGAAAACAATCATTTTAACGATTTTTTTAAAAACCAAAATGTATTTAATTTATGTATGTAATTTTGATTAAAATTTGTGATCATCATTGAGCACAGACTGAATACTTCACGCTGCACAACATTTACATCTAGAATCCTTAATGTTTTCTTCAGTTGAACTCATGGAAAAAATTAGCTATAAGGACTCCAGATCTTGGCAGTTTCAAAAGGTTGGTTTATTTATTATTTATTTTTACCTCTCATGTAGCCCCTTGTCCAGTTGTCAAATTCAATATGAAAACAGTGACATCCTTATAATCTGGTGGCGGAGTGTAGTATACTATGCAGTCAACCTCATTCCCAGGCCCAATCAATAGTGATTATCTCTGAGTTCTCAACTGATCTCAGAGTTTTGCCCACAGACTTTTCACCTTTTATGTTTATCTCTCATGAGACACTAGAGTACCAGACATTTACTTTGTTTTTAGACGTGCGCAACACACACTCAGTCCCCACCGAAAGTACTGGAACAGCAAGGCCGATTCTTTTGTTTTTGCTATACATTGAAGACATTTGAGCTTGAGATCAAAAGATGAATATGACATGATAGATCAGAATTTCAGCTTGCATTTCCTGATATTTACATGTAGATGTGTTAAACAACTTGGACACCCACCAAAAATATTGGAACATGTGATTGACAGGTGTATCTTGTGGCACAAGTGTGCCATGTTAGATTCATTGTTTAAATAATTAATAGCACTGAGTGTCTACTCTTGGTTTTAAGCCCTGGGTTTCACCTGTGAAGACTGCATTTGTTGTTAAAAAGGATAAACCAACATGAAGACCAGAGAGCTGTCTA
>CM074956.1:10717102-10728640 GCA_037577455.1 Pangasius macronema | reverse complement strand
TGATTAAATTTGGCAACATTTTACGCTGGATGCCCTTCCTGACACAACCCTCTCTATTTATCCGGGCTTGGGACCGGCACAGAAGTCACTGGATTGTGACCCCCAAGGCTAGATTGCTAACAAGCTATCCCAAACTAGCTAAATGAACCTGCTAATAATATTATGTTTTATATTGTATGAGCAATCAATGAGCAAACAATCTATTCGCAGTAGCTTGCACACTTTGTCGCCACCACTGATGCCCTTTTATATGACACTTACGTGCCTTTGGTTATGGTGAATTAAGTCCTCCTCTTTGTGAAGCCATTGCCTGTTTGGCTAAATGAAACATGGTTGTTGCACTCATTTGCATAAAGGTGGATGTAGCTGAACTTTTCCTGTTGTATAATGACCTAGATTTTGCTGTGTGAATCTGACAGAGCAGTCAACTGTTCCCTGTGTTGGCGTAATGAGTATCATTACTGTACAAACACTTTCTTCTGTAATTACAGGTCATTGCTGTTTAAATGCTTTAATGCTGTTTAAAATGACATATAAAGTTAATAACATGTAAAAAGCCAAACTGTATTGTTTGAATGGATATATTTGGAACTTACATTTCAAGAAGATTACAAATGGAAGTGGATCTGTTATGTGGGACCTCTACACAACCATAACAGTTCCAAAATTTTAAATAAAGAAGTTCTGTTGACTGCTTTGGATTTTGAATTGGAAGATTTTTCTATATACAAGCAGATCTCTGTTCTTGTTAAAGTATTTGCATACTGTATTGTTTTTCAAGTTGCTTGTGCAAGTTATGTGGTAATAGCTTTAAGTTTATGTGCCTCTCCACCAGAGATGTCAGACTCCATTCCTGATGCCTGCTTACTTCATTTTTAATACAACCATCACAGAGTTTCAACAGGTTCAATCCTATTGACTGCCTGCAAGGTTTGTGGCCACCTTCAAATTACAAGTATTGAAATAATTACAAGTATTGATACAAATTGAGGTCAGAGAAGAATGACCAGACTGGTTTGAGCTGACAGGAAGCCTATGGTAACTAAAAAAAAAAACACTCTTTACAACCATGGTGAACAGAAAAGCATTTCGGAATGCACATCAAACCTTTAGGTGGATGATCTACAACAGCAGGTGTCAGCCCTCTCAGCCAGGAATCTGAGGCTACAGTGGGCACAGATTCACTTAAACCTAACAGTTTAACTTTGGAAATGCATCACCTGGTCAACTGTCCAGATGCTCCAACAGAAACTGTGTGCCATCAATTCAGTTCCTGAGTAAAGAAATATTTAATTTGCTGTGTGGCTGTTATAGTTATATTTGGCACTATATCTTAATCTGTTTGTGCATACCATACAAAAGCCACGTTGTCTCAGCCTGAGCCCCGCCCAGGACCTGAGGATGCCCTAAGCTCCATTTATAGGCTGATTTTTGATTTAACTGTATTTCTCCATGTCACTGTATTGCACCACTTTATGTATTTCTGCATCTTTCATGTTTTCCCTGTAACACTTTAACTGATTGTTGTACAATACACATAAACTGAAATACAAGCTATGGAGAACGAGATATTTAGTATCTCATTGTTCTCCATTTTTACATAGATTACATATTATTTCTCATACATGTTATTGGATGTCACTCCACTGAGTTGATCTAGACTAGTTAACGCTTGTGCACTGGGTATGTCAGCATTTCGCAGAAAAGTTAGAGAAAACCAGCTCCACTCAGGTCAGCGGCTGTGGCGTACAAACCATTTTCCAGGATAAAGTGAACTCTGATTTAAAGATATGTTTTTACTTTGCTGTTTTGTTGTTTGAGATTGTTGAGTGAATTATAGTATAGGATGCCTCCTGGTGGGTAATCACGCTACATCATCTCCCTCTTGCTGTTTTTTGCCTTATTTGCCATGTTTCACTGACATCGGTCACTGTCCTACAGTAAGTGTCACAAAAACACTTAATTTCAAATTAGGCATCAAAACACCTCACCTTATCACCAGGAACCACAATTCATAATAATGTAAAACAATTCTGCACATTAAATTAGATTTTAAGATAAACATTCATGGTTATCCTGCACCAAAACCCCAGACCCTCCTTGTAAAGAGGTTTACAGTTAGCAGACAGTCATGTAGAGAAGGAAGCAGTCTGAATGGGTGGAGTAGTGGAAGCTCTTGTAGACAAAATGTGCTTATAAAGATTTGGCAAGATGGAATCTGGAAAGTACTTCTGATGACACTGGAGAGAGGCACTGAGGGAGAAAATATGTTTGATGACCTTCACATCCCAGCACTACACCACGCCTGAATAATTTAGCCATTTGATGCACAATTATCCAGAGGCAATGATTTTTCTTTTAGGTTCATTACTGTGTGTGGAATATTACTATACCCCTTGTATAGGAGGTATTTATTTAAAGCTATTCCTCATTTAAAGCTAGTCCTCTTACCACTCTCATCAGATTCTTTCAGACATACAGCAAATGGCTGCTCCATTTATCTCTGGTCTCAGTGGGTCTTTCCAGATGGTCTAACATATCCTGGGTCTCACAGTGCACCACTTCTAGCAGGTCCCTGTTTAATACCTTTGTCAAATTAGTATGAGAATGATCAGTGCCACATTTCAGAACTAATTCAATTTCTTCATGGTGTGATAAAGAAGGTCAGAAATTATATGGCACATTTGGCTCTCAAACCTGTTTAGTTGGAAATAAAAAACGGGCAGTTAAATGCATAAATTACTAGGCTAATTTAAAGATATATTTAGAGTACCTCTGAACTTCAGATCCAGATTGTCTAGGTTTGATAAGTTGGTGGCGGTGTGTATCAGCATTCACAGGAGCAAGACAAGGATTAAAAGTAAAGTAATTGGCTTTACTGTCATAAAAGAAGAATAAAGTACAGTTATACACCCATGTGCATGAAGTGGCTCGAGTTTCCCATTTTTGTGTCATCTGCTTTATCTAAGGTTCAACCTTTACTTAGACTTATAGATATTACATATAGACTATTATTATTTGAATTATTACATGTCTCTAGGTTCTGTTAACCTCGTCTCAACTGATCCCAAGTTTGTTTAGACCTAGTTAGAATTGTGTCCTTTTAGATTTCATCTAAGCTTTTTATCATAGTTTAGCTTTTATTTTAGCTTTTACAATTTTGCTTAGTTTTGGGCATATGTATTTTAATTTTATTTACCTTAACGCTATGCAATTTCATTCAGTGTTACGGATTACCTCTTTTCCAGGTTTTGTTAAATGTGTTATGACTTCTGTAAACTCATGCAAGTTGGATTGATAAACCAAGAACAAAAAACAACTAGGACTGAAATAACCTAAGCAAAACAAAATAAATAAAATACAAGAAATGTGCTCGGTATTCATAGTCTCTCAGTCCTACCACACTTCAGTAGGTAGTTCAAATTGGATTTCTAAGAGCTCTCATAAAACTCAGTTCAATTCATTGGGTGGCTCGCTGTCTACTTCCAAGATTGAAGGTGGTTCTGAAGATCTATTGCTCAGGATTCTGATCCTCTCAAAAAAAGAAGAAAAAGAAGAAAAAAAAACAACAACCCTGACCTATGGAAAGGATGAACAGCTGAGTGTTTAACCAGCCGTGACCAATATTGCATTTTTAAGGCAAATTAGTGACCATTCAAGGCTTTCTTTCTTTATTTGATACAACATCTGATCTAATTTTAACTTTGCAGTATCCATTTTTCTGGGTAATTTCTGACTGCAGCTTTTTTTTTTTAAATGTGAAGGGAAAAAAGACTGAAGACATTTGGCTGTACTGGCCATGCCCTCTCAGCCAGCGGGTGAGGCAGAAGAAGCTCAGCTCTCTGCTAGGACTGTTTGTAGCTATCAGTACTGCAGTCAGTTCAATTAATATTTATTTATTTATTTTTTACTGCTGAGAGGTTTTCAAAGAAAAACATGCACTATATGGTCAAAGTTATATGGACACATGACCATCGCACCCACATGTGGCTCTTCCCCAAACTGTTGCCACAAATTTGGAAGCACACATTTGTACCAGATGTCTTTGTATACTGTAACAGTACAATTTCTCTTCACTGGAACTAAGAAGCCCAAACCTGTTCCAGCATGACAGTGCCCCTGTGCCCAAAGCGAGCTTTATGAAGACATGGTTTGTCAAAGTTGGAGAGGAAGAACTTCACTCCAGGGAATGGAACTGGAATAGAATGTTCAAAAAGCACATAGTGGTCTACTAGTCAGGTGTCCATAAACTTTTGGCCATATACTACATAATTGTTGATATTGTTAAATGTTAATTAAGGAGATGTTTATATAGCATTTGTGGAAGGAATATCAGAGTGTTGTATCAGTCAATAAGTTTTCCAACATGAGAGTCTTCAGGACAGTGGACATCGCACCAATTTCTTGGTAAAATGGCAAGCAGTGTTTTTCTTTCAAAAAAAAAAAAAACTTCAAGAGACAGAAAAAAGAGAGGCTGTTGAATAACATAAGGGATAACAGGAATAAACTCATCTTGCTATAGTTCCTTAAACATTCAAAATGATTAAAAATTAAAATGTGTTTTTCTTTTAAAAATTCTACATTGTAATTGTTGGCAAATTGCTGTGGTATTAAAAGGAATTAAATGTCTCCGAACATGCTGTTTTAGAAAAATAATCCATGATGGGGTTATGTGACATGGGCCGACTCTTCTTCAAATAATTGATTAGACCTGCATATGTTTGGACAGTAGCCCAGACAAACCAAAGTCACACAGTTCAGCTTTTGTTACTGTCCATTAAACTGAACAGATTATGACCTGGCACGCTGGCATGCCGTATGCATCAGCTCTGGTAATCAGAGAATGAGGACAGCCTTTGAGGTTATGGTTGCAGCCTGGAGACAGTGAACTTTTTTCCTACAGCTTTCAGCTGCTGAGGCATCTGGGAGCTTCTGTCTGGCTTTCGACTCAGACAGAAAGACATATTGCCTGAAGTGCTGCTTCCTCTATCATAATCCTGCAAAGATATGCAGTCAGTTTGGCTTGCCACTTAGTGTGCTCAAATAATATCAGAGAAATGTCATTCAGAGCGTCAGCTGCCAGAAGCAGTTACACTTAGTGTCATGTTGTATTAATTATAGACAAATGTAGTCCCTGATTAAAGATTAGAGCCGCAGACAGACATGCTAACTAAAATATGAAGCGTCTGTTTTAGCAAAGCTTTAAAGCTGTTAATAGTGTTCCACAACTGTCTTGCAATATGATCTTTAAAAAAAAAATTGTGTTTTGTTTATTTTAATCTCACTTATGTTAGAGCACGAGGGAGACTAAAATAAAACAATGTTATGTAATGTAATGTTAGCATGCAGAGCCACTGATAACAAAAAATCTGTGATGAATATTGTGAATGAATGCTTATATGCAGGGCCTCGGTGGTACTGCTTCAGTGCTACACAACCCCGGAAAGAACATCTATATATCTTGTACATTGAGAGAACGTTGGTCTAGACTCCACACAGCTGTGTACGTGATAGCTTTCGGAGCTGATCAGTTTTGATAGACCATCACACACAGTGATGGTGATGAAAGCTGCAGCCGTGATGACAGTTATTAGAGACAGGAGAAAGCCTTCTCTTTTTATTTTCCTCAATCTGGTGACAGCATTTGTGTCTGAGTAAGACAGTACTGAAACAAACTAGTATAGAAGTTAAAGCTGCTTATGCGCTGCTTACTTCAGAGGCCTTGCTTAAAGAAGAGTAAAAAGATGACAAATACGAAGGGTAAATGCAAGTTAATTTAATGCAGTTACATACTTTAATGAAAGTATTATGGAAGAATCTGTATTTAACTGTGTTGTTAATGTTTTTTTCATATTTCTGACGATGATTAAAGATTTTACATTACTTCATATCTATACTGCAGAACACCTTAGCAAGCGAAATATTCAAATTTATCTACATCTATCAAATCTATTACCAAGACATTTCTTAAACTTTTTACTAATTTCAAGCTTGAAATAATTTTGTTCTACTGTCAGATCATTTCTCAAATTTTCAGCCTTTATTTCGATTTATTTCTATAAAAGAAGCAAAATGATCTGCTGATAGAAAAGAAACTTTTAAAGATTAAACTCAGTGAAAAGGATCTAATAACAGGCTGAATAATCACATTTGATATATCTCATAATAAGAAAATTAAATTCAGTTGGGAAATATATTCACGATATTTTCACTTGGTAAGATATCATTTCTGAAGTGTTTGCATCACAGATCTATGTGAAGTTTTGGTATTTTATTACTCAAAGGTACCTGATTCAGCTATGTCTAGTAGTTGAAAATCACCAACCCGTGCTGGAACCTGGCACTCCATGTACTTATTCAACACACTTTAAGGACATTAAGCAAATTTGAAAACATGACATTTTTGAAATTATATTAATCTCTAGACCGTAAATTGTAGCGTGTTTGAATTAAAAGAATCGTGATCGAATCTTACTTTGCGTTATAATTAGTCACAAATGATATATGTGATTTGCAGGTTAACTTTAATAGTGCTGGATTTAGGCAGATTTTCTTTCCACTCAATGATGTGATGTTTTTATAGGCGTGCGGTTTCCAGACAGTAAAAGTCGACAGTGCAGCGTGCTCCCAGTTAATGGGAGGAGTCATTAAGCAGCAAATAGCGAGCCCGCCCAACTTTTTCTCTGTGATTTATGGCTAAGAGAGGATACACAGATGCGGTGGCCTTCATCCCATCTGAGGCCTGGGAGGGCGAAAGGCAGATGGCTGGAGCAGGAAAAATACTTTTGTCTACCCATTTCCTCCTTCCACAGTGCTATAACAGATTTGTGCCTCTCACTAGGGAATTTCCTGGTGGTAAATAGAGCTTTAACAGACTAATTTCAACCAAAATTGTCCTGCCCTTTATAGCTTGCAAGCACTCATGACCATACCTGTTGTATAAAAGCAGCCAGAATCACTTTTCTCAGCTTTTCTTTTCTTTATTAGGAAAGCACAGAATGTTCTTCATGTCATTTAAAGATGCACAGTCAGAGCAATTCCCAAGCTGACCCTTAGATTACATGTTTCTCAAAATTGTTATTATATCCTTTTAAAGGAATGTGAATTACTGGCTTCTTTATACAGATAAATCTTCTGGTGGTGTTCTCACACTCATTATGGTGCCATGGTTTCTTTGACAGGGCTGCACAGTGTCTCAAATGGCTGACATCATGTAGGCTTTTTATGCTCTCATGTATGTGGATAATCTAACACCATCAGTGATACAGCCCATTTGCCTGAGAGCTATTCTGGAGTTACTCAACTGAGGGCAATTGGCACCTTAACACTGCATATAGTTCTCAAATTCTCAAGGGGATGATGGGACGTTGGGGGAGCTGTCTATGTGCAGAATGTCAGCTAGTTATATATCATGTTGTTAATCATATATGAATATAACCCTTTAATAACCTTTATGGAAAATTCCCATACATATCATGTGATCATATCCTTCTAACATGTGATTAATATGTGACTACATGTGGAAAACATTTGAAAGTACATTGTAATATCTGAAGAAATGGGACAATGTTCTCAGTTTCAAGACTGCTGGTTGTACTGGGCACACAACTGTCAAACAAAGCACAATTAAAATCTCTCTTTTTTTGCGCCAAAGTACATGTGGATGCTAAGATGTCTTATTTGCTTTGGACCTGTATCTTTAACCAAAGTCATTTTCAGAACTCCCTTTTCCCTGAATTTCTTCTGTTCCTTTTAATCCTTCTCCCTGGCCTGCTCTTTGTCCACCTTCTTCTACCAGCTTTCCTTCTGCTTTCACGCTTTCTCTTCTCACTTCTGTTCCCTGCTCATTCTTTGGCTGCTCTGCCACTTCTTTCAAAAAAAGGATAACGAGTTAGATTTCAAAAAAAGGCTTACGAGTTCATACTAGCTAAATATCACTCACTCTCTCACTCACTTTCAGTAACTGCTTTATCCCGGTCAGGGTCGCAGTGGATCCGGAGCATATCCCTAAATGAGCAATGCCACCTTTTTTTTTTTTTTTTTTTTTTTTTTTTGAAAATGAATAACAATAATTTTGGTATATTACATTCAATTAAACTACATAATAACAATTGTTAACTGAACTAATGCTTTTGATTTAGTGATGTAATATGCATTTCAGTAGGCTACATGTAATGCTGAAAGTGACTTTAGTATTACTTTCCTTGCTCCTGTAGTGAATTTGAATGCTCATAATATTTGCTTTTTGTGTATTTTAGTCCAGTAGTCAATGTTAAAACAGAACACCTTGTGGCATATTTCCATATTAAGTATACTGCCATTTTTCTAAATATAAAAATTTACATTATGTGAGAGCCGATTTATATTATGTGATTTATAATGGCATATGGCGTCAGGAAGTAATGATATAATTGTTGTCTTGGCTCCGTATTCCAGTGATTTTCAGGGCTGTAGTCAAGCTCATATTTGTCCAATACAAGTTGATGACTCACCCTAGACCAGTTTTAATGAGGACTACAGGGTCTTCATTTCAAACCTTCCTTTCAAGACCACACTTGAACAAGAATGAACTGTTTACAAGTATGTTTTGTTTAAAAGGAATTACTTAAAAAAATCAGCTGCACCTACACCCTATTCCCTACAAACTGCAAAGTGCACTCAGGGTGTTATTTATCCACCAGGAGTTGGTGATTGTACATTAACTTATACCTTTATTGCAGTATTTTGTGTTGAACATCTCTACGTGTGCTCCTTTAAGCCTGTCTTACTTTACAGCATGTAAAATTGTTCTAACGTTACCAGACAACAGTGTTATAATGGAAGTGCTGTTATTTCCTTATGTTCCTCCAGTACTGACAGTAATACCTCATGCTGTTTTTACTCTTGTAGTAAATAATGTATAAGTGTTTTTTGCTAATTAATTTGCAATTGCATTTTTTGAGGTACAATGCCATCTAGGTATGTCCAGAAACTGAATTAATATCTAGACTACACTGTTTACAGCTGTGGACCATTTAAATTCAAAAGTTAGATGTTTTGGCCTGGATCAAGAGTAATGCAAAGTGTTTGCTGGAGCTCTAATGGTTGAATTTTTTAAAAGGTATTCCATAGCACATCATGGTACAAGTTGGCATTAAAGTATGATGTTCACAGAGTGCAGTCATTTATTATTTCCATAAATTATTGGTGAAAAGTGATGTGCTAGTGTGTCCTGCAGTGTGTGAAATCCATAAAGGACGGACAAGGATATGCAGACGATGTGAAAATTTCATCTAAAGAATAGGTAAGAGATTCTCTCTCATATCTTCTGCATTCATCCAGATATACATTTTTATTTTTAATCACTATTATTCATTATTAAAGCTTGATCTTTTTTTCATGTTTTTTTCAATCGAATACACTCTGGTACCCATCAGAATATGAACCTTTTTTTTTTTCTCCTTGCAAGATCTGGCAGTAGAGAGAAACAATAGGATGTCGTAAATGCATATATTTTAGTATTTAAGCAGTGCGTAACATCATCCACTCTAGCTGTCATTTACAAATAATGTAAAATCTACACATTTACAGGCAAGAAACCCAAAACCAACTGTAAAATTCAAGTCACAACAATAACACACTGACATTTATAGCATCGATTAGGTTGACAGTGTGGTCAGTAAGCCCAGGTCCTTAGCTCAGCTACAGTTATGTGGAAATATTTTTTTCTAGGTGAAAAATATACACAAAAATATACACATTTGCCTGTGTTTTATAGTTTATCTACAAAACAGTTTCAATTCTGATGATGAGAAGTGGCCAAAAAGTGGGATAAAAATAACCTAGAAAAATTCACAAAATCTACAACAACCAACAGGACAACAATACAACATTTGTATTACAGTCAGAAATATAAATAGATTTATTACTTTTAACTACAGTGGATATAAAAAGTCTACACACCCCTGTTTTTGTGATGTAAAAGTATGAAACCAGGATACATCATGACAGAACTTATTCGTCCCTCAATGTGAAATTACAACGTACAAAAATTAAGTGAAAAGTGAAAAACAATCAGAAACATTTTAGGGAAAAATAGGAAAAAACTTACAATAGCCTGGTTGCATAAGTGTGCACACACCTAAACTAATATATTGGAATGGCAACAAAGGAATGGATTAGCCATTAACCAACAGAAGATGGATGTTTTT
Organism: Pangasius macronema; assembly: GCA_037577455.1. NCBI lineage: Eukaryota > Metazoa > Chordata > Actinopteri > Siluriformes > Pangasiidae > Pangasius > Pangasius macronema. Next base: position 10,718,450 of record CM074956.1, on the reverse strand, counting down.
GGATTATATTACACCGCTCAGTGTTTTTGGCTGAGAGACTATTAGCGTGGCACATCTTGACTTGGCCATATTTTCCCACTATTTCATGCAAAAACATTTTAGATCTGTCAAATTGTAAGGGCATCTCCTATGCACAGCCTGCTCCAGGTCAGCCCACAGATCTTTAGTTGGATTCAGGTCTGGGATCAGGTTATTCAGAAACATCGATCTTCTTTTGGTTAAGCCATTCCTTTGTTGATTTGGATGTATGCTTTGAGTCATGCTAAAAATTCCTTTTCATCTTTAGCTTACTAGCAGACACCTGAAGGTTTTTCACTAAAATCAACTGGTATTTGTGGCTCGTCATGTTTCCCTCCACCTTGATAAAACCCACAGTTCTGGCTGAAGAAAAGCAGCCCTAAGGCATGATGCTGCCACCACCATGCTTCACTGTGGGTATGGTGTTCTTTTGGTCCTTCTTTTGTGCTTTATTTATTTATTTATTTTGCACCAAACATACCTTTTGGATTCATGAAATAAATCACATCAGGCCCTAACACATTTTGCCACATAGTTTGGGGTGATTTAGTTGAGCTTGGATGTTTTCGTGAGAAAGGGCTTCTCTCTAACCGCCCTACCCCATAGCCCAGACATGTGAATGTCAATATGAGAGATTGTTGTCACATGCAGAGAGTAATCAGTACTTGCCATTTTATTCCTGCAGCTCTGTTAATGTTGCCGTAGGTCTCTTGGCAGCCTCCCTTTTTTTTTGTTTCATAATTTATAAATTTTGGAGAGACATCCTGTTCTTGGTAATGTCACTGTGGTGCTCCATTTTCTCCACTTGTTGATGATCTTATGATCTTCTGATGTCAAGAAGATGTGAATAAAATCCTACAGAAACAGCTGATCTTTATTTTGGGTTAGTCAGAATAATTTCATTGATGACAGTTGTATGGTAATTACTTTTGTACATGAGATTGAATGTGATTGGTTCATTCTGAACACAGCCACAACTTATGCAACCAGGTTATTGTAAGTTTTTTTATTTTTCCTATTTTTCCCTAAAATATTCCTGATTGTTTTTCACTTACTTTTTATATGTTGTAATTTCACGTTGAGGGTGGAAATAGTTCTGATTTATATTGGTTTCATTTTTTTTTAAACCTGCCATTTTAACAGGGGAGTGTAGACTTTTATATCCACTATATTACTGTCTAGGTCTCCACTTTTTGAACATTTTTGGTGGCTGGTATATGGGTACATCTGTATCACATTAAATGTTTTACTGGTTTCAAAATTTAAAAGTATATCTAAATTCCTGGGCCCGTATTCACAAAGCTTCTTAGAGTTCTCTCAGAGAGCTCCT
>CM074956.1:10659681-10702312 GCA_037577455.1 Pangasius macronema | reverse complement strand
CCTTTTTCTTCTTTTGACATTTTGAAGAAGTTCTTACAACCTGGTTATGATCCACCAGCGCGAAATGCGAATACTTGTGATATTTTCCCTGGTCTTAAGATTCTGATCAGGAGTGTATATGACAATGTTACTTGACACTTGACAGTGTTAAATGAAATGAAATGGAATGAAATGTGATGCTGAAGAAATGCCAAAAAAAAGTGCACAATAATCAAGAGCACTGATGCATGAATCTTCCTGCATAAATGTGTTTTTTTTTCTGTAAGCAGGCTCAAAGTCCGCTTCGCATTCTGCTCCTTACACAGGCTCTGAAGGAACATAAATCTCCAAAGATACCACATGAAAATCAAAAAATGAAGGCCTGGCTCAGTGTGAGAATGCTTTCAGAGTCATGAAGTGGAAAAAGTTACAGAGGACCAGATGTACTAAGCTGCTTGAGACTGTTTTTGGGTGTAATTTTGGTTACATTTGGCAGGAAAAGTCTTGTGTGATAGGTATGAAAATAGCATACAAGTCTAAACACTCAATTTATGCACAGAGCATGCAAATTGCACAACTTTCCCTCATACATATGCAATTGAGGAAGAGTCATGTAAAAAGTGTCAGGTAGGTCTAAAAAGGTTAGGGAAATGAAAAATGGAAAGTGTGTCTGATTACGGATTCCATTCTATATACTAAACTTTGAGAAATTAGCAGTGGCCAGTTTTTACTCCCAAAACCCTTCGTTGTTTGGAGCAATATAAGAAATGTTATCAGGTGCGTTGACTTTTTTTGGTTCATTCTTGTAGATATTTTATGTATAACAACTTGTGTGTAATGCACCTATAATAATAGAAACTTGTGAAGGAATGATACTGGGCATATTTGCATGTTTTAATACTGCTTGTCAGATATCAGTTTTTGCAACTCTTATCATGGCACATGGACCACCAACTTCACATCAAACGATATGTAACAAGAATTTTTCAAAACAATGTACAATACAGTAAACCTTGAAACTTTGAAGCTGCAGTTGATGGAATATTGTGAGTCATTCTGAATACATCCATCTTTTAATTTACACCAGTTAGTAATCAAATGGCATATTTAAAGTGAGTGAAAAATGAGGTGACTTGTGGCCAAGTGTGGTGACCCATACTCGGAATTTGTGCTCTGCATTTAACCCATCCAAGTGCACACACACACACACACACACACACACACACACACACACAGAGCAGTGGGCAGCCTTTTTTTTTTCTGTGGTGCCCGAGGAGCAGTTGGGGGTTTGGTGCCTTACTCAAGTGTTTTGGTGTTGAGGGTAGAAGATAGCATTGGTCATTCATTCCCCCCACCTACAATCCCTGCCGGACCTGAGACTCAAACCCACGACCTTCAGGTTCACTTTCAGGTTACAAGACCGACTCTCAGACCATTAGGCCACGACTGCCCCCGCGTTAGCCATATCTATGTGCACTGAACCTCTACCTTATTATCTTCATCCTGAACTTGCATTCCTTCAATCATGTGCTTTTTGACTACTCTATTATGTTGTGTTTTAGTATGTCTATGCATATGACAGCCTTATTTACAATGATTAAATGATTTATGAAATGAAATGACAGGCGATGATGAATAAACAGCAAACGTGATGCTGAAGGAGTGCCGCTACATCTGCTTTTAAACCACAGTTTGTGCTTCACAAAGAGCACATTGGCAGGCATGTCCCAGGCACACTTCGCATCATGAGCTACAGCTTTAGTAAATTGAACAGTAATTTCTGACACATTGACACCATGTTTTGTGGCCATATCAAGTTGCGTTTTGTGCTGTGCCTCTGGTCAAATCTGACCCAGAAAGGCAATGAAAGCTAAAAAACAAACTCTGCATACTGCTTAAGAGACTGACATGTGTTCTGACTTTTAAAAAAAATGCCAATATTTAAAAAGAACAAATTGGGATCCAAGGTAATGTAATCTAAGAAATAAAGGAATAGAGAATTATGAGCAATAGTATGTTTCGAGCCTACACTAACACTAGACCATAGCGAAGAATTTTGATAAGCTGAAGTGATAGGAATAATTTCAAGATCAGAAACACAAATAAACAGTAAATTAAAAAAGGACAGTAGCCACATCAAGTCAAACATACAGCTGGCTCTAAATGTTTCCATTTGATCAGGGCTGTGCTGCTGTGATACAGCGACCACCCTGGATATGCAGTGCATTATATACAGTGAGTATATACAGTGAGTATATACAGTGAGTATATGCAGTGAGTATATACAGTGAGTATATGCAGTGAGTATATACAGTGAGTATATACAGTGAGTATATACAGTGAGTATAGATACAGACCCCTTCACATTTCCCTCTGACATGAAAAATGACATTTTTCATCAATCTGCAAATAAGAGTTCACAATGAAAAAGCAAAAGCAGTTTTCCACAAAGATTTGTACAGATAATAATAATAACAACAATAATAATAATAATAATAATAATAATAATAATAATAATAATAATAATAATAATTAGAATTAATTAAATTATTATTAAAATTATTAATAAAGCACAGCCAATTTTGCTCCATTGGCTTCCAGACAGGGATGGCTGATTATTATTATTATTATTATTATTATTATTATTATTATTATTATTATTATCTGTGATGCAGTAGTTGGCTTCATGTGTCTCAGAGGAAGCACATGTTAACCTTCACCTTCCCAAACAACAACATCAACATACTACTACTATTACTACTAATAATAATAATAATCATAATCATAATCATAATCATAATAATAATAATAATCAGCCACCCCTGTCTGGAAGCCAGTGGAGCAAAATTATTATTATTATTATTATTATTATTATTATTATTATCATTATTATTAATTATAATTAATAATAATAATAATAATAATAATAATAATAATAATAATAATAATTATTATTATTATTATTATTATTATTATTANATAATAATAATAATAATAATAATAATAATAATAATAATAATAATAATTATTATTATTATTATTATTATTATTATTTACACATGTGTTTAGACCTTTTAATAAGTTTTGTGTTGAATTGGTGATTGCATCCTGAAGTCTTCTTGGGGTTAATGCTACAAACTAGGCACATATGTATTATATGGATCTTCTTTGTGTTGCCTTGTCTGTATGTTCCGGGCTGGTGCCATGTTTTAAGATGAAGCTTTACCCCAATCTGAAGTTCAGAGCATGTCTGAACAAGCTTTTCTTCAGGATGTTCCTGTATTTGATCCGTTGATCCTGACAAGCCTTCCTTGTGAATACATCCCCACAGCATGATGCTGCTGCCTTCACTGCTGAAAAAAAACAGAATTTTAAATTACAGCTATAAAATAACATAATGAGGAAAAAGTCAAGGTGACAGAATACTTTCCGGATGAGCCGTATGTCACTCTCTTCCCTTCTCCTCCTCTATGTGTCCATAGGAAAAACTGAATAAAACAGTATAAGTGGTATAATTTTGTGATTCTGAACAGTCCAGCTTGGTATGACCAGCTACCAGCTGCCAAAACACATCTGGTTAAACTGGTAGACCAGCATTGCCAGTTAATTTCCTGCTTCTGTATTACTTGGCTAAACTGATCAATAACTGGTTGAGATTTTCTAATTGCCTTGTTATGCAATAACACAATAACAGGATTTTTATTACACGTTGTTGACCTATTTAGGTACTTTCTTTACAAGAAACGAGTCCCATACGGTTGTGAACGGATTTGGCTAATTAGTTTACATTTTGTCTGATTTTGTGCTGATAAGCAACACCAAATTTTATTAGCATTATCATTTTAACCTCTCATTAATCTTTGTAATTTCATCTGGAATTACTGATCAGTGATAAATAGTTACTGCTGCAGAACATTATTAAAAGGCCCTTGACATAGTTCATGTTAGCTAGGCTAAGAGGCTATTAGACCAATGCATATAAGTGTTTTGTCACATAGGACGTCTGTTTCCATATTAACTCTTAGTTATGTTTCCCTCTTCCTGGATTTCATTGTGTTTTAGTGCTAATTGTTCATACCCTCTGCATCTGGCTTTAATTATGTATCTCATTAGCCTTTATTAATCCAGGTATTTATGCCCATGTATTTATCAGCATCCTTTGCTATGTTTCTTGCTACTTTTGTCTCTGAATATACCTCCTGTGCATATATCCACTTCAGATTTACACATATAATGTCTTTTGTACTTATAATTATGAACAAAAACATATGTATACATAATCATACAAAAATATAATAGCAATTATGGTGAAGCTGAAGGAGCTTCCTAATGTTCTCATTATTAAAGAACACTGAAATGGAAAAACCTACAGAGCCATAGCAAAGACCTGAAACGCCCATGTCAGAATATGCTTTGATAATATGCAAGTGGAACGTGCACAAAACCGTAAATAATTGTCCCCGGACAGGTGAGCCACATAAGATTTCAGAACGCACTCTCAGACTGATGATAAGGAAGGTAAGAGAGAAGCCAGCAGTCTCTTGAAAAGAGTTTCAGCATGACTTAAAAGCAAGAGGAACAACAGTTACACAGAAAATAATAAGCGATGAACTGCACCACGGGGGGCATGGTGGCTTAGTGGTTAGCACATTTGCCTCACACCTCCAGGGTTGGGGGGTTGATTCCTGCGTCTGCCCTGAGTGCGTGGAGTTTGCATGTTCTCCCCGTGCTTCGGGGGTTTCCTCCAGGTACTCCGGTTTCTTACCTCAGTCCAAAGACACGTGTTGTAGGCTGATTGGCATCGAAATTGTGTGTGATTGTTTGTTGGCACCCCATCCAGGGTGTCCCCCGCCCCCTCCCCCTCCCCTAGGATAGACTAAGCAGTACAGAAAATGGCTGGATGGATGAACTGCACCACAATCATCTCTGTTCCTACACCCCATTCAAAGCTCCTCTGCTAAAACTGAAGCACAGAGATACGCATCTTAAAGGTTTTAGCTCATCATGTTTGGAAAAAGATGTTTTAAGCATATGATCCCAAGCATCATAATATGGGGCTGCTTCCCTGCAAATACGACTGGGTTGAGGACTGGGGTATGGGTTTAGAGTAGAATTTAATCTCATCAACCAAGAAACTGAATCTGGGGAGAAGATGAACATTTCAACATGACAGTGGCCTCAACCGTACAGCCAACACAACTCATGAAGACCCTGCATGCCCTAGCCAACCTCCTGACATGAATCCCATTGAAAATTTCTGAGGATTTTAAAATTGTGGGGCCATCAGATGGTCCCTTGTTACCTTGGGGAATGAAGATGTTTTGAAAAGAGGAATTGGCTAAAACTGAACCACAGTGCTGCAAAAAAAAGCAAATAATTGCTTACTGTAGATGTCTCAAAGCTGTAATTGCCAACAAGTACTAATATTGGTAATATGTGGTGTCTGAATACTTTTTTACCTATCATATTTAAACTTTTTAAACATATTCCTTTTATGCTCATGAATACATACTTTTTGTTCTTTTAGAATTATTTATATTATTGATTTTTATTTATTTGTTCTTTTGTTCACATTTAAAGTGGATATATGCACTGGAAGTATATTAAATAACAAAAATAATCTAATTAAATAACTAGATTCATTTCTGAATGATTTTTTTTTTATTACAGCCTGGAGATAATTACATATGATTTAATTTTTTTTGTTTGTGTGCTATCAGACACAATAAATGAACATATTTATCGCATGCTTATGAGTACATACATGGTCATCACGCTTGTGTAGTGTGCTGTCAAGCTGACATGGTATGTATTTTCCTGGCTCTTATCCGTGTGGTATTTCTAGATGGCGATAATAGAGTGCCTGCACGCTGCATCAGAAAACAAGGATGTTATGGTTTTAGTGTTCCTGGTTTACTAAAAACCTTCTGTAGGGTGCAAATCCTTTTTGAAATTACACTGCTGAGCATTGTTTTGTATTTAAGAGGAAGTCAGTTGGAGTCCTCATCATACAGGACTTGTGGAAGGAAGTGTACCACATCCTGCATCTTGATGTTATTGTCTATGCTCTTTAGGTGGCAACCCGAACTCATTTGCCAATTAGAGCTTGGCTCAGTATGTAAAAATCAATTTGCAACATCATATGCATATGCAATGTTTTAACTAATGAGGGAGAACTGCATGCTGCTTTGGTTATGCCACAGCTGTTCCTTTTTAAGAGATGGATGGGAATTTGAATTTTTATGTTCTGTGGCAAAGGCAATCTAGTGTTTATAAGTCTGTACACAACGTGTTCTTTTGGTCGGTCTGCCCATAGATCATCACCTGGGTTGGTTATGTTGATTCGGTGTGTCCTTAACACAGTGGTGACTCACCTGCTACACTGGGAATAAAGAGCTGCTTTCTTCCCCTCTAAATTTGCAGCTCAGCTTCCTGACTGCCTTCATGCTCTATGAGAGAACAAAACTGCAGGATTATATACTATACTACTATACTAGTATAAAATCGAAACTAAATGAAATAAAATATGTATAGATGTGGTGTGACCATCACTAGTCAGTAAGCTGCACAGTTTGCATGCCCTCCATGCCAATAATCAGTAACAGATTAAATTCATATTTCTAATTTAGCTATATTACTAACACACTTGTTTTAAGTAACTAACAGGTATGCATGTTGTGCCTATTAAACATATTCTACTCTATATGTACTGTAGTATTTATCTACATTTTTACTCTAGATGAAAACACTTAATCCTGTGTCCCTTGATCACAATCCAAAGCATGTTCCAAGCCATATCGAGATGCAAGTGACCTTAGCATTCAACATGCAAGGACGAATGTAAATAGAACATATATTATAACAAATGGATCCATTTAGAGATGTTGCGTGAAAGAAAATTGCCGAGAACACGACTTAACAAGCAAACAGAGAGATGCACCCTATGGCAGATTGGACAAAAAAGAGCCTAGACTGGAATGTGCACAATTAAAATCATGCTTTTTTGCTTGCAAATTCGTAATACTTCAGTTTGTCTGAAAGGTTAGGAAGGTTAAGCGTGGTGTTAATATTCTACTGTTTCCCTTATGAAATGCATAAAACCAAATCTAACCAAATTGCTCTAACTTGTTTAAATGTGGATTTTCAAGGCTCTTAAATTAATAATATGACTGACTGATCTTCCAGCCAACTGACACTAAAAAATAGTAAATAAGTACAGATCTAAATAAATGGCAGTAAGATCGCACAATCAAAAACACAGACCAACTTTTTTTTTCTTTTTTTTCTGCTTACAGTATAACAGTTGAGCACTTGAGTACAGAATACCAGGCATTAGTGTACAATGAGAGCGGGGAAAGCACACAGCCTTGAGGGATTTCTGTGCCCGATAGCCAGGCATCAAAAAGCGGGTGAATCTTTCACACTTACTGTCTGTTGTTTGTCAAGAAATCATTAATGAATCAAAATTTTGGGGTGTGTAGCAAGCAGAGGGGGAATCATCCTGTTAAAGACATGCTATATACAGTTTGTGATTCATTACAATTTATGTGACTGTGGTAGGACAAAATGAAAAAAGACAATAAAATTATTTTTAACCAGCAAGATATTTAGTGTGTCACATACATTCTGTAATGTCTCCAATTCCAATTTTAGCCAGCCAACAACCATGTCACATGACATTCAAGAAAACATCTATCACCAATCACCTTAAAGCCAACCACAAATGTTCCTAATTTACCTAGTCCTTGAAATAACCCAGAGTCATAGTCAGTGCGAAATCTCGCTCCAGCATTTCTCCAGAGATGTTATTAAGCTTTTGATCATTACTCATTTGTCTTGCTGTTTTGGCCTCTCTTGCCTGATTTATTACACAGGCCTCGCCCTTTTGGTTTGCTTGTCCTCAGTGTTAACATATTAACACAGATACTATAGTTAAAACACATATCCCTTTCTAAATGTGATAGAAACAGTCAATAATCCTATAACTTATATGTCCATTTTTTGATTTTATAAGTGGCTTTGGATCCTCTCAGTCGTTAGAAGGAGTTTCTGTAGTTTGAGTAGGAATTTTAGACAGTTGTATACAATGTAATGTGCCACTCATTCTGCAGTTGACTAGAGCTCATCAAGACCTTATGATCGTTTTTCTGATGCATGTACCCTATATGACATAAGTAATAGAGAATATATAATATTTTGTCATTTTGATTAGGTGGTCACAGAAAATTTATATGGTATGCAATTTGAATCAAAAGTTTTTTATTTTTTATTTTCTTTGCACTTTGGCACTCGTTCCAGAGCTGTTAAACATTCCCTGCTATCACCAAAGCACCTTCTGTTTGTGAACAGCTAATGTACAGCGCAGCAGCTTCCAAATTCCTGGACTCATTAAGGAGGAAATGGAGAGGTAAATGTGTTGACCAGTCATTATTATCCAGCATGCTAGAAAACCAAGCCCGTTGTTACTGGATGTCCTAATGTCCTGTTATTATTGATTATACCTTTCATTAGCTAACAGTCTGATTAGCCTGCTACCCAGCAGACAGAACTGCTATGACCTTGTAGCTATTTTTAGATCTTAACAATCCATGGGAGTAAAGTATAATCACATTCAATTTAGATACTTTTGAACCAAGGAGAGTATAATTGACCCGTCCACTGAGCTTTCTGAAGGATATGTAGCATTAGATTTTGTCTACCAAAACTTCAGAACACCAGAAAATTACCTTTAAAAACTGAAATGACAAAATTCACTGTTACACAACAACAACAACAAGTGACCTTAACATTCAACATGCAAGGATGAATGTAAATAGAACATATATTATAACAACTGGATCCGTTTAAAGATGTTGGGTGAAAGAAGGTTGCTGAAAGAAGGTTACTTAACAAGCAAACAGAGAGAGCAACAAAAGAGCCTAGACTGGAATGTGCACAATTAAAAATCATGCTTTTTTGCTTGCAAATTCATAATACTTCAATTTCAACAACAACAGCAAAATCTCTCTATAAAACGTCCTTTATTTTATTTCATATTTTGGTCTATTTTACCACATTCCCCTTCTTCTTGTCATCATCTCGTGCCTGTTGCACCACCATGCTTTACTATAACAATGGTAATGTACATTATAATATTTAGTATGTTTTTACCAAACATACCATTTTGTCTCCAAGTCACAAAGTGTTTGGCATAATCCAAGCACAGTCCTTATTGAATATTTAAAGGCTTTTTAATCTAAATCACACGTTGCCCTTTTATCACCAGTGTATCACTTGAGATGTGACATGACGCACACAATGACCTGTATTTGTCAAAACACGTGGCATTCATTCACAAGAGCCATTGGACTCTTGATAGCTTCTTTGATAAGCCTCTTGTTTTATCATCGAGTCTGGAGCAACTGCCTTATCTAAGCAAGATCTGGGCAGTGCCATATGCCTTCCACTTATTAATGGTCTTTACTGCGCTCCATTGGATACTTGGATACTTGCCTATGCTACAATACTTTTTTTTTCTAAGATCTCCAATCCGGTTTGCATTTGTGTCTGCATGTGATCCATTAGTTTTAAAAGGCCTCAGTGCGCAAACAAGCTGCATGCACATGTTTTTGAAATCAGCGTCACATACATAATCCACCTGTGTTGTGAACAACAAAAATCTATGTTTGCGAGACAATCCATCATTGCCATACTGATAAAATAAAGAAAACTGGCAGCATAAGCCTTCACCGCAAAGTTTATTTGATCTGGAGGTAGGCTGGAGTGCTCTCCTCCACTTTTCTTCGACGTTATCCACTGCCAGCACTTGAATGATGAATATAGTGATATGTGCACGCACTGTGTGTGTAGTATAAAAAAGACACATGAATTCCCGTATAACTTCTGATTTATGGTCACGTATCCACAGGGGTGGAAAATACTGGACTGAATTTCATTAAATATTTTCAAACATTTGTACTTTAAATTGAATACTTAAAATTTCAAGTAAATTGACGAGAGGAAGAACATACTTTTTACTATATTTTCTTTTTTTTCTTCTTCTATTTTCTCTTGCCAAGCTGCTATGCCAATCTACATTTTTTTAAGTCATGCAATCAAATTCACAGTTAGCTCTAAGGTAGATCATATTTAATAAATATGTAATCAAATAAATAAATATCATATCTCATCACATCATATCTCTGGATCCCTAATTTTTGATTAGTTAAAAATATTTACTTTTAATCTTGAGTACATGGGCATGTTTAAATGTAGACTTTTAATGAATTTGACTCCATACTTGTGCTTTTAGCTGAATAGGATTTGACACAGTGTTCATATTTTTACTTTAATTATAGTTTGTAGTTGTAGTTTTTCCATGAAGTCACATTTAAAAATAGATTGTTTTTAATATAAAGGGTCAGGCTTAGTAATATAGCCTACTATTCATGCACGCCATCTGTTATTCCTCTATTCATCTGTTATTATATATACCTGGTGGCTTATGTTGCCACTTAGCATTAACTTAATTGAGCCATGTCTAGCATTGCCCTGATTAGCTAACATAATCATATTCGCTTGAAATTTTCAAAATGCATGGCTCGAATTAATGTGAAATTAACATAATTTTATAATTCAGGGTTTTTTTAAGGGAAAAGTGGTACTTATCTCTTTATAAGTTATTCATTGCTGCATTTTTTTTAACTATCCTGATGCCTGGCAGATGTGAAGCGCACCTGAATCCCACCGACTGAGGAATTTTTCATTGCAATATATATAAATCCCCCACCTACTATAACTGTCTAGTTTTTCCATTTAGGGAATGAATAGATGATAAATGTCTTCTTAATAGCAGTCATTGCAGTGTATTGGGGTTGCAGCACAGGGAATTGTTAATTGCTGTAACTTCTCATAAAGCCGGAATGATTTAGGACTTGGCACACAGTGTTGCTTTAGTGTGCTGCCCAAGCCTGGCGCTGCTTCTGCTAGCTCATGCGCTTGCGTGCATCATAAACTCTAAAGAAGCAAAAGATACTATCATTCATTCTACAAGGAGAATATTTGCTAAGTATGTTTGCTTCCTGGTGACCCTGGATAAAATAAAGTCATTTCAGTGGAGTCAGGCATGCCGCTTAAATCCAAATGGGCACACTTAAGAGTCAGTCCTGCGAATCCGTAGTGGAAAAAGTACTGGAAAATCAACTTCATTGAAAGTATAAGTACTGAATAAAAAGATTCATTCGAAAGTGGAAGTTAAAGTTAAATATAAATATTCTTTACAACATTTTAACTAATGGATCATAACACTTTACACAAGTTGATTTGTCTGAAAAGTGGTGAAGGTTAATGTTCAGCTTATCAGTGGGTTTAGCATCTGTGCTTCTTTTTACTTCATTCATACAGAATCAAGTGAAACACCATCACCCTTGTTTGTTTGCTTTTGTATGCATTTTTCTGTAAGATCAGGTTCAGTAACACTTCCTTTTTAGCTTGTTGATGATCCAATAAAGCGGGCTGCTTAACTTGTTATAAGGACCTATAAGTACAAATACATTTTTGGGACATCTTTACACATGAAGAGCCAGTGATGGTAATACGTAGCCATTGTGCAAAGGTGATTAGTTGAGGTATACATACAAATAGGTATGGATTTGATTGGAAGTTTTAAATATAGTGAAGAAATAAAGTTAATGCCCAAAACACAAGCAGGCAAATGTCTAAATGAATATTTTAATAGCTAAAAATATTTACATTGAATTTACTTCAGTAAATTCTTTTTTTTTTTTAAATTATTTATACCTCAGTACAAATTTTCTAAAATGAAGAACATCCAATTCACTATTTTCCATCTCAGGTGGTTTTGCAAGTAGAAAACAGCAGACCAGTAAGGATCAACATTCCTAAAATACTATGAAACTTGGATTTACTGAATTAAAACATTTTGGATAGAATGCAACATAAATAGCATGACTTTAATCAGCCTGAAAGAACTGATCTGGTGATAATCACCAAGTCAGTCATTTGCCCTTGTGGGGTTTTTTGAATACCAACATATCTGGTGTTGCCAGACTGCCAGTGTTGATCCCTTTAGCAGGGCCGTAACCCTCAACTTTAAGTAAAAGTGTCTTCAAAATGAACAAATGTAAATTATATATTTATATCAGACTTTAGAGATTATAAGAATAAATAAGGCCTGACATTATGCAAAAGATGCCTTTTATTTAGTTGAGCTTAAACAGAAAATTGACATTTTTTGTGTCAGTCTTAATACAGTAACTTATTTCCTTCAGTCTAAAAAAATAAATACAGCTGAGCAGAAATTCCAACTCCAAATGGTCATCAGCACCACTATTAGCGTTACTATCTTGAGGCTAATCTGATCATTAGCTGCAGTTCAAATGCAAATGACTTTTGATTCTTGCATGCTAATCTGAGTGACTGAGTCACGGCTTATTAAAGGCCACAGGGCAGCAGGCCGAGAGTGAAAAAAGTGATGACCACTTACAAGTGTGTGACAGGACTTAATCAGCGTTCATTCATGTTGAACTTAATCAGCATTCATTCATCTTGAACTTTTCCAGTCACACTTCACCAGATGATTCTCTTCCTCTCAGCACTAGTGTAGCTCTCATTTTGATTAAGCTATTCTAATGATTTTGATATTACAGTGATGTCAGCTAGGCCCTTGACAGAAAAACATACTTCAGGGCCGCCTTTGCATGACACACACACACACACACACACACACACACACACACACACACACACACACACCGGACAGTTGTAATAGTGAAATCTGCTAAAAGGGTTCCATTTATAGGCTAAAGTCCATGAGTTGTAAAACACAAGTGGTCTGAAGACTGGAAAACAAAAATCAATAAACTTGTGTTAACATGCTGAATTAATTTATCGCCTGTTGTTTGTATAACTGCTTAATGTAATCTAGGTTATCCTGTGGCTAAGTCTGGAAAATGCTCTTCTGGTCAGCAGTAATTTTGGACAAACCGATGTGTATACCAGGATGCGTTCTCTGCTAAACAAAAAGTAGCTGTGCAATTAATTTGCGGAGCTAGGGGGAATTTAGATTCTGTGTGTGAGATTACAATTAGGAGTTCAGGAATTTAATATAGGAAATTAAATTGATATCTCTAAGAGATAGCGCTTGGAGATATCTCCCGCTTTATAAGTTTACAAGGATCTCATTGTTAAATGCATAACTTCACATACAGCTTTAATTCTTTCAGCTGCATCTTTAATTCTTTCAGCTGCAACAATGTGGCACAAGCTGCGGCAGAGAGTGTCAGTGCTATAACTGTTGTTGTTTAAATTACTATAAATGTGTATATTGCTTTTCTTTGTAAAGACACATTATGAAAAAAAGAGTGCAACGGCCAGAAGTGAAAAGAACATCTTCAATTTCTTTACAACCAAAGAACATTCATGTGCTCACTTCTGTAAAGAGCAAAGTGCCGAATAATCCGAGAGAGGAAAGCAACTAGCTGACATCAGTAAAAATAAAAGATAGAATTCTTCATTAATTTTACACTGGTATCATACATTTGGGGAAAATATTTACATGAAACTGTAAAGAACTAAACTGCCAAAGGGCAAATTACAGTTGTGATGATGAATTTTAATTTATAACTTCCTTTGTGCACAAAGCTTGAATGTAGCCATAATTTAACCAAACCCTAAAAAGAAACCTTTTTTTTTATTTAAGAAAGACCATAGATGTTAGTAGATGATCCTAAATGAATCTTTATTAAAATTCTCGGTAAAACATTGAGATCTGGTGTAAACAAATATATATATATATATATATATATGAAACCATATTGAAAGCAATTGAACAGCTGTCTTACTGAAAGCAATTCTTAAGCTTTCTCGAAACATCTTGACATATAAAAAAGTCTTGATTTTCCTGAAACTGTCAAACCATCTCAAAATAGTATCTTTGAGTCCTGACATATGTTTAGGTCTAGTAAATATACTTACCTAATAATTGCATTTTTGATGTGAGGAATATTAAATAGTCTTATTTACAGCAAAGTGAATAATATATTTACTGTGCGATGATAAAAGCGGCTTTATGACTTTCGGCACAGCTCCAGATCACGGCCTGCTGCACCACTCAAACCAGACAAATTCACTTACATAATGCATAATGACTGATTGAACATGTTTCCCAATTGGGCACAATTCACCTGGGGAAAGGAAATTACAGATTTGTGCTGCTAGTAGACAAACTTGAAGCATTACTAACCATTCCTCGAGTAATTTTGATTTAAAGCAAGAACATGCGGTTCATATAGACTATAAAATTAGCTGACAAAAAGGTTCGACAAAATCTACAACTGAACATGTAATTGAATAGGTTTGACCTTCTCAGTATAAGTCAGAACCACCAGATAGACTGAACGCATAGTTATCAGTAATTGTACCTTAAATCCATGTTAAATCCACTATCCCCATGTAGTGCATGTGGGTTTGTGTACGATTAGAGCAAGACACATGGTTACGCTTTCAGTAGAGATTAAATTATGTTTTTATTGAATGCTCATTCTGTACATTACTCACAGTGGTTCTCTTAAATAAAGACAAAACCCTTCGCAAAGACACAAGGAGAACAAGAGAAATAAAATAAACATGTGATCTGTGTAAAGAAAGCTGTAATGAAAAGAAAGTATTTACAGACTCTACATTGCACATCCAATTGAATTTAGCCTAACACACAAAGCAGGTGTGCAGTCTGGACCCTTAGGCGAGAATGTGTAAATTTTCACAAGAAGTAGGATGTTAAACCTAATCCCCATATGGTCTAGATATTTGGAAGCCTACTGAGGAAAGTACTTTATCTTGGAGTGAGAAATCTTTTTGCTCAATAGACAACATATTTGCTTTTATATACAAGAAATACTCGTAAGGCTTAGAGGAATTCATTTCTTCACTCCCTTCCAAGGGCTGATGCATGGATGAAAGGGAAATGGGCAATGCATCCAGCTTTCTTTGTACAATCTTTTCATTACATCTTGTGTGACACTGGTAAGCCACTTGTTTCCATGTAAACAATCAGTTTGTCACCAATCACAACATATACAAATATGACAAATCCACTGAATTAAAGAGTGCATGCTTGTTTTTTTTTTTACTTACATCTCAACATCAGAAAATGAACAAATGCAATATGAACACATATTCTGACACAGTTTAATATAAATGATCAAAACAAGCCTTTTTGCTGTGTATTAATAATAAATCTTTCCTTCTAGCAGGGGTGTAAAGGGTCATTGCACAGACTTGAATTGGACCCTGATTCATCTTTAAAAAGTTTTACAAAAGCGAGCAGTCGTCATGGTGTCCCTCTCAGAAGAGTTTCAGCGAAGGTGTGCGCAGAAGAATAATGGTCTCGGGTCAGCTCACAGGACACATATCGAACTGCTGTCAGCCTCAGCATCAGGGTGTCAGGGCAATGTGAGGAAGAAGAAAGTTGTGTGGTGCACTCTTCTCCATATCAGTCTGCAGCTATTAGATATAGCTCAAGGGTTTGGAAAGGTTCAGTAATTGTCTCTTGCAGTTAAACAGTGAACCTTTCATCAATTTGATGCTTTTAAGTGAGCTGGCTGTCAAATTCATAGGAGTGGGATCAGCATGGATACAGAATACATTTGCTGTCTTCTCAAAGTCAGCTGCAATACAATTTTCTGCTGTACACTGCTGAATCAATGAGCCCAAACTTATTTCGAAGGAAACAAAGCATGAAAATAAATTATTTGAAGATTAAAACTCAACACCAAATCAGAATTTGGTAGACAAACCTGACTAATTGTCAGGTTTTTATCATGGAATGCATGGAAAGGGGGTGAAATTGTTTTAGGCAGGAACTTCTGTTCCTCCTCTTAGCTGTTTTGCTCCTTTTCTTCTTTCCTTGCTTCCTCCCTATGGAGGACGGAGATGCCTGTCGTCTTGGCCTGCTCCTGGCTCTTCCTCTCATCCTGTAATAGTACAATAAAGAAACAGTCCCCAGTTAAAACCCCAGGCTGTGGACTTGGCAGAGCTGCTCTTGGACTGTTGGTTCATGCTGACCCAGACCACTCTTCCATACGGCCAGGTTTTAGAGCGTGAGCGGTTCTTGTTGAGCCGACTCTTACCTCAGTGTGGAATTGATTAAGTCATGCGGAGTGGCCAAGCCTTTATCTGTCTTGCCTTTTGCAGTATTGCCTATTACGGTAGTGCCTTACCTAGAATGAAATGCCTGTAGGCCATGATACTATAAAAATCAGTAGGTTTATGCATTCTGGACTGTTTCTCTGTGTGCGGACGGATCTGTGCATTACTCA
This sequence comes from Pangasius macronema, assembly GCA_037577455.1. NCBI lineage: Eukaryota > Metazoa > Chordata > Actinopteri > Siluriformes > Pangasiidae > Pangasius > Pangasius macronema. The sequence goes on along the minus strand of CM074956.1, from coordinate 10,686,017 downwards.
CATCCTGTTACAGTATTTTATATGTTATTATAAAACAGTTAGGCACTTTTATACTTTTATACGTTTTATATGTTTTCCATCCCTTGCAAGCATTTCATACATTAGTTTGCAATCTATTAAAAGTCTGTGGATGTTGGTGTGAGTTTTACAGATTTTTTCCTTCAGACAGAACTAATGCAATTACAGGGGAAAAATACAAATGGAAGGAAAAATAAATGAGTAGAATCAGGAACAAAAATGTGCTGTGCAGGGCTTTTGGTCATAAATGCCATGGTCCACTATGTATTTTCTGTTATCCTATAAAAAAGAAGAGAAATAAGTTAATTAACTGACAATAGCTTGGCCTTCTCTGATATGTTGGTGATGTCATTATTACTTCCACACCACAGGACAGCATGCTTGCACTATTGCCAGGAGAGGTGCTAACACATTGGAACAGGTGAAACCGCTGTGTAACTAGGAGCATGACATGATAAGTTGAGCCTTGCTTGAAAAAAAAAAATCCATTAGGCTTTAAAGGTGACCTGGGTAGTACAAAGCACATAAAGCTAATAATATAAGCAGATTTTCCACGCACATGCAAGCTGCTGAAGACCAATTTAAATCTTCGTCTTCCTCAGAACTGAATCTATCCTCAGATTCTCAGGTTAGTAAGTAATAACTGTGTTAATTAACAAACTATATGTATACATAATCATACATAATTAAAAAAAATATTTTAATATTAAACTGAGAACAGATTCAGCTCTGTATAAATAGGTACATACATAAATACATACAGTATAATATGTATTTATGTATGCTGTCTTACCTTCTTGTCTTTAGCCTCTCTGAAGGGCTCTATTTTCATTATTATAGCACAAGCACAGAAACAAGGACTTATATTTCTGGTGTCTTCTTTACCATTGGCACAAGTGCTAACATGGTGCAGAAGGGCACAACTGTGTAAAAGGGGTTAGGGTTGAAAGAATGGATAATGTAGAGATGATGATCTTATCTTTTTTTTTCTTTCAATCTTTCGAGGCCATGCCTAGAGACACAACAGCATTGACACTGCTAAATATTATGTAGAGAAAGAAATTGTTTTAATAAAATCATGGTTTTTGTTGGATTTCAATGAAGTTTATTCACATGCAAACAACCCCTCCCCCCAACCAACCAACCAACCAACCAACCAAACAAACAAACAAACAAACAAACAAACAAACAAACAAACAAACAAACAAACAAACAAACAAACAAAAACACCCACCCCAGTATGCATGCACGTTTTTGGACCAAAATAGTTAACAAATTCCACCACATCGGTGGATTATAAAGTACAAACATGAAAAAATTGCTTGCGCCCACCAAAATAGCAACCCACTGGCACTGACCAGCAAATAATGGCTGTGCTGGAACAAAAACTAAGCCGACAATGGAAGTTGACCAGATTTTTTCTCTTGTGTTAACACATCTAAGCATACCAAATGTACATGGTCAGTCTTGGCCTCGTAACACAAAAGGAACAACCACTGTTTCCAAAAATCTGAGTAAAAGTGATCAGTATGTTTTGATATTCAGTTGCAGTCCTACATGTTCAAAGCTTCCAGGTCCTTTACAAAGATTGATTCATGATGTTTTATTACCTCATTTAACTTTAGATAAAGTTTTGCCCAGATTAAATTAAGTTGTTGGAAATCATATGATGTTTATACTATAACATGTAAGTTATGGCTTAAGGCTTCTCCCTGGCTATTCGTAAATTTCCATATAGATCTGTAGCTTAGATACTTCTAGTGTTAAATGCATGCTGTACAGTACTTATGAGTTATAAGCCCTACACAGTGCATGCTCCGAACTCTTTAATATTGACAAATAGGGGATTGAAAAGTATTAGCAGTGAATACGTTCATCATGAGGATACAACTAGTAAATTTGCAAAGATGTTTGATGCTGGATGATCAGTAATTATAGTTGTATATGTATAGCTGTAGACATACTAGCTATCAGATGTGAAGACTATGAAGCTTTTCAAAATTCCAACCAAATGATATTCATTATATGATGGTAGCCCAGTTTTAGCAGGCTACCATCTGCTTTTTTGGCATACATCCATTTTAAAACTCATCTGCAAAGTGTACTTTTTTGTCTGTTTTTTAAACAAAGAAGTTTAAATTGAGTTTTGAGGGTTTAATTATTTATAAATGCACAAGATTTCCACAGAATTACTTGAGGTTTGTCAGCAAATGCCAGAATTCCAGCTGTCTTCAGAAACTGCCAAGTGTTCGTTAAAACAACAATCAGTTTTGTTCTTTGTGGTTTTCTTTTCTCTAAATTTTATTCTTCTCATCCAATTTTGTCCCATCCGCTTCTGTCCACACAGATTGAAAACTAGCAGTGTCCAAATTAGCAATTTGTGCATTAAGACATTCATAAAATGGTAATTTAGGGGCCTTAATGCTGCCTGTAGTCATTTGAAATGAAGTCCAAGCAAATCAGATGGCAGGGGTGTGTTATCAGCAGGGTGTTAATGCAGCAACCAACTTAGTGAAAGGGCAAAAGGACCAGGAGCAGTGAGCCAGAGCTACAATCTTCTTACTACGATTAACCAGAAATACAGCAGAAATGTCATCACTTGGAGGTAAAAAAGGAGAAAATCCACAAAATTAGATTTATAGCAAGGCACTAAAGCCAGCTGCCTGGCCCATTAACATCCTCTGCTTCACTATATATTGGAGCATCACTGAATCTTAAATAGGTTGCAGTCAGAATAGGTTCCAGTGCTCATTTACTTTGATGAGAAACTCTATAAGCATTTTTACAATCCATGTAGTATGTATAATAATGATTTCCAGTTTCACACCTGATTCCTGGAACACACTGTATCATTTATTGGATTATTATAATTGGATTAAGACTTTGGTATCTATGACTGAACTTTTGAGAGCATGCCCCAGACAAACAATTTTTTTCCACACTTTTGATGAAGCTGTTGTAATTGTAGACTGAGAGTAAGGTTGAATTTATGTTCATTATGCATTGCAGGGTTTACTCTCTATTCTCCTATAGCTTGTTATACTACCCTCTTAATATCCTGGTGGTTTCTTTCTTTTTTTCTATTTGTTGACTTGGCTTTGGGGGAATTATTATAGAGAGCAAAGTACATGGCTTTGTATTTAGAGCTAAATGGAAGGAGAGAAAGAAAGAAGAGCTCCTTCTGACTTCCAGCCGTTCGGAGTAAGTACTTTATGACTGGTTGCCCTCTGGTCAGTTTCACTTTCTGCCCCTGTTTTCCCCTGGCACGCTCCAGTCATTTCATGGCATGCTGCTCCTACTGACACTTCACCATTAGTGTGCCTTGAAATGTGTGCTCTTGCAGGTTAATAAAGATTTACTGAGGGGAATATTGACATTATTAAGATGATTATGATAAGGGATAGTTGAACGCATTGGTCTAAACATAGCTATCTTTAGAGACCGCTGCCATTGATACATTAGTGTTCACTTTAGTGCATCCTACTCACTTTCCTGTTGTGTGTTTTCTGGGCTTTCTTATCTGCATCGTACAGAATGCATCAGTTTATAACCATGCAGGGGTTTATTGCTATGAGACTGTACAGCATGTGAGCCTTAATGGGTAACACTGCGAATTCCTGAAATTCTTATGAGGTTACCAACAATGATTGTTTTGGATAATACCTATTATTATCCTCACAGTATGCTCTGCAATACAGAATGTATGTGATTAACTGCTTAGATAATGTGCATTCTATCCATCAATAATTTTGTAGTGCAGAAAAACTCCTAAACATGCACCTATTTCTTTCCATTCACACCAAACAACACCAGGCCACAGTTAGAAAGTATACAGCAAAGCTTTACTTTAAGGTTTTGTTCATGGGGCTACACAACACCTACATAAGCCATCCATGACAATTGACACACATGTACATAAACATGTATAAACACTTATTCCAAAAGGTGTCAGGTCTCACAAATGTTGCTTTTAACAATTTTGACGACAAGTTATGATCTTTGTTGTGTTATGATACACTCCAGGCTGACTTATTAGAAAGTCATGACAACTGACTAAGTAGCTAAGTCAGTACTGACTAACACTGTTGACTGATTCATCGATTCATCGATCAAGTATATTACCACTACCTCACCGAATCGGTTCACTACAGATAACCTAAATGTGAGAAGATGAGAACTTCCAAAAGATGCTGTACAGTGTCTTCTGAACTTGATGATAACACTGACATGAAAACCTGCTTTATAACACTACAAAAAAATTCATTATATGTTACATACTTATGTTTTAACAGTGACACATCATTACACTGTAAAATATAGTCATGCATGGTATGTTTCCTCCGCCCCGCCAACAAGGCGTGTTTTTATTGCTCCTTAAAGAGTTTTATAAATATACTTGTGACAATGTCATTATCCTGTGGTGCCTGTTTTCTCTGACCCTTAATTTTACTATTCATAAGATTTTTTTCTGAAAATGTTTACTCTTTAGATATTTACCCTGACCATTCATTTGAGTGGGTTTTGACATTTGACATTATAAATATTTATGTAGATTTATTAGCTCTATGGACCCTAAAGTGTTCCCATACAGAATGATTTACCTAGAGTAACTAGCAGGCTATCTGCCTGCTCAATAGTCTCCTATGGGATGAAAACTGAAGGACAAGCATTGAAATAGTGTCAGCAAGCAGCCTTCTGCTTCACCTGTAGAAAATAGGCCTCTTCTGAGAAATGAAAAGCAATGAAAAGCATGTGTTTAGTTCATGACTGGCTGTTCATGAATCGTCAGGTCAGCATTTGAAATGATGAAGATGGAGCTGATGAAAAGGCAAGATGAGAGAACAGGATAAGTGTGTGTTACCTCTGCTTGACTAAAATACAAGTTTCTGAGTTCCTGAGCTCAGAAGAAGCCTTTCTTTTTTCCACTCTATGTTTAATGATAATAGCCAGGACAGAACTTCTTAAAGTAAACTATTGTTAAAATAAAATATTCTTTAAAGAAGATGGCAAAATATCTGATAAAATTATTCATTGTGCAAAATGAAAAAAAATAAATAAATCATTGACATTATGACATTGTAAATGGACATTGTCAAGTGCAGAAGGGTCTTCTGATGCAGGGTTAAGGCTGGAGGCTTCCACGTCTGATCCCAGTTCCTTTTCCTCAATAGTTCATTCTTTCAATTAGCTCCAGCTGCACAGTTATACGATTAAACAAGTCATATACACAGATTGTTGCGGAGCACCATTCATTACATAAACTGGATGTGCATTTTGTGTCTGGCAGCTTTAATGAAAATGTTTTCCATGCTTTCAATACCATCATTATGCAACTAATGATGGAAAACAATCTTAATGCACTTTTTAAAATAACGATCCCTTTGAATATTCAGAAGCATAGTGTGATCCTTGATACATGTTTGCTGTTTGTAAACAACATCTGCTATGCGGGGATGAATTATAGTCGATCGGAGCATGATGGATGTAGACGATGTATTTGTAAAGACTATGATCATAAGCAGTGGACACGGGTGCTTGAGTCTATAGGTTACAGACATGGGGATGGGGTTGAGGATCAGACGCTGTTGGTTTCTATGCTGCTATGCATTTAATGAGAGCCAGCGAAGCAGGCTGTTACATGCATATTGATCTGTGCCTGTTAGCACAGGATTTAGCAGGTAATTGACCATGGCTCCGCAGATGGCACTCTGGAAGATTCCCAGCTATAGAGGATTTTTTTCATGCAAATAGCCAAGATTTCATTTGGTGTAGGCTTAAAGGGGATTAAATCAGCTCTAGAGTCTTCTCTGGCTGTCTGATCAGCGTCCACTCACCTCACACCTCAACACACTTTCAACATAATCATGACTTTGCAAATCAAATCCTGTGAAAAAAGTACTATATTTATGTCAAATGTCAGCTCAGTAATATGACATAGCAGTGTGTATAGTTAAAAATATAGATAATAGTGTTCTATTCTGTCAATACCATTGTGTATTCATCTTGGTAGAGGTAACAAAATGGCGTGTATGTTTATAAAAGTCTTCTTGCCCAAGGGGCATGTTTCTCAAGAAATATTTCTCAGGCTATTTGTATCCCAACGATTCTTCTGGCTAATTTCCCTGGTTTTATTTTTGCTTACCGCCACTTGAGCATCTAATTAGGCTGAGATTAAACTCTCCTATGTCCCTTCTGATGAGAACATTAATGGGCATTTGAGTATACAGCAACAGAGAAACTGATTTTGAATCTAGAAACCCACATTTAGTTCCTGGTTAATGTAACGTTAAAGCTGTTTTCCAAAACTCAAAAAAGTGGAAAACAGTCCACAATAATAAACCAGAAGGGATTCTCATATTACTCTAAAATGTCTGCCTGGCATTGGCTTTTTTCCCTTGTTCAGTCAGTTCTCTGTTTCATTCATCTCTGTTTCATCACGCTGCTTCAAGATAGGCATATAAGAGAGGAAAATATGTGTAGACTGGCATGCTTCCATGAGAAAACAGAGATTTTTGAGACTGAATTCCAGCCAGACAATAATAACATAAAGGATGATAAGTAGCTTTTTAATTTTAACAGAGTTGCAAGTCATTAGAGCTTAACACTGGATAAATACTCAAAAAGTGTTCATCGTTTTTTTNTCTGAGAACAGGGCAAGTACGTAATGCCCTGGTACTCCACTAGCACAACTCAATCATGAAGGCATCTGAGTTCAAGGCAGCTAGCGTGCCATGCATGCATTTGTTTTTATATGTACTACAGGCACCACAGGAAGCAGTAGCACTGGAAAGAATGTGGCGTTCATTAATTACCTATGAGATGTCCTCTTATAAAAGAGACTGCTACACATTAAAAGACCTGGCAAAACAAAGATAGGATCCAGAAATGCAAGAGAAAAAAAAAAATCAGATGACTGAATGAAAGAGCCAGGGTTAATACTTGGGGGTAAGTAATAAAGTCTTTATTAGGAGAAAAAAAAAGGGTGAATCGTGTAATTAAGTACTATTTGTCTTTTGTCCAGGCCCTTAGTGGTTATGTTGGAACTAGAGGGCAAATAGTTATAATCTTGCATCAGCCCTATGAGTGTCCTTCTAATTAATCCCAGTTGTTTTATTCCACAGTTGTCCATATAATATGATGAAGGACAATTAATGTTACCCTTGCTCACTCAGAATAAATAGCAGTGCTGTTACCTGCTTGGAATGTGCATGGTATCCACTGCACGAATACCATCCGTGGATTGAAAAGCCTCTCGACAGAATTCATTCACAATCTTTTGCATAGTCCTAAAGCTATAGAACCGATGATATGATTAAGACCTGCTCATGTGTATCTCTGAATTTGTGATATCCTTGTCTTATAAAGATAATAAGTAGACTTCAGTGTTGCAGAGTTGCACACTTCAGATGGAGAACTGGACATGAACTTCTTTCTGATCCATCTCAGTTATTTTTGACATCAAAAGAGCGGAGAGTTTCCACTGCATTGGATAAGAAATGTTCCCTGTTACATATATATATATATTTTTTTTTTTTGCATCTCCATTTACCTTTATGTACTTTTTTGTAGTTTTGTACTTACAAATTTAATATGCATTCACTGGATGTGGATGAATTTCAAAGCCTGGTTTAGGTGACATTATTATTATTATTATTATTATTATTATTATTATTATTAGTAGTAGTAGTAGTAGTAGTAGTAGTAGTAAATAGTTTATGTATGTGTCTGTGTGTGTGAAAGAGACAAAATGGTATTTTCTGGGTGCCAAGCCTGTTTACACAATAAAGTGCCTCACTGTTGATAGAACATTACCTAATTATGACCTGGTGGGAAGGAAAGACACTCTGTGTGTGCTTTATGTTGCTTGTGACGAACCTCTTTTGATAATCACACATTTACACTCCAAAGTAAATGAAAGGATTGATTCAAGGACACAGTAAAAGGCTCCAGATTAGCTGCTGAGATGATGGAAACAGTGGAAACACTTATCTACTCATTTGAGAGATACTGAAGTAGTAAAACACTTTAAAGCACGATTGAGTGGTTTAACTACTGTATAGATTGAAACTAACGGATGAACTGATGAGCACATGGTACACAAGTATATTATATTATGCAAACGACATACTTTTGTACCTCTATATTTTATTTTGTGTTTTTGTATTTTAAATTCATAGCTTTATGTTTATGTTTTTTATGTTTCCCTTACCTCTGTTTATTCTTGTTTAACTGTCTTGCTGTTGGAGCTCTGCAGGCTATCTAACCACCCACCCCTTCATCCATCCATCCATCCATCCATCCATCCATCCATCCATCCATCCACCCACCCCTTCATCCATCCATTCATTCATTCATTCATTCATTCATTCATTCATTCATTTATCTTGTGAACTGAAACTTTTGGGATTAAAAACAGCCTTGCTTGTCCTAGCAGTGAGTCTCTGACAATAGCATTCGAGTCACTGATGTGTATATACAGTAAGAAGGTGTATGTAAACATTCTGGATGTGGAGAAGAGGAAATTGATGAGGCTAAAGCTGATGTTTTTCATTTTTTTTCTTCTATTGAAGGTACATTGGCTGATTGCTCTCTCGGCAGGAATTCTTCAGAAGATCTAATTAGGCATTTTGGGCTCTAGTTAAACTTTCATCTCCAGAGAACAGCAATGCAGTTATTTCAATAAACACTTCAGCTGTCAGTCAGACAGTGATAACATCACACTGGGATGTTCCATTGTTTTTCTCACAAAAGCTCTCTTGTGGATTTATGTCAGTGTTTATTTGGGAAAAAAAAAATCAGTGCTTAAAATTCTGGTGTTAAAATGCATTTCTTACATTCTGGCTTCTTGGATGGATCTTGTATTAATAATGTCTGAGACAGTCAACTTGCCCTAGATCAATGGAAAAAGATTGGACCCTAGATAATTTCTTGGTGACTTTAGTGTTTTACCCAAATCCAGATGTTTTTAAAAGCTCCATGCTTCTCCCAAATAAAAGCTGGTTACACACAAATATATTTGTATATCAATATTGTTTGTATATCAGTAGGTTTTTAATAAATGACTTTTATCAGTATTGTAAGGATTTAGGTAGGTTAATGGGTTTCAAGATTGTGAAATTATTTACATTTAAAGGTGGAGCAAGAAATGAGGTCCAGGTTTTTTCCTTTGTAATAAAACCACAAGCCACAAATAGTTAGTGCAAGCCCAAAGACAGATATAATTTAGCACCCGACTAAAAGTTTTGCTTGGTGAACCTAGCAGAAAAAAGCTATAAACAGAGAACTTTAATAAAATGTAATTACTTTCCACTCGCAATAGTAAAAGTAATAAATAAGTTACTGATAGTTGTCCAATTCACTGCTTCCATAACAACGAACATGATATTAAGTGTATTCATGAGATTCTGCAAGAAAATAATCAGCACAGATGTGACCAAGTCTGCAGGTGTTCAGCCAGGCTATGGGGCTTTTGTGATACCCTTTATTCAGGAGAAGCAATTATTGCAGTACTCTGGTTACGTGCCAGAGGAAGGAAACAGCCCTTTGTGAAGTGTTCACATATGTGCCTGGAACATGGCACAGACTTATAACATGTTGAGCTAGAAGACTAGAAGAGTGTATTGTGTTATAGAACTATTTAATACCTTTCATCAGGTTACTTTGAAACTGACTGAAGGTCGTGAGTATAGAAGGTCTTCTGTACGGTATGTCTAACATTATTTTCAGTGCAGAAAAACATGCGCTGGTAGTGTCACAACTCATTAAATGCTTGACAGATCAAGTTACTAACCCTGGCAATTACACAGCCTCCTGGGAAAATGTCATGTACCCAACACTAAATCACATTATCAACATTTACTGTACTGATGCACAGGGCATACACACTCCTATAAGGATAACACAGTATAGAGAACATTTATAGAAACACAGAGATGAAGTTCATGAAATATTATATTGTCAAATTGCAACAATTATCTCATACAACATGTGGCTCCATTTCTGATGCAGTATACAATTCAGACTTTTCAAAGTCATCGAAAATGACAGTCTCTTTGTCTAAAAGTGCAGTGTAGAATCGGTGTAACTGACATTTCATTATTTAAGTAAAAAAAAAAGGGTTACATTTCCTGTTTCACTTCCAGGGATGATGTTGATAAATGTATACTCATTCACCCATAATGAATTCTCCATCACCCATTCACCCTTTCATCACTGACACAGTACCAACAGGGGATTAATGATGAATAATTGATTGTAGCTTCACTCCTCACATTAGTCTGAAATAAATACCTGAATGTCGAACAAGATATTGAACCATCAGTATGAGACAATTCATTTGCACCCAGCTGAGATTAACAATGATGAATGTCCTAATGGACCTAAGTGAGATGTCTAGAACAATTAAATGAGTGATTTGTTCTGAACTGTACATTTATAAGGGATGAATTGGTACATTAGCTAACAGGAACACAATTACAACTATCTGATTTTACCCACCATTGAACTGGGTGAACTCTGACCCAGTCAGAGTCTCTGGTAATGTCAAGAAAGGCTGAAGGCAACTACAGCCTCCATAGACCTTATTTACGTTACATGCTCCATTGGTTTAAACATCTATCACTCTCCATTTGCCGTAATGGCTATAACACCTGAAACTGAGTGATCGCCCACCTTTCCCGTCAGTTACATAAACACAGCAGTAAACTTGGTGTCTGGAGCACAGCACCTGGAACTGGCATGAAATTCTGTCTCTCCTTAGAGACCCTTATCTCACACAGAGCTATCTGCACCACACTTAGTGCTGCCATATTGTTTCTGCTCAGAATTTCCTTCCTGCCACTTCCTGCACACTCCACAGAGCTCTAATTACACTGTTGATCCACTGAACTGAGCTCTAGCACCTTCAAGGGCTTGCCCTTCAGCCAAAACAGGCTGAGACTAGCTAGTTGATGATGGCAGAAATTAAAACAAAAAAAACAAAAAACAAAAAAAACGTGTACGTAGATAGAATTAGATCACTATTATAAATCTTAGTAACTTTCAGACAAACTTTATCAAGGGAAAATACTTTTTGATGCCGTCTGCATTGACTTATCGAAGGTCAGTTCACTTTAAAACTCAATTTTATTTTACTATAAAACTTATATACAGAAATAAACATTCTAATCAAACCTATATCTGTGCACCTCTTCTGGGAAAAGGAAATGTCACAACAGAACAATCTCAAAGTTTGCATACACCTCAGATAAAGTTTTGAGGAAGCAGATTGATCTGTCAGGGCAGAAGGGTAGCAGAAAATAAAACCGTGCATTCACGTTATGAAGTGTCATTGTCAGGGTGTTATATTACAGGATAGCTGGAATTAAGTGCTGCCTGAGATTACAACAGAGCACAAGAAATCTGCGTTGAGAGTTCAGAAAAAAATGCAGACATAAATATAAAAGACAATTGTACAACAGTTGGTTCTGGTCCACTAATCTGATTGCTAAGAGTGCTTATATTTAGTATAACCACACTGGGACATTTCACTGTGTGTATCACACATCTCGTCTTGTGTTTGCCCCGTAAACATCCACTTCTTAGTTTGAAATGGTTACTACAGCAGGGTTAGGAACATCATCAGCAGATATGGCAAATGGTATTTTTCAGGAATATAACTATTGACATAAAATATGAAAAAAAAAAAAAAAGTTCATCAGACGCAGAGTAAGGAGTGATGCCAAATTCGCCGGAAGCAGCTCTAACGGGAATAAACAAATCAATGTGAGCTAGCTAGGCAGCTAGCTGGCGTGCTGTAAAGAGCGTGGCTTCTTCGGGATCTGTTTCCCCCAGCTGGGCAAGGTAAATAAATAAATAAAAATAAGAGAGAATATTTGGCCATGTTGTGTCCGAAATGTCAGTTACTTGATATTAATTTCTTCTTTATAGAACTGTAGTATAAAAGCAATATCACACACACAATTAGGCAGTTATACAGAATATCTGCATGGCTGTGATTCACAACTGATATTTAGTATAAGCGTAGTCTTGCTCATGCAACATTGCTTAAATGTGTGCTATGTGCAGGGACAGTCTGTCCATTAGGCCGTATAAGTGACTGCCTAGGACTGTATTATGTTACATATTAAATTACATTGTGTTTTAATCCTCACATTTTGTAAGATGCCGAAATTATTATAAAAATCGTGATATAACTTTATTTCTAGGTATCTTAATTTGAATAATGTATTGAATGACTGAATATGTCATGTACCTGAGCTCAAGCTAGCTAAAGACAGACATTCATTGACATGTTGAATAACTGCTACCATTTTTGGTCCAAGCTATCTCTATGAAAGCTTGCTAGCTAGGAAAAGAGTAAAACAGTCACTGGGGTAGAAATAGTGAGCTTGCTAACTCTTGTGAAGGCAAGACTTCCCAAAGCATTATCAAGTTTCTGAAACAGATTTATTGCCAGTGTTATGGTAATGTTTGTCATACTTACTTTGTTGGTTAGAGAGTTAACATTCTAACTAGCTCATTTGTTTACATTTTATCTGTTACAGTAAAAAAAAGCATATCAAAACATACATATGTGTAGTTTCAAAAGTGTCTTTTCTGTGAAACACTTGCTCTAACAAAAGAAAGAATTCAGTTGTTTAGTATGCACTGGTTCAGTATATGTTTGTATGTTTGTGTGTTAGGGGCCTATGTTCATGATCTCACAAACCCATGGGCCTGGCTACTCGTCATAATGAAAAATGGAGTGATTAGTACCTCACTAATCTAACCTTATTTTCGTTTCGAGCAATAATGTCACAAAGTAACTCCCCAGTTTCATGACATTCATGTGTCACACAAACAAATTTGTCATCTAGCAAATATACCAAGACATAGACACTAAACCATTCTAAAGTCTAGGTTGAGCTAGAAGCCTTAAAAAAGATGTTTCCTGTGTAATCTGGGGCATTTAGCAACTCAAATAAAATCTTGAGTACCTGTTGTAGTCTGTGCTCTTCATGTTCAGAGTTTATTGATAATCTCACCACATCAGTATGCAGCCATATGCTAGTGATTAATTACAGATAATGTTTACCTGTCTTACTCAATAAACACACATCTGTACAGACAAAACTGTTGGGAACATTGTGTAGCCAAAGGTCTGAATTGTTTTCCTGTGAGTCTTGTTCACTTTTCTGAATTCATACTTTTGACCAAATTCAGAGGTCCAAATCCCGAAAGTCTGTTTAATGGTTTCCCTGACTCAGTTCTAATTTAAAAAAAATGTGCTATTTAAAAAATAAATAAATAAGAATATACACTCACAAATTCCACTACTCAACAACCTCATCACCCTCAACTCTCTAATTAAACATAATGATGGTGTGTAGTTCTCTGCGTGCCAAAGGTGCATATTTGTCTTTCTGCAAAAGGTTTTGTTATTTTGTAATGTGATGCCTTATGCTTGTTTTCAGTATTGTGATTCAGTATTTTACATTCATTTAAATCAGTACAAATGCTCTAATGTGTATTCTTCGTACCCCAAGACACTACACAAGAAAATGTAGCGCACACTTTAGTCCTAAGTCCTAACTAAACATCTGTGACTACGATATGCTGATGCTCCTCAAGCACCACCAGTGTCCCTTTCAATTACTCTTTCTTTCTTGCATTTAAGATTTCGTTATGGTCTGAAACACGTTTTTGAGGTAAGAAGTATGCAAAGCTCCTTTAGCTCAATCTGTTGAAAGCATGTCAACACTTCTCTTTATGGAGCATTTCTTTCTTTCAGTAGTTCATTTTGATGCATTGTTTTCCTTGATTTATCCTCGAATTTGAGATGCTGTGATCTATGGCGTCTCCTCTGTGGGTGTGTCAAGCCTTCATTTTGCGACAAAATACTGGTAGATTCTATTTGTCATTTTGACTAAGTACAGCTTATAATGATATCTTGTTCTTGCTTAGGATTTGAATCTAGAGAATGCTTTAAGAAAAGAAACAAATGTTTGAAAGTTAGAGTTCTCCAGATTCATTCATTCCTCTTGTGGTTTGTCGTGATTGTGGTGGATCCAGGGCCTATCCCAGGAACAGTGGGAGTAAGACAGGGATTTGTCCAGGGATACATAGTCCATTGCATAATCCTCCAGATGCGTAATTAAAATATTCCAGCAACTGAACCATGTCTAACTTTATGCTTGATGAGATAACGCTTGTTATTTTGACCAAGGAGCATTTATTGAATACACCGAGGAGTAGCTGTGCTCTAACGATTAGTTTATAGAGCCATTAGGTCATGTGAGATGTGCATTAAACTGGGTGTTATATGAGTGATGAGTGTGTCAGCTCCCTGTAATAGCCTGACCTTCAGTGGCTGCAGTGTTTCTCTGCACGGAGGAATGCAATAAGAGCATGCTGAGTGTGCGTAAGGGTCACGTCCTCACTTACCGCAGTGAAAAGAAAGCACATTTACCAGCTATTCTCGAAGGATAAAAAATACTTAAGAATAACGTATAACATTATATGTTATGCACATATTTGGATACAAATAGGCGAGATAAGGGGACTGGACACATCTGTCCAAGTTCACTGGAAAACTATTTACAAGTGTACACAGGTGAGAACAGAGAGCCATAAACACAGACAGCTGTGTTGGGCCAGTCAGTGGGCTTCTCCTGTTAACAAAGCCTTAACCCACCAGCAGACAGCACACAATCATTTAAAAAAATTTTCCTGTAAAAAATATTATTTAGTTTTAATTAACATTCTCTGATGTGTGTGTGTATATATATATACACTGTGTTACAGTGTTGTATGCATAATGCATAATGCCTTTGGCAACCAGTAATGAACCAGCAGGCATATTTACAATATCAGCTTTTGAATCTCACGTGTTTCCACATCCTCTATCCGGTGTTGTCTGACTGCTGACTCTCATTATTCACTCTGTGTTGATCCCTGCTCTCAATTTCCATTTCACAATACAACCTACTTTTCCAGACACACGATAATTGTGTTATTTCATTAATATTTCATAATGATTTCGATAAATTTGTCTCAGTTATCCATTATCATTCTAAATTAGAAACATAGTGCAACCTTCCACCAAGTATTAATTACTAAGGCTGTTATATTGCACCCATTCGTCTGGGAATGTGATGGAAATATGCACCACATGACCTTATCATACTTTAGGATAGCAAAAAAAAATCACAACAGTAAGTCATCCTGTGATCGCACTGGCCAGGGTTTCACAAATTGGGCTAAAGGCCAACTGGGATAGAACATGGAGGCTATATGTCTTATTGATCTAGATCCTAAACGAATCCACGGCACTGTATGAAAGACACTGATCTGGGTGATCAGTGACAAATACTCTGAGAAATGACTGACTATTATTTGATAAAAGTAGTCTGCGATCAATAAGGATTGTATGGCAGGTATAGAGAAGGGCTTTCATAACTAACATTAATATTTCTGAATTTCTGTAATTTCCATTTAATTTTCAATTTAACGTTTTAAATTTAGATCACATGAATTGCCCTTAGAGCATTAGAGCCTAACTTGGCTTATTAAGGGCCATCATGCAGCACAGTATGATGCTCTAACAGATGCCTAAAGCTGGGAATTAACTAAGGAGGGGAATCAGGTGTGCTAAAGCACCATCACTGTTGGACTCCAACCCGCAAATGGGCTGCCCTAAGACCTACCTTAAACTATTATTTATGCAAAACGTCTGAAAGTAAAATAACCAACAGGAACTGTTGCACGTTCCGAATGAACCATGTAAATGAAATGGAAAGTTCAGAGAAGAATATATTAAGCCTTCTTCTGACACAGAGCAATTTGCAGGCAAATACTGTAACAAGGAAACAAGGATGTTTTACCGAAGATAAGGGAGAATATCTGTGCAATTTAAGATACAATCAGTAATCTGCATGAGATTTTGCAGCCATTACAAATCATATGTTAATCTTGACCTTTTATCGGTGATGTTGTTTATCTGAAGGAATAAGATCGGCAGCAGCTTGTGACCATAGATTTTGGTGAGGCAGGACGACATTAATAGCAAACAAAATAAAGTCGAAAAGTTATCAGACTTGGTCTAGGCTATAGAATAAATCCTTAATAAGCAGGTGAGAGTCGACTACATGCAGTCATCCAGGAGACGTCTAGCAGCTTGCTGTGAGCAGTTTTAGATATACCTTTGTTCAACTGTGTTTGATGTAGTTTGATGTGAGTTCTGTCACATTAACCACAGTTGTCAGGTTTCAGCAAAATTTACAGCCCCACCACATTTCAAACACCACACAAAAGACCTGAAACTAGCCCAAAAAAATTGGAATTGGAAAAGAGAGATACATGTTCTTTCTTTTTTCTTAGCTTTAGCTTGGGAGAAAGGTAACTGTCATGCACAAGCATTTCTGATGTACAGATATTATCCATGTCATTATCTCCCTTTCCCTCCCCAATCTTTACAATATATATCACAGTAGAAATGGTTCTGTACGTTATATACACTGTCTGCACTTACACTTTGCCTTTGTTTGTGAAAATATTTCAGCCCAATTTGGCAACCCTGTCAATAACATCCTGTCCTCGCCTCCTCCGCAGAGCATGGGGCAGCCTGATTCCTGCCCCTGTAGGACTCTATTAGCACTTGTTGCAGTTAGCATCATTGACTCCTGAGTGCAATAAGAACTCTATGGCGCTAAAAAGGAGGAGCAAATCAATGGAAAATCAGCTTATATCTGTCAAATGGTCACTCAAAAGATGTAATTAGTATTTCAATGGAATTTAAAATGTATGGAGTTGTGAAGAAAGACTTTATGGAGATTAACATTTGTAAGTGGCTGGCCGAGCCACCACTGGTTAAGTAAGTAATAATATACACTACAGTATATTTGCTCATTATTGTAGTTATGTATACACATGAATTCAATATTCAGGTTTTTCATAGTGGAAGAAGAAAACACACACTAATCACACAATAATCCTCATCATGATATCTGTGCTCACAAGTGTGATTAGGCTCCAATCCAGAACTGAAAAATCACATGCTTTTTAAGGGCTTAATGATTTTCTTTTTAAATGTATTTCCCATAAAATGGATTGAAATACTCCAGAATACATGTTATATTTAGATTAGCAGAGACAGAGGTCTGTTGGTATCCTCGCTTTCCCTAAATGATGGCTGTGTGGCTTGGCCTGTGCAGCTATGTGAGTATACAGTACTGCACAATTCTATCAGTTATTCTGCTGACTGAGTTCCTTTCCTAGCTCTACAGGAAGGAACAGAACTTATTTAGTGCATTTAATTTTACAGTGCTTTATAGGCAAAAGTACTTTCAGGTTGAATTGTTTGAGCATGATATGAAATTTTTTTATATTAACTTTGATTTGGGGGAATTTTTGAAAGCTGAAATGTAAAATGTAATATAATAGGAAAAATATGAATATTGTAAATAAGACAAAAACATTAAAAATGGATTGGAAAAATTGTGAAATAAATTTATGTTCAAGTCCTAGATTATATGTTTACCTAAACTATAGTATATGAGGAAAATATTAAAGCTAAATGGTGCCTGTAGTGAGTCTTGCTGGATCAAGAATGTTCTTGTTGGAAATAAGTCTGTTTATTAATTAATTCAGTGATACAATGAATTATCTGCTAGCAAATGGAATAATGAAGTAAACCAAAAAATGGAAAAATATATATTTGTAAGGTATGGTAATAGTCCTGCTGTTATTTAATTCTAATAAAAGAATTATTTTTATTATTAGTAAAAAGAATTCATAATATGAAATTATTATATATTTTAATTAAAATTAGTGAACTCCAGTTTTCTGACCACATGACAGCTTGGTAGGTGAGGACTAAATTATGAAGCAAGCTGAACACACTCACGAGGAAGTGCCATCCGCCCTTTCCCATGTGTTCATGAGCTAAAAGACATCCATGATCGGTTAGTGTCACTCTGACTGACAGCGGGGAGAATAATGCCATCCATCCAGTCATGTTTCCTTCTATCAGATCAGCTTTTTGTTGGTTTATCTACAGGCCAAATAGTTCAAATAAAATGTATTTTTACAAAGTTAGTGAACTTTAGTGGCATTTTCTCTTCATGCACACACACATTAATAACACTGTCTTCTCTTCTTTGCACAATCCTTCAATTTGTAACCATATTAGAGGAAATTTTATTTCTATGACAGGAACATGTTCCAACATCTGGCATTTGAGTTATTACTAAACCTCTTGTGTTTCATATACACAAGGTGGCACTTTGTCTGGATGGGATCTGATTCGGCAGTGAAACTCATAAAGAGCAGCTTGATTCATGGATTGATGGATTCATGTTATATGAAAAACATAAAAACGTAAATGGGCAAATGCAAACTATAATAAAAAAAAAGCTGATATCTTTTTTCATGAAAATGCACTACTAAATAGCCAGCGTTCCCCATATTTACATGATGCTGTAAATTATCAAACATATCACACTGTGTATAGTTTTGGCGAGGTTTTCTCAAGGCATTGAAGCAATAATAATTTTGTCCCTCTGAGACTGAAGCTGAAATTAGCTTTTTTTTTTCAGGAAAGAAAAAAGGTGCTTCAGCCAGGAGATTCAGCCAGATCTAACAAGATTGTTAGATCTCAGCTGCAACTCATTCTTGCAGTAAGTAAACATTGAACAGAAAGTCCTAACAGGAAAAGAGAAAAACGGAATTTTACCAAACAACATTCTAGCTACTGTCAATAGAATAGCATAAATGAAAAAACATGTATAAAAACACTGATATTTAACAGCATCAATCCTGCATTAACATATAATAATAATAATAATAATAATAATAATAATAATAACAACAACAACAACAACAACAACAACAACAACAACAACAACGTCACAGTCACCTGCTGATTTCTGTTGGTTGATAAGACAGAGGTAAATTAATTCACAGGTCATAGGCTGCCTAGATAAATTGAAGTGAAAGTAACAGCTAACCAAATCCTGTCCTCTTTAGCGAATGGGATTTTCTGCAGGGTTAATCATGGATCCAAGCCCCGAAGGTGCTGGAACCCTATTGTTTTTTATTTATTTATTTATTTGCATTTTGTCTAAAAAGCAGAAAAGCATTTAGAGACAGAACAAACTGTTTGAGAAATGATTTCAGTGATAGTAATGTTCACAAAGAACAAGACAGGGACCTACCTCACAGACTGCTGTTGTTGGTACGTGATATGTGTGTGAGCACAAAACTCTCTGTACACTGCTGACTGCTGGATGACAGGGAGCGGCGAGGGGACCTCTGGAAGCGGCTTCTCCTGTTGAAATAGCTCCCAGACGTCCAGGTTCTTTGCCTCTTGCGGAGATACTCCTTGTAGTTCTTGGTCAGAAGAGTGTAGAGAAAAGGATTGATGCAGCTGTTGCTGTAGGTCAGGCAGGTGGTAAGATAGTTGATGTTACGCCTGGCCTTGGTCGAAAGAACCATTTCTGGCTTGAACTGGCCCAGTAGCTGCCAGATCCAGAAAGGAAGGAAGCAGGCCCAAAAGAGAAGCACAATTGTAAAAATAAGATATAGCACTTTGTGGTTTGGCAGCTTCTGAGTCTGTTTAAAGTTCTCTGTCTGTGAGATCCAGTAAGTACGGGCCAGGCAGATGTAGAGGTAGCCGATTATGACACCCGGTGCCACGATGCTGGTGCAGAAAAGGGAGGTGATATAGATCTTGTAAGAAAGAGGACTTAGTGTGGTCTGACACATTGATTTGGAATTTTCTGTCTTTAGCTCTACATCAATGATCATGGGAAGGGTTAGAATCAGTGAAGCTGTCCACACCAGAATAGCAATAGCCTTACGGTAGCTCTTAGAGCGCTTGACTGTATCCAGAGGCTTAAGAACAGCAAAGTAGCGCTCTGTACTCATGACAGTCAGTGTGAAAATGCTTGCATGCATGGTGAGGAAGTCCATACTGATGAGAGTCCGGCATCCTACATCACCAAAGTACCAACCCTTTAAAAAGTGGGTACACACCACAAAGGGAATAGTGAGCAGGTAGAGGAGATCAGCCATTGCCAAGTTGACAATGTATATATACATAGAGGCAGCAGAGCGCATTGAGTGGCACATGACCACCAGGGTGTAGATGTTTCCTGACACGCCAACAAGGCACATGAGGGACAGGATGGTGCCAATGGTGAAGGTTGCAGCCACATCTTCAGCAGACGATGCCACTGGAGTCTCAGTTCCATTAGGCACTTTATCGACCATCACCACCAGTGACTCCACTGATACAGTGGTCATGTCTACATAACAACTAGATAAACAGACACAGACAGTGAAGAAGTTTTAAAAATGTAAAATTAACTGAAAAGGTTTAATTTGTTAAGCAGGACTGAAATCTACAGGTTTCCCTATTTGGAAAGATTATTTAAAGCACCTGTGAAAGAGCAGGACACCTTTCTATCTAGTCATAATATTAATCCTGCTCTCAAAGCACTGAACTGTTTTACTCAGAATTATATCATTAGCATGAGACATACATGTGTCACACTATTTGCCCTTTAATTAAAAAGACGTCTTATCAGCCAGCACAGCACCGAGAGTTTTAACCCAGAACGTAAGAATGAGATGTATTTTTAATAAGATGATAATAGCTTACCTTGTTTAAATCCAACAGACTGTTTGCCTCCCAGCAGAGAGTAGTTTAGCATTTGTAATGAGCATAGCACACAATTGTCTAACTCATGATATCTCCAACGAGTTTACTCAGAGACCATGTATGCTGCAACTCCTGTCACTCCATTTGACATATCTTCAGAATATTGGGTTCAAATTTACGCACACAAGACATATAAAAACTAGATGACTACAGTGATGATGTCATCATGGTATAATGCATAGTCTGAATGCCTACGTTTAAATGAGTCATAGGCAGGTGCTTCATCTCTGTGGAAGAACTTCTGCTCTTCTTCATCACTTCGCATACTTTCTCAGACGTCTTGATGGCAGATCTCACAAAGCATTACGAGGTTCAAAAGAAATAATAAACATGAAGGAAATGAAAAATAGGGTATTAATCTTGAGCATTCCAAGGGAAGCGAACACTTTGAGCTACAGCTGGATTTTCCGCTGTCAGAATGCGTGTCTGTGTGGAGTAGAGAGAGAGAAGGCGGGAGAGAGAGAAAGAGAGAGAAAGAAAGAGAGAGAGAGAGAGAGAGAGAGAGTGAGAGAGCCATTCACACACTAACGCAGAGTGGGAGGGGTTGGGGAATCAAAGGTTGCAGAAGCAGAGGGAGAGAAAAAACATGACAGGACCAGGGGGAAGAGGGCAAGAACTGTGAGCAGGTATTATGGAAATGAAGCTGCTTCTTAATGCTTGCTATAATTGATTGACAGATTGACAGATATGTCCACCCAAAATGGTCAAATTGCATATTCTGTTTCATTCTGTGAAATGAATTTATCAAGCACCCTTATACAGTGCAGACCAAGCCAGAAATAAGCCAACATTCTGGGATTCATTCTGTGTCATACTTATTGTAGTATCTGCAAAATTCACACATCATGTTAGGATGATGCTCCAGAAATGACAAAAAAAACAAACAAACAAACATTATACCTCAGTCATTCATAAATTAATTTATTCATCTTTGGTAACCATTTTATCTTAGTCAGGGTTGTGGTGGATCTGGAGGCAATTCCAAAACACTGAGTGGAACACTACTTAGAGAGGACACCAGTTCATCACAGGGTAATATACACAAAGAGAATTTAGGATTGAACCATGGACTCTGGAGGAACCAATGCTGGGAGGAACCAATGCTGGGAGGAACCAATGCTGGGAGGAACCACTGCTGCACCACAGTGCCACCTTACTGACCATCAGTTAACAATAAATCCATTAGCATGCTTCTAGTCTAATACTTAGAAATTGCACTAGATCTTCACTGATTTTTAGGAAACACGGGTATGACATGCAACCTGACAGTACACAAGCATCAAGTATATGCTTGAGGATTTATTCACAAAAGTGGTGTACTGTTTTGTTTGTCAGAATATTGTGTTTAACTCCACCATTTCCTCCTTCCAGGGAGCAAATGTTTACAGCAAAGCCAAAAGAAATTCAGATAAGGAAGCCATTTGGTCTGTTTATATTCCTTTGCTTGGGCCCCAGATTTTCAGACTAATGGAGCCTCTCTTCAGGTAGTCCATGAGCTAGATATTGCATACTGTTCAGTCCAAAAATAACAAGAAGGTAGAGAAAGTTTCAGTAGAGGGAAGCAGAAAGAGAAAATCAGACAGAATAAGGTATTCGATCATAGTTTTTGTTAAAAAAAAAAAAGAAAAAGAATCTGCTGGTAAGACATATGAATACCAGCTGAAAAAGTGCTGCCAAGAAATTCTAATCGCACATACTGAACAACCTGATCAAAAGAGAAATGTGAGTGTTAGATTAGGTTCTGATAAGCACATTTATCAAATTCTTAAAAGGAGAAAAGACATAGAGAGCCCAAGTTGGCACGCATGCAAGTTGTGTTGCACCAAAATGTGAGCTCATTGCTCAATAAGCTGACGCTCATTCAAGCACTTCTGCCTATAATGATGTCAATGCCACTGTGAGACCAAGTGAATTTTGATATCCTTATTAAAGATCAATTACATTCATTTTCTCTCTCTCTCTCTCTCTCTCTCTCTCTCTCTCTCTCTCTCTCTCTATCTATCTATATCTTTCTCTTTCTCACACACACATACACACTCTATTAATTAAAGCTGACAAGCCAACTAAAAGCAGTTATATTTTCAGAAAGGAAAAACAGATTTTGTAGCTAGAAACCTGAACCACATATGTAAACAAAACCAGTCTTTTCCATTTGGATCGAAGACAAAAACATTCTTTTCAAAGATCACTTCTGAGTAGGCCCTACACCACCATCCAACATTCATCCTTGTGGAGAATAATCTGATAGCGTCTAGACTCCAGTCAGGCTGAATCAAAGCCAGGATGTTGACTGACAACAGGGATATGCCTCTTGAACACAATGTTCTGATGTGCATGAAATGTCAAGGAGAGTCACATGCAGTTTTGACTTTGAGTCCTGCTTTCCACCTATAATCCTCTCCAGGTCAGCGACACTAATATTTAATTACTGTGGACTAGTACCAATTAGTTAACAGAGTTCAGTGATGGCATGACATTCCACAAGGTTCTTCCCCTTGTGTGGTATTTATGCTAATTGCTTTGAGCCATGGTGTCGTATTCCTGCACCCTCTGCTGATGTGCTATTTATGACTGGCACTTCAGTGTCAAAATTTCCCAGAATGCTCTCCCAGATGGTCTATATACCTGTTGATACTGACTGCTGTTTGGTTACTTTTTTTTTGTAATGCACCTAAATATTTCTGCATTTTTTTAAAATTCCATGACATGCTAAAGATTTTTTATAATGAAGAAGCATACTATGGCTTTGTCTTTATCTAAATTAGATACCCTCATTTTGGTGTTAATGGAGTATGCAGTATGCACAATATAACACCATGCTGCCATCTAGCATTTGGCACAAGAGTGGTGCAGGTGAGGGGTGCACGTGACTCATCTCTCTCCTTAAAATAGCTTTAAAAATATACACAGTCTCACCCCAGTGCATGAATCAGTGCTCAACGGTGTGCAATGTCTGCCTAAAAGCATAATATAGTCCCTAGAAAAATCAGCAACCCATTCGCCACCAAAAACCAAAAAGAGAGTCATGATCACTGTGTCCTCTTTTCCAAAAGCAAAATACATTACTGAACCAAGTGAAGTGTTCTGAGAGAGGGGAGGATGGCACTGCGTATTCCAGGCCTGTACAAAGTCCAAAAATATGCCCAGAACAAAATAGTCCCTTTGCTCAAAACCATTAACAAAATAATACACTCAGCATGACACTACAGATCATAGAGAGAAGCTACTCTTTGTGCACTTTCTCGCAGTGTACAAGGTACCTGGGCCAACACGCAGATACTAGTACAACAGTCAAAACCTACATGCAAACACTCCTGTGAGGTGACCCAGAGCACAACTGAATGTTTGATTTGGCACACAGTGAGCATTCACAAGAGGATTTCACCAAGCTGAGAGAGTCATGACAGAACAATAATAAATATTAGTTTTGGAGGGGAACACATGGTCATGCCCTTAAAGGTCAGAAGAGACCCATTACACCCCAGGATATGAGACAGCTGATTATTTTCTACACTGAATATTTTTTAAATGAACAGGTCCAGAGAGATAACAAGACAGAACGCATCATCTCTGCCTAATTAGTGATGAACACAAGCTGAAACAACACAACCTCATCTTATTATGATAAGATCTGCAGTATGCGGGATATTGCCCTTAGAATTAAAGTAAAATGACATTTCTTCTAGTCTTGTGCAATATAATGATTAAATCAAACATTACAAACATTATCACAATATACAGTGAAGTTTATTACCAGACCTGCCAACTTTTGTGTAGGAGCATTTAACATTTTAACAATTTAACATTGCAGTTCTAGTAGAAGCCATCACTCAAAATGTGGCAAAAAAGCTGTCTTTTTCTCCTCAATAAAACTGTAGCTGGCCAATTGGCATGTTAATCCGGAATGATTTGTGTAGACCATTACCACATGGAAGCCATGCCCCCTTGCCCCCCATTTTACATGCTCTTCATTTCTGTCACAGCAAATTGAGAATATTTTGAGTTCATGAATGTGAAATAAAATCTATCAGGGTATGCTTCATTTGCTAACATTGGGCAAGTGTGTAGCTATCATAAGAAGGAATAACAATTTTTGACGTAGAAAGATTAAATAGTCCTACAACAAAGTGTCTAAATCTAACAATAATGATAATGGTGATTCTATGCTGATTCTTCCTGTGTTATTGAGCGCTTAGACACATTCAAACACTTGCAGCAGAATAACTGAGAAAATGTCCGTCATTTGTTAAAGCGTTATATTGAAAAAGTACTTTTATGTTTTACAATTTGCACATTACTTTGTAATCACCTAAAAACCCACCATCCGGCGGCGCTTTCAAAATCGCCTCTGCCAGCAAGCAGTTCCAGACCACACAGCTGATAATATTATTACGCACTCACAGACTTAAACCTTAAACCTAAAATTTTGGAAATAGTCAATTTATTTAGACTATTGTTCTAAAACTACCTGGACGATTAAATCATAATTCATGACGAGAAGTAGATCAAAACTTTGGACAACCAATCTGTAAGTGTCATATCTCGCGTATGAGATCTAATCTGACCCTTCTTTGTTTTAAAGAACTGTAGAGTCTTGTTCAAATAATTGCCTGTGAATGACACTGAAATTGTTTAACTGAAATTTATTCTGGCAGGATGAAGCAAGACAGATCTATATGTCATTTTTTAATGACTACTATAATGTAGATTTTATTCTCCCTTCTTTGGACCCTTCCCAAGTGACTAAAAGCTCAGATTTCAGTGACCGATAGCTGATGATAATCAGATGAAAATCTAGTCAAAATACAGATGTGGAAGATAAAGTGTTTATTTACCAGCCAGAGGCTAATGTTAGAAATAACATACCTTCTCACCTTATAATACTGCCATGGCTTGATAAAATAAGGAAATCAAAATAAAAAGTAAGAAACTTTTTGTCAATTTTGTAAGGGTTTGCACATTTAGCAATTATTATATCAAATTTTTATACTGTATTATATTAAACAGCTGGATAATGACAAGCAAAACATGAGATTTGGCCCAAAAAATGTACGAGTGTCTCCAAAACAGCTCCAAGATATTTTTCCCCCCTGCAAATTCAAGGAGGATTATAATTTTTTTTTTTTTCTGCAGGGGGATAATTCAAACAGAAAGAAAGTGGACTAAGGATAACTAAAACTTTACACTTGGATTGTAACACTGTTACACTAAAACACACATCATCATCCAGCTCACTGACTCGAGCACTTCGTGTGACCTTGTTGCTGTTAGTGTTGTGGGCTTTCTGTGAAGTCTGAACACAATCATTTGATACTGAGCTTTAAAGCACTGAGGATTAACTGATCAATAAAAAGTGAGAGCACTGGTAGTAGTGGACGCAGAGTTTTTGAGGATCTGCCAATATAATGATGTAGCATTAATTCTATTATTCACTAAATACTAATAAAGATATTTTCATTCTGTTTCATTCAACATTAATATCTTGATTGCATTTTTTAACTGATTTTTCATTAACTGATGTTTTGCCGCCAGTGTTCCTTTTAGCTGTGTATGTATATATATATATATATATATATATATATATATATATATATATATATATAAAAGGGACCCTGAA
>CM074956.1:10649083-10659581 GCA_037577455.1 Pangasius macronema | reverse complement strand
GTGGCTCCTGGTTGATTGGAATGAAAACCTGCACCCACACTGGCCCTTTGTGGATAAGATTGGACACCCCTGGTCTAGAGTATTTGCTGGGTATGTGAGTGAGTTAAGGTGTATATTAATAAGCTGTAGGGCATGCATTTGGGGATAGTAGTGTGCTGTATGTAACTCACAATCAGCAGCCAAGTCTCAAACTAAGAATTTCCATTCATTACTGTGACTGTTGGTCACACTGTTTTGTTAGGCAAAACATTTTCAAAATATCTGATAAGACATTCATGACTCAAGCAATGTCAAGCAATGTCTGAGGTCCTCTCTAGGCATGGCTGAATCAAAACATATCAAAGCACTGATGACATGATTTCTTCAGCAAAGTGCTAGGTAGGATCATGTCTGGTGGAAATTCTGAAATTGCTTTCTCCATCAGCTTTTAATTTTCCCTGGTGTCATTTGGTCTGAGGAATTGTGTGTGTATTTTCAGTACCTGCCAAAATGTGGAAGGTTTCAGTAGGGACAAACTGTGACTTTTATGTGCTGTCTGTATGCCAAGAGCCAGCTGTTAAAGCTCAGTTTAAATGAAGCTTTTCATTCAGTTTCATTCAACATTAATATCTTGATTTTGTGTTTATTGGTAAGTGATGTTTTGCAGCCAGTGTCCCTTTTAGCTGTAAAAAAAAGAAAAAAATATTAATGGACCCTTCAGCACAGACTGAGTTTAAGAAATGTTCAAATATTAGACTCATCTATTCAAATGTCTACAATAATATTCAGGCTATTTAATGGAGTTTTTTTTTTTTTTTTCCAGTGAACTGGAACAAAACAGGTCAAAGTTATTAAGCCCCAGTTGTTTTTCAGTATTTAAGGTTTGGATTAAACCTTGAATTCAGGTGAACAACCAAATAGGCTAATAACTATAAGAAGTCAACTGTAATAATGGTATAATAACTTTAATAATGGTGTGTTGTGATTTCCACCACTGTATAAAAAAGTGTAAGTCAGTGTGTAACTGTCCAGAGTATTTGTTGGTATGTAAGTGAGCTAATGTAACTGAGAGGGTGTATATTAGTAAGCTGTAGGGGGCAGTTGTGCAGACCATGTGGAATAAGCATTAGCTAGTATGAATGGGCCAGCAGGGCTAAGTCTTTCAAAGAAAAAGAAAAAGAAAAAAAATCAGTATAAGGTTTCATTTTTGACATCCACATCAGATTATTTGCTGTAATTAAATGTTTTAAGAAGGATCATTTTGTAATTATGTGAAAGCAAACACAACAGCACCACCAAAGGTTATAAGAAATTCTTTTTTTCACCGAATGCCTTTGGAAGAAAAGTAGTACCTTTTGTCTCCCCTGTCAGTCAGAGAGACACTAGCTACACTTTCACCAAGCTCCACTCAGTGGAGGAAATGTAACTCCTCCTAAATTATTAATTTGTTGTTGTTGTTGTTCTCCTTACTCAAAGCTGCAAATCAATTGTGAGCATCTATAAAAATGCCACTCATTTTCTGTATTGGAAACCTCAGAGAAGCAGGACTTGGTAATCTCTTCACGATTAGGCTAAAACAACAGAAAATGTTTAATGTTCATGAAATCAATGGGTGGCAGGTAGTGCCATGTGAATTATTGAGATAAGTCAGTGACATGGTGCTACAGTGCTACCTAGAGAGACACTAGCCAGTCGCAGTCATCTGTGAGCTCATGCATACAGAATTGGGCAGATAGCGCTTTCCTCCTTGTGTGTTATGCTGCACTGTGATACAGCACGTAAAAAGATGCAGAGGTTGGCTTCATGTGTCTCAGGGGAAGCACATGCTTGCCCGCCGTCCCTGGTCTGTAGATGTGGTGTGATAGGAGAACAAATTTTTCCAAGTACAAATTACAGAAAAGCACAGGGTTATGGGTAAAGGATTATGCAATCAATGAGACCTTGTGGTATAATGTGTTGTAAATCTTTCTGGATGACCATGAAAATACTGCAGTTTCACTAGAAGTAAGATAACTGAGACTAAGAGCCAGGATATAATAAAAGAGATGATTTATTGGATGTTTAAAGACAGCCTAGGTGCCCTATAGTCCATCTCTTGTATTATAACCTGGCTCTTAGTCTATGGATTCTTCAGTTTTCTACTTCTGGTGAAACTGCAGTATATTGATGGCCACCCAGAAAGATTTACAGAAATCGTGGCGACTCTCTGTCCGTGTGCTGTGACGAACATAATAGGCATAATAGGCATCATTACCTCCTATCTGATCTGATCTGACAATCCTGTTCCTATGGTCCTGTGACAAACATATGCTTGCATGGGCGACTGAGTGGTCCTGTCAAAGAACTTGCTGGATGACAGTGTCAGTTTGATGCTAGATAATATAAGAGTTCGATTGATACATGTTCAGTTGAAGTTTCTCGGTACTGAATGAGTTGTGCTGTTTTATACAGTGTGGCAATGAGTAATCAGGATCCTAAGGGTGTTGGGGAGTCTTCCTCACCAGTTAATAAGTTATCCTTGCTTTTTGCTGATTGCATTGCATTCATTGTCAATAGATAGATATTTTATTTTAGCCTTCCTTTATTTGATATTATTACCAACCGACTGTCACTGCCCAAATGTATTCCTTAGTAACGGACTGATACAAAGCTACACTTTCACCAAGCTCCGCTCAGTGGAAGAAATGTAAGTCNAAAAATGCCACTCATTTTCTGTATTGGAAACCTCAAAGAAGCAGGACTTGGTAATCTCTTCACGATTAGGCTAAAACAACAGGAAATGTTTAATGTTCATGAAATCAATGGGTGGCAGGCAGTGCCATGTGAATTATTGAGATAAGTCAGTGACATGGTGCTACAGTGCTACCTAGAGAGAAGTCTTACAGTATCTTTTAGAGTGCAGCACACACACTGACTGAAGAGTCTGAAACTGGGATTTCTTTGGCTGAAGCCTGAATAAAGGATTATTGACTCCATTATTTTCTGATCCCACCTTGAACAGAACAAAGTCTGCTAGGATCAGGACTGTGGACTGATCACTGATTGGCCCCTGGGAACATACCAGTTGCATGAAATCAAATAGTCCTTCCAGCATCCATGAGCAATGGTTGGAAATACCCCTAGTGAAAGGAGCAGGTGCAAGATAAGAAAGGCGTGTTTACCCAAAATATAATCCAATCCACAATTTTCACTTTGAAATGAATGTGCTTGGGGAGGTAGCCCAGGAGCTACCATATGCTTGTCCCATTGTTTAGATGCACAAAATATTTTATTTCACTCTGTCATCATGGCATCTCATTCTTTGTTTGTTGAAATGAATATTTAATTATGCAAATCACAATCAGCAGCCAAGTCTCAAAATAAGAGTTTCCATTCATTACTGTGACTGTTGGTCTCACTGAAATTATCGTCAGTCAAAACATTTTCAGAATATCTGATAAGACATTCATGACTATTTTCTACTCAAGAAATGTCTGAGGTCCTCTCTAGGCATTGCTGAATCAAAAAATATCAAAACACTGATGACATGATTTCTTCAGCAAAGTGCTAGGTAGGATCATGTCGGGTGGAAATTTTGAAATTGCTTTCTCCATCAGCTTTTAATTATCCCTGGTGTCTGAAGAAATGTGTGTATTTTTAGTACCTGCCAAAATGTGGAAGGTTTCAGTAGGGAAAACTGTGACTTTTATGCACTGTCTTTATGCCAAGAGCCAGCTGTTAAAGCTCAGTTTAAATGAAGCTTTTCTTCTTCTGTTATACAGTAAGACTGGAGAACAGAATGGGAAGCTTTAATATATGCAAGTTATATATTATTTATATATCCAAGTTACTATACAGTAACCAGGGTGACTAAGAACATGGGTAAATGATGACAGGATTAAAGACATATTTTTTAGAAGTCTTCCTCCTCAGATGTAGAATGCTATTTCTCAGGTAGTGCTAGTTTAAAGCTAAAAGTGACAGTGAGATTTTTGATTTCATGCTCTCACCCTCTTTGCAACCTACTTGTGGAAGAAAATGTTGTGCTCTTCCGCCACTATGCGCATGAATGTCACGGCTGCAGGTTCACACAGTTAGATAGAACTCAAACCAGAAAATGCATACTAAGTGCATCGACAAGACCTTGTTTATTTTTACTTAAGGTCAGACAGTTGGCTCTTACTGTGACAGCCTGATCAAGCAGCAGTGCCCATGCAACCTGCTGCGGTGTAATGCAACCTGATGCTGAGCTCGAAATATTTTACCATTTCTGATAAGTGAGTCCAAAGAAAGGGGACGTGGAGAATAACATAGAATGGCCTGTAATAACAGGATGTGTTGTAGAGATATCATCAGCAGCTGTTCAGTCACTGGCTTCCCCACAGCTCATGAAAGTATGCCACACACAGTGTCACTGTGTAGATGGATATACTAAAGCACAGAAACGAGTAAATAATGGCAGTGGACTGATTTGTTGTTATGTTACTGTTGGTAAGCCCATTGAATTAGTGACATGGTTTTTGCAGAAAGACATTTGGCATGTAATAATTTGCCATGCTTTTGTGCCAACCATTTTGTGGCAGTCCTTGTAATATTGAGTGAATAATTGCATAAATGGTATTTTCTGACACACGTAATTATGCATATCTGACATCATCCATGGGCAATATGCAGGATTTTCTTACAGCTGTAAGTTATTATTGTTGGCAGATAAAACATGAGTTTGGACTAGGTGGTGCAGCAAGCACTCTTCTAAAAAAAAAAAAAAAGGTTCCTCAAGGGTTCTTTGGATGGTTAGTGGTTCTACCTTCCTAAAAGTTTTCTTTGTGGATCTTTGGCTGGTAACCTCTTTTGTAGGGTTCTAAATAAATTCATTTAATGGTTGCCTCAGCGTAACAAATTCCTTAAGATTTTATTGATTTCTTTTTCAAGGGTATGTATAAAGATTTTGGAGCAAGAAGATAGACTTACTCGTAATTGACGGTCATCTGCATTATTCTCATAGCTCTAGTGCAATTTCTGCAAAGAAGCCAGTGTTGGCTGCTTGACTACATTGTGACTACAAGGTTTCTTTAGATGGTTGGCAGTTTTAGATTTCTAAAGGACTTCTACTTGTTCCTTCTAATTATATTTCACAACAAACTGCAGCAGAGCATCTTGGCTATCACTGGAAAATATTCAGTTGTATTTCACCCCTGCCGGTTCCCTGGTGGACTAATAGTTATCATGTGGCGTGCTCATCGCTTTGGCCCGGGTTCAACCCCCGGTCAGGGAACCAACCCCAGTCACTGGAGGGTTGCACGAGCCAGTGCACTCTCAGTGCTGGTCCAAAGCCTGGAAAATGGGAAGGGTTGCGTGAGGAAGGGCATCCGGCATCAATATCAATATGTGGACAGAGTCTCACCCCTCCTATCCTCTAGAAGCACTGAGAATCACCGGAATCCTGTCTTATGTAAATCTGCATGCATGCCTTCCAACAAAGTCATGCAGTCACATAATATTTGCAATAATTACCACTGTCATGCAGCCATTTACCAATTTTTCTTCTCCTCTTATACATGTGTTGGACCGTATGCACACCATTTGGAGCTATCCATGTAGCAGCTTGTTATTACTTCAATGCGTTCAGCAACCTCCTCTAATCTCTCCTGCCTCCTAGGTTAGCTGGATTTCTACAAATATGAAGCTCTGGGGAAGCACTGAGGATCCCTCTTTCTTTCACAATACACTTTCTTTACTGATTCATGCTATAAGGATTTTGCTCATGCAATCAGGATCTGAAACCCCTGGAACCCAAAGTCAGGCAACAGCTCTGCACTCATTGCCTCGCCATTGATCATCTTAAGGAAGCAGTGCAGGTGTGGATATCCCCTGTGCTGACTGCAGAGCGATGTCAGTGCCCATAGTGTACACTTGCCTGACAGATGTAGACCCTGATTCAGAGTTACATCTTACCCAAACCCTGCAGCCTAAACAGCTTGCTATCTGTAAACAGTGTTCTAGTTTACTGTTAGGTGCGAATGAAAAATGAAAAAGTAGTGGATAAAAATAAAAATGTAGTGAAAATAAGTTCAACAAATTTGAAGAGAGAATTTGAAGTAGTTATGTACTTTAGCAGTACCCTACGACTTCATAATTTAAGAAGAAGAAGAAGAAGAAGAAGAAGAAGAAGAAGAAGGCTTTATAAAATGTCTAGTTTTAATGGTTGTTCAGTTTCCTTCTTACTTTAATCAGTCGATCATAGAACATGTTTATGACATATAGTTATACATTTGTATGGTGTAGGTGTAGGTGAAAATAGACTGGGATCATCTTAGCATTCACCTCAAAGAACTGAGAGATGTGTTCAAGAGCAATATTCTTCCCTTAATATACACCAGATTTATCACTCATGGAAGATTTGAACTGAACTCCATCAGCTTTTCTTAGGTCTCGAGTGACATCCAGACATAGACTCTCAGACGTTCTGGGTGTTTCAAGGATCATAAGAAAGCAATTGTTCCTTTGCTTCTAACACCGTTCATCACTCTGCAAATAACAACAGTGATAACTTTTGGTGTTTGATATGTACTCCATCACACTGGAGTTGAATTGAAACAATGATTAGGGTGATAAACTGCAATGATTATGGTATTCATTCATATTGAATGAACCTGTACAAAATGTATATCAAATTGGCTGGTGAGTTCTGGGAATTTTATACACAGATTACGTTTACTGATGGGAAAAGGAAATTATGGAGAAATTTGTTGTCCAAAACATACAAGTTCATCTGTGAAAGACAATATTGTAACTGGATTGGCAATGGATCTGTGAGATGTGAAGAATAATGTCGCCTATAGGTTATTTATCTAGTAAGTCATTCATTTATTCTTTCATCTGCAGTAACTGCTTTATCCTGGTCAGGATCCCAGTGGATCCAGAGTCAATCTCAGTAACACTGGGCGCAAGGTTGGGGAATTCACCCAAGATTGAAAGCCAGTCAATTGCACACACACAGAAAAAAAACCACTCACACAAACACACACACACACACACACACACACACACACACACACACACACACACACACACACATTGGGAATTAAGAATAGCCAATTCACCTATGTGCATGCTTTTGGACAGTGAGATGAAACTGGAAACCGGTCAGATTTCTACATCAATTGCTACTGTGGTCTCCTATGTCACAGTATAATTATGGCTCATGAATGGGGGCTTACTACCTTCTTCTGTCTTATATAGAGGAAATCACTGCATCTTTTCAAATGTGTATGCATTAATAAATATACCCATGATTGGACACCATGGCTCAGGGAGAGAAGAAATAACATCCTTACCACTCAATGCACTGGCAAATTGTGTTCCTGTAGACACCCCTCCCAGACAGCTAAGGCATCGCTGTGAAAATTCAAATTCTAGAAATAGGAAGCAACCTTCATAAGATGAGACAAGAAATGCATGTTAGTGAGACAGTACAGACAGCAGAATCAGATAATGCCATTCAGAAAGACAGAAATTAAGAAAATGAAAAATTCTAAAGATATTATATTTATAGAAATAATCCCACCCACAGAATTATTACAGAACTTAAAAAAGAAAGGCATGGGAAACAAAAACTTGAAAACCATTCAGTTCTGAGTGAGGTCACATATCTGCTCTTACAAACATGGACACTCCAGACCTTCCAAACAAAACAGTGTGGGTGAAGATGAATCTCGGGTTCTTAGTTCCACCCATGCCCTACATGTAAATCTGTGATCTCTGTCTTTGCTGCCTGAAAGAGAAAACAACACACACAAAAAAAAAAAATCTGAGAAGAGAGAAAAGAGTACATCACCAGCCCACTTCTTTCCAGTAACAGTAAATAAGTTACTTTTCTGACTAATTCATTAGTTAAGGATATTTTTATAACCAAAACATGTTCAATATTTTCCCAGAACTTTGTCCCAGAATTGTTATCGTAGCTCCTTGGTTTTCCTGATCCTGTTTTTTAGGTATGTTCTCTAACAACTCTGATGCCTTACAGGAACAGGTATTTATATTGAGATCATATGACACTTTAATTGCATGCAGGTGAACGCTTTTCAGTTAATTATGTGAATTTTGATAGCAACTGTTTCCACCAGAACTAATTTAGAGGTAGCTTTTATGACCTTGTTTTGTAAATGATTTTGCTTTATATATAATCTAAATGAAGTCACAGGCTGTAACACTACTAAACGTGGAAAAGTTTATTGGGGGTGAATACTTACGTGAGGCACTGTAGTGCACATGTGGGAAATTAGCAAACAAGCTAAACAGAGACTGATACTTTAGGAGGAGAGTCACACTGGCACTTTTAGAGCTTTCTGAAGAGACACAAGACTGTCTGCAGCTTCTTGAGCTGATTTTTTTGTCTATTTAACTTTCCCTGTTATTTATGCATGGGTATATGAACGCTAAAATGCAAGTTAGATTGAAACAACAACAACATCAACAACAACAAAGTGAATCTGATCAAGCTCGTGACCACAAAGAGTCAAACACAATAGCACAGTAAAATAACAAGTCGTAACATGTGAAAAGCCAAATATAATGTTATTAAACCTATTTAATAATAGACATTTTACTTTTTCTTTTACCACCATTTCAATGTTAAAACTTATTGACTTATTGACAGATAATTGTGACAATTTTAAGCATGTATATCTATTATATTTTATTAGATATATAGTAGATATATAACAGATTATATTTATTATCTGCCAATAGAATAAGACAATTTAAAGCTTGAAATAAAAAAAAAGTGTAGAAATAGGTTTATATGTCTTATACTGGGTTTTATAAAATCTTATCATAGGAAATACTTTTGACTAAATTCAAAATGCTGATGACGTCCCAGTTTTAAATGCGAAAGAGTGTGATATGATCATGCTCTCCATCTCTGTGTCCCAAGTTTCTTTTCAGTCTGTCCTCTAACTCCCTACTGCATAGTTATACTGTTTACTCTGTGTAATCATGAAGTTCTGGTCTCCTCCCGGTCCCGGACCTGTTACCACAAGCGTGAATGTGACGCCAGAAGTATTGATTTCCTTTGTAGCTATGTAATCACTGAACCATTCAATGTCACACCTTATCCAGCCTACCGGAGTGGACATGACACCAGAGGTGTACACTTTTCAAGTACCACATTACACCAGCTTGAACCCACTTTTCAGGCAGACACTATAATTTGCTACAGGCTCCTCTTTGATGCTTTTTTTGCCACAAAGTATCTTGTCTGAGGCCAGTGGTGGTGCGTTCTCCTGTTTAGGTTGCTCCCTATTTGTCATTACATGTCATTGGATTGAACACTTCATCACACACTGGTTCAGGAGAGTGGTATCTCACCTGACAGAGCTGTGTGAACATAATAGTAGAAGTATCTGCTGGTTCCTGCTGGGTGTGTGGTCTCTGTGAAGAGAAGTTATTGTGCTATGTCTTTCAGGGTGGCACTTGCAGAGATCTCACTGAAATATGTTTGGGGTTTCTGTTTGTGGTTCTGTAGTTTCACGTTCACATAGTAGATCTCTTTGTCATCGGGTATCTTCCTCATTTGGAAATTTCACTAATTTAACACGCCTTTTATTCCTTTCCACAGCTGACTAGTCTTATCCCAAGAAGTGGTATAATTCAGACAATCATTATGATGCTTGTATTTGATAAGAAACATAAAAAAGAAACTTTTGCCTCTTTTTTCCCCCTCAATGAAAATTCACACATATAGTGTCAAACACAACCTTTTGACAGTTCATGAAACACTTTCTGTACATCATAAACATTTTGGCTAATATAACATACAATTCCTCCCATACAATTAGGTGCTTGTTATTGATTGGCCATTGTGTTCCTCAAGCAGTGTTGTGTCCTCTAAGGCGTGAGTGGACTGCTGTCCTTTCAAAAAATGTAATTTGGATCACTTTCTTAAGCAAGTCTCGACATTTCAACATTTTTGTGTGATGAGTAACAGTCTAGCTTTGAATTCATAAAAAAAAAAAAACCTTTCCGATATGGTCTTCTATTGGTTGTATACTGTTTCGCAATGTGTGACCTCATTTTGCCACTGAATTGCTTGCTGTGATTTCCTGTGATGAAAATTACAGGGTGATTTATTATGCCTTGTCTGCTTCCAGAATCAGCAACTGGGTTTTTTTTTTTTTAGATTTCATAACTTTCTTTTGAGCAATCAAATTGCAGTGCTATTATTTCTTTGTATGGCATGTATTCCTTCTAAAAAACAGCAAACTACAGGTCAGAAGTCATTCAGTTTCAATGAAAAGTCACACAGGAGCAGCAAATAATAGATTGTAGCCAAAAATATGAAAGGTTTATTAACAGCATTTTTGTATTTTAACCCCCTAGAAACTCCCTAGAAAGGGACTGTTTCTAGAGACGGTTTCTAGGGAATACAGTAATGTATATTTTGGCCTATTGAACGAACAAACAATGCTTTCCCTTCATATATACACTCCTGATCAAAATCTTAAGACCAGGGAAAATATTACAAGTATTCACACTTCGC
>CM074956.1:10633609-10648983 GCA_037577455.1 Pangasius macronema | reverse complement strand
AACCTGGTTATGATCCACCAGCGCAAAGTGTGAATACTTGTAATATTTTCCCTGGTCTTAAGATTTTGATCAGGAGTATATATATTAGCAACTGATCATTTTTTTTTGTTCAGCTTAAAATTTCAGGATTTTCATGATATTTTCCCAGGGAATGTGAGGCTTACATTTTGTGAATATTATTTGTTTTTTGAACATTGGCAACTTATATGTTTAAGTTGTTTCACCTACTATTATAGTAGTCAACCTTATTACTCAGTTTAAATTTACTTAAAGTTTATGTTAATGAGTTGCATACAGAGTTCTACTAAACCTTGTAACAACTACTTTTCTTGTTAAGACAATCAGTTAACTGAAGTCAACATCAAGTCAGTGCATTACCTATCCTACCTAACCCTAACCTAAATGATTTCAATGATTTATCATGGGATATTTCACTTACAGCACAGTGAGCATGCTGGAACCTCCTTCACATCCTGTCTGACCCTTGCTGCAAAGGTCACCTTAAAAACGAATTCTTTTGTCTTGCCAAGTCAGTCACTTTGATCTGTTCTAAATGGCAGAAACATCTCTACTTAGATGCACAATCCATACAAGATTTATTGTGAAATCTACTGAATGCCAGTCTAGCACTTCCCAGAAGTGAAATCTGAATGCCAAAATCTTTACAACTGGAATCTCCAACCTCCTAAAAAGGTAGTGATCCCTGCTCCAGGGGCTGTGAATTTATAACCTCATGTAGGTACAATGAGTCACAGCACATAACTTATATCTTTCTTCTTCTTGGGTTGCTCCACTGCTTTGGGTTATCAGCTCATCAGAAAATCCTGTGCTTCCCTTGGTACCGCAATAAAGCCATATCAGCTTTGTTTCTGTTGATTATTGTTGAAAACAGTTAAAGCCTTCACAAGTTTATCATTTGCATGATCCCTTCCATCATTTATACTTTACAGCTTTTTGCCCTTATTCAATGACTTTGAATTGACCACAAAAAAAAGCAGAAAAAAAAAGTATTTAAGATGATACAAAGTACTTTGAGAATATTTGGGAACCAATATCAATTTGTGTCAAAGCACCAGGTGGCCTAGTCTGTAATTACAAATGACAACTTCAAAGCCTCAGAAGGTGTCAGTGTATGGAAACACAAAGGTGTTTTATCCTAGATATTGTCTGCAGATTCAGCTCTTCAGCCCTTTATAAAAGCAATGGAAAAACTGAGCCATTTGGACTGTAGGGGAGAATTTATTCCACCACCAAGAAATCAGGACATAGAAGCAGAAAGAACTCATCTTACAAGTATGCTTAGATCTCAAGCTCCCTAGTTTTAGTCCTGAGTTTGTGTGTGTGTGTCTGTGTGTGTGTATGTGTGTGTGTGTGTGTGTGTGTGTGTGTTGGGAGGGGGGTACTTTTGAACAAAGTACATATAGTAGTGTATAAAGTGTAGTGCAGAGACCTTGAAGGCAGAGGCATGAAATGAAAGGACAAGAGTTTTGAATGATTCTTACTGCAATGGTGAAAAGGACTGGAGTCATCTGCCATTAAAGGCAGTACAGATTAACAAAATGGCTTAAATGTCTAGCAAAGTATAGCAGGATCTCTATCAGGATATATTTAAATGTAAATTATGAAATCATTCTAGTTAAAGAGTATGTCCACCTTTAAATTCTCCTAGCTCCGTCCTTTGTACGTAATTTTTTGAAATGCACTTTAGGGAACGTGTGTAATCGTGACAGAGTAAATCTCCCACTAAATGAATCCTGACGCAGGTTGTGATTATCTGAAAAGTGGCTTTATTGTCTGTACATTTTACTGAGGAAAGTCAGACAAAGGTGCACCTGTAATAGCAATGTGTCACTGGTTTTCTGACAATCAAATTGTTTATGAGGTGACATGACAAAGCATGACACCCATGCAACCAAAGGCTAAATCCAAAACAGCTTCCTATAGTATATACTATACTACATAGGATGTGGATTATACCAAAAGTAGAGACACTACATTATACTAAAAGTAGAGGTCCAGTTTGTGATTTAGTTCATTTATTTTGCTCCCATATTAATCTTGCATACGGCAAAAGTAACATTGCATCTTGCAAACTTTATAGAAGCAACTCGCTGATAAAATTGAGAAATGTTTGACATGATGTCTAATAAAGTTTCTATTGATTTGATAATACAAAGAAAAGCAGTCTGCATTAATGCTCAGGCTGACAGTGTTAGTGTGTCCTCCTGCTTTCCTGCGAGTCTGAATTGGATCAGAGACGGCAGGGTTATAGAACGGTTACATCCCTGAACAGCACAGGGCTTAACCACTGTGTAGTTATAAACTAAACAAATCTAATACAGTTAAAGGGTATTACAAATACTTACATTTTGAATACAATTAAAAAATAATATTATACTTTTTTTTATAATAATTATTATACTAGATAGCTAATATTAACTAACTACCTAACACTGATAGCATTAAATCAAATTTTCAAAAAGGCCAATATAGTGAACACTATTTCATAAACTGAAATATCATATTATAAACTATTTTTATGTAATTGAGGAAATAAAATGTGGGTAGAAACAGTGTTAGAGTACCAGTGTTATTTTCACAAATAGTAAATAGCAGCTAAACAAAAAGTTTGTGCAATGCACTGAGCCATTGCTGAATCATATTTTTGAACTAACCATTTGACAGAATGCAGCAGTAATCCTTTGTATTGATGTGTTTACATTTAATAATAATAATCACATTTAAAAAATAATAATCCTTGGTTTATACAGTGGATATAAAAAGTCTACACACCCCCACACCAAAAAAAATTGGTTTTTGTGAAGTAAAAAACAATGAAACCAAGATAAATCATACCAGACGTTTTTCCACCTTTAATTTGATATAGCAACCGACAAAGTTCAAGTGAAACCAAATACAACTGTTTTAGGGAAAAAAAGAAAACAATAACTGGGCTGCAATAAGTGTGCATACCTCTTAACATATACTTTGTTAAATCACCTTTTGCTTATGATACAGCACTCAGTCTTTCAGTAAGAGTCTACTAACTTAGAACATCTTTTTTTTGTAATGTTATTCCATTCTTCTGCTCCAGATTTATCGGTGGGGGTGGTGGGGTGGGGGTTTGGGGGGTTTGTTTGGGGCAGATGAAGCCCTCTTCAAGTCATTTCCAATTTTTTCAGTAGGATTTAGATCTGGGCTCTGACTGGATCATTCCAAAACACTGATCTTCTTCTTCTAAAACCATTCCTTTGATGACCTGGATTTGTGCTTTGGCTCATTATTTTGCTGGAAGGTGAAATTTTTCTTCATCTTGAGCTGTCTAGTAGAGAACTGCACATTTCATGACAAAATAGATTGGTATTCGGAGCTATCCAGCTGAAAAGAAGCAGCCCCATAGCCTGACACTGCCATCATCATGCTTCACTGTGGGTATGGTGCTCTTTGGGTGATAAGCTGTATTTTTTTTTTTTTGCACCAAACCTATATTTTAGAATTATGCCCAGAGAGTTCTACCTTGCAGGGGGTGACCAGTACTGGCCTTGTAGCAGTACCGTTGTAAATCTGTCATAACATATCGAAAACTTGGTGTTAAGATCTAAAAGGTTAAACACTGGTTGTGCTCCTTTCAGAATATTTACGAGAGAAAACAGAATCTACATATCACCTGTTTATGACAGGGTCAAGTGTCATGGAAGAGACTGGCAGTTACGAGCAGACCTACAAACTCATCCTGCTGTCCTTCACTAGGTCCTATTGATTATACCAACAACAGGTTAAAGGTTTCTAATTGCCATGGATTTTTTGTCTGAGCTGTAAAGCATGCAATTATTCTACACCATCAGGCTCATTTGCCTTTGTAGCCTCAGATCCTTTCCCATGTCTTAAAACTATCAGTTTATTGCAACAGACAGCTGGAGGCAATCAAAATTGTTCGTTTAATTCACAACGTGACATACAACTTTAGACAAATATATCATGCATGCAATATTTGTATTGGCTTCACTGTAACTTTTCCTCCCAACTCTAAAGAAACCAGTCTCACAGTGAATGATATACTGACTGCAGACGAGAGACTGGTCTAATATTGAAAGACTGACCGTGCTGATATCTGTGTTCCTGTAACTATGTTGTAATGGACAAATTACACTGTTATTTATTTATGACTAGGTTGGGGAGTATGACCAAAATGCAAAGTATGAAACTACAAACAACATTGATTTATGGGTACAAAGTATTCATAACCCAAAGGACTAGATATTAATGCTAGTTTGTGGCAGTGCTAGAATCGTATAGTCTGGAACTAAAAAAAGTTCCAATTTAAAACCATTTAAAGTGAGGATATACAGCATATGAAATATACAGATGCACTGTCAAAGATACTGTCTGACACTTTAGACCTATGTTGATATTAATTCAATGAATGTGAATCTACAGTAAATTAAAATGTATGAAAGCATGAGACACTTTTTTTTGGCATTTTTAATTATTGTTAACTAGTCATAACTGATCAATTCCAACATGTGCATACGTAGGCTAGAATTTAATTGCAGCATACTTAACAACAGAGAAAGCATAAGGGACAGCATAACTGAAATACACATGAATACACCCTTCTATCAGGCTATAGACTTAACAGTGTGAGATAATATATGTCAGTTATAGATACTAAAAAAAGTAAAAAAAAAAAAAAAGAAGCTAAAATCACTATGAATACTGTGCATCAAATCTGTATATTACACCTGTATATTAAATTTTTAGGTCAGTGGAAAAGCAAAGTGAAAAAAATTCACTAAATCATGGATAGGTTTTGAAGAATGATAGAATGAAGAATGAAGAAAGGGAGGAACAATCATGGAGAAGGAAAGGCACAGAGGAAGGGGAAGAGAGAGGATAGGTGTCAGGAGAACAAAGCGCACAGATGAGTCTGTAAGAAAGCGACTAAAAAAATGGTCATGGGCCAAACGGAATATAAAAAACAAAACAAGTATTTTATACTGTATGCAGAAATGGACCCGCTTTGTGTCACAGTTCCCATGGCAACAAGCACCATATACTCACATTTGTTTTTGTCTGTGTTTTGGTCCTGTCCCCACCCTTTTTCCATCATATGCTTGTTGCCTGATTGTATCCAGATGTTTTGTATTAGTTGTTTATCAGTTTGCCCATTAGACACTGTTGTGTCTAAGACTTTTGGCAGGTTCTCACTGATGTTATCGTATGTTCCTTAGCCTTGTTTTCCTGCTTTCCCCAGTTCCTCAGGTTCGTAATTCTACTTAGACCATGGTTTTGAGCCATGCTTCTTTTCTCATTTATGACTATGTATTACCCTCAGATTGTTATCTGCTTGTTCTCTGGCTAATTAGCAGCATGGTGATTTCACACACTTGCGTCCTGGCTCTACACGCACATTAGAGCCAGTGTAGCTGTTTGTGTGAGGTTGATGTGTGTCAGTTTTGTGTATGTAGAAGAAGTCTAGCAGTGAGGACTTGCATTTACTTCAGGAGCCCACAATGAAGAATATGACAGTCTGTAGGTAACAAATAACTAAGTTTCTCAGCTACAAAGTGGTTAAGTGGGAGATAATGTTCTTAAGATAAAAATGACAGTGAGGAGTCTA
Source organism: Pangasius macronema (assembly GCA_037577455.1). Classification (NCBI taxonomy): domain Eukaryota; kingdom Metazoa; phylum Chordata; class Actinopteri; order Siluriformes; family Pangasiidae; genus Pangasius; species Pangasius macronema. The sequence continues at coordinate 10,643,363 of CM074956.1, read as the reverse complement.
AAAGGACTCCAAGATTTATAATCTGGAGGAGAATGTAATAAAAGTCAGGAATAGTAATTGAGAGATATTTGGTTTTCTTTAGCAGGGCTAAAGATGCGATCAGTGGCCTCTCAGCCAGCAGTAAGGCAATCAACCAGAGTGGGAGGAGATACTTTGTGAGAGAGGTCAGTATGTATATGCCTTTCTGTATTAAGAGTATAGTAGTGGAAGTGCAAATCATGCTGTCTGATGACAGCATATGGATATTATATCCATGCTTTGCCAAGGCTGACAGCTGAACCTCAGGGAACACTATTGTAAGAGTTCCTAAACCTGCCAATTGACAAAGTACTATCTGTGAGATAAGATCTAAACTAGAAAACTGGATTGTGGCATAAAGTCAATCTTTTTTTTTTTTATTATTTATTTAGTGTCACAGGATACTGTGTAAAAAGCACAGTAAGGTCCAGCAGAACATGTGTGTTTATGATGTTCCCACAATTAACCAACAAAGTAATTGATAACACTAACCAGCGTGGCATAAAAACTCTACTTATACCTAAAGCCAGACCAAAATCTCTGATAGATCACTGGGCTATATATTCTCAGATCTAAGATGATACCACATACTCAAGTACTTTGCCCAGGAAAGTGAGGCTAAAATTAGGTCTTTAGTTACTGACTGTGGTCAAAAGTGATTGATTTCAGTTTCATGTTAAGGGGACAGCCAGAATAAAGAAAGACTTTCGTAGCTGTTGTTTTAAGTGGGCTCCGAAACAGAAGCAATGTTTTAAGCAGAGGAGTTGGCAGAGGGTCCAATTGGCATGTGATAGCTCTGGATGCATTAATTATCCTTGCAGAACTTTCTTCTGTTGACCATGGAAGAAGGCGTAACAGAAAGGGGTGAAAGATTGCTGAAATTATAGTTTTTTATTTTTTATTTTTTTATAAATCATGGCATGATATAACAGAAACTTTGACATCTAGTCCTATTCAAAATCTCCTTTCAGGTTTATTCCCTATGAAACATTACACATGTCAGTTAAATAACAAGTATTCAAATTATATCTTATATAAGCAACATCCATTTAATTATGAATGCTTTTTTTAAACTTACACCTATTAGACAAGAGATACTGTGATTTTCAGGCACATAAATAATAAATGAAGAATGTAAATTTTAAAGTAGAAACATTCTTTGTCCTGCCACAAAGAGCATTTTTCAATTTAGCAAATGCTTGCATTAATACACTAGCACAATATCACCTTTGCTGTTTTCTTTGTTTGAGTTTCCTTAGGAGACACCTTGTTGGCTTCTCCACTTTGGACTGCTCCACTTCAGTTCTGGATCCATCCCTTCATCATCGCATGTGCATCAATAACATTTCTTGGTTATAGAGTTTTCTTTTTCTTTCTTTTTTTACTTTTTGTTTGTGTTTTAACTTTTTGTTTGTTTTTAACTGCAGTAAACACAAGCTCAAATAGACCTACTTACTTCTACCAACTTACCACCTCTGGCTTTGGATATAGATTTGGATTTAATTTTATATTTAGTCTTATGATGAAAGTACAGTTTTAGTCATATTTTAGTCATTCAGTTATTGCTAGTTAAAAAAAATTACAACAGTTTCAGTCTAAACAGTTTTGTTCCCCAATGAAAACTAAATTTAGTTTTTTTTACTCTCAATTTTCCCAATGTTATTTTAAGTTTCCAAAACAAAAAACAAAAACAAACAAAAAATCCCATGTTAGATTCAATGTGCTTTGACTAAATGGAAATTCTTGACACAGCAGCTCCTTCATTGGAAATTTACTCTAGTGTAATGCATGGTGGTTTGTCATCAGTTATGCTAGATCTAGCTAGCATAGCTGATATATTAGCATAATAATATTATATATTACCCTAATAAAACATACCACAAAAAAAGCATTTGTTCCCTAGAGGAAAAACGTACTTGGTTACTAACGTAACCTCGGTTCCCTGAGATACAGGAACAAGTACTGCGTTGCTAGATGCTTTGGGGAAAACTCAGATGACTGAAGTCTTTACAATCACTCAGTGAAACTGCACGGCCATTGGCTCATGCAGTGAATTAAAAAACGAACCAATGGCTCGGCAGCGGAGCTGCACAAGCCTATGGCGAGGAAGCCCACCAGAGCCCACCAGAATGGACGGAGCCATCTGGCTATGTAAGCGGGCACTGCGCCATAGGATTTCAGGTCAAATTCGACTGAAGCGACGACACTGAGTCATGCAGCGTCATGGCACGGCCTGCAAAGCAGTACTCGTTCCCGTATCTCAGGGAACCGAGGTTACGTTTCTAACCGAGTACGTTCCCTTTCAATACTACACTTGTACTGTGTCGCTAGATGCTTTGGGGAACCAATACAATCACGCTGTGCCATGAAAGTGGAATGACTGGCATGAACTGGCTTTGAGCAATTAAGGCTCAGAGGGACCAAGTATAAGCAAGGTGAACCCCACAGGGGCCGAGCCTTGGATAATCGTTCCAAAATAATTCTGTGCAGCCTCAGCACTTCTGAAAGGGCCAAGAGCATACAAGGAATATGACTGCCTTAAGCAGGCACGTGCCCCTTTAAGCAGATCTGAGCCTGTAAGGCGGGAATGTCCAAGCTATAGAAACTGGCAAATGTGGACGGCAAGGCCCAGCCGGGCTGCCGCCTAAATGTCTGCTATGGACACACCCAAGATGAGGCCACGCCCCGAGTGGAATGGGCTATAACTCCTATGGGGCTTTGCAGGCCCAGGGAGGAGTATGCTAGCACAATAGCGTCAACACCCATCAAGAAATTCTCTGCTTTGTGACCAGAGACCCTTCGGTGCAGCCACCAAATCATACAAAGTGTTGCTCTGACTGCCTGATTGGGGTGGAACGCTCGATGTAAATTCTCAGTGCCCTGACAGGGCAGAGAAGGTTTAACTCCTGGTCTTCCACCGATGGATAACCTGTCCTCTAAACGGGGTGTAGAGCACCTTAGGAACGTATCCATGCCTTGGCTTTAGGATGACCCTGGAGTCGTTAGGCCCATATTCAAGGTAGGTAAGTCACCTACTCGTTTGACCGATGCTAATGCCAGTAACAGGGTGGTTTTTAACGATAGGGTTTTTAGGTCCACAGACTGTAGTGCCTCAAAGGGGGAACCCTTGAGGGCTCTCAGGACCGTGGCAAGGTCCCACGCAGGGACAGTAGGGGGCCGAGGTGGATTGAGCCTCCTGGATCCCCTCAGGAAACGAACAACTAGGTTGTTCTGGCCCACAGACTGTCTGGCTATAGAAGCATGGGAAGCCACATAGACCTTGAGCGTGGAAGGGGAGCGGCCCTTATCCAACAGCTCTTGTAGGAAGGACAATATCACTGATATGTCGCAGGATGTTGAGTCTTCGCTACGGGTTGTGCACCAGGTGGAGAAGACTGGCCATTTAAGGGCATAGAGGCGTCTTGTAGACTGGGCTCTAGCCTGTGATGTAGTATTTAGGACACTCTCAGGAAGATCTACTGATTCCCGATGAGAGCCCAAAGGTGCAGAGCCAACAATTCGGGTTGGGGGTGCCAGATCATCCTGTTTGCCTGAGAGAGGAGGTTCTGTCTCAGGGGAATGGTCCACGGGGCTGCTGTCAGCAGCTGACACAGCTCCGAGAACCAAAGCTGGTTCCTCCAGACTGGGGCCACTAGGTTTGTGTTTATGATCCCTGATTCATCTGATTACCTGAAGAATCAGAGTGATTGGGGGAAAAGCATACAGGAGGAAGTTGGGCCAATCGTGGGCTAACGCATCCTCGCCCTTTGACAAATAAATTGGGCAGTGAGGTGAAGAGGTCAACCTCTGCCTTGCCAAAGATCTCCCAGATTTTCTGAACCATCTGTGGGTGGAGCGTCCACTCCTCTGAGGGAAATTGCTGCGAGATAGCATGTCTGCTCCTTGGTTCAATACACCAGGCACATGTACTGCCCTCAACGCAGGTTGAGATGCGCCCACAGCCAATACTGAAGGGGTCTCATGTGAAGCAGGCTCAACTGTAGCACCAGAGATGTGGAGGCCATGAGGCCTAGCATCCTTTGAAATGCTTTGAGGGGATGAGAGGCTCCAATTTTGAAGGAAGCCGAAGCTGCTGTGTGGCCAGCGCACGTCCTGGTGCGACTGCTGCCCTCATGCGGGCTGAGTCGAAAATGCATCAAATGAAACCATGTCTCTCGCATCAGCTGAGAGACGCTGGTCCGGGTGCTCGAAGAGGATGGCAGAGTCATCTTTGCATGGCGAGAGCGAGGCATGTGGGGTCTGGGCTGGCATGAGCTCGCTCACAGCCAAGCGCGTAGTCCCTCTGCCCGGCTGTTTTTTCCTTGCAGTTCCCTGGGAGGAAGAAAACAGGAGGGTGCGAGGGGCGGAGTCACTCTCTGAAAAGAAAGCGAGCCAAGCGCGCAGGGAGGCGAGACTCATGTTCACGCAGTGTGAACATTCCATCTCAGTCAGAGTGGCTTCTGCGTGGGGCTTGCCCAGACAGGAAATACACTCTGAGTGGCCATCATCAGCGTGCAGAGCGGTTCTGCATGAGCTGCAATGACGGCATTTGCCGCTGCTCTTTTAGAGAAATCGCTATTTTAGCTCATTGGATGGGGCAGGGGACGAGCTGGTATCTGCGCCGGATGCTGAACGGGGCTCGAAGAGCAGGCAGGAACAGGAACAGGAGTCAACTTCTGTCCGCAGTGAGGTGTATCAATGGGGAGCGGCTTCAAGTCCCGTATATCAGTGAAGAGAAGATTGTCGCCGCTGAAGGAGAATTGGTCTGAGATACTATGGCGCAATGCCCCCTTATATAGCCAGAAGGCTCCGCCCATTCTGGCGGACTCTGGCGGGCTTCCTCGCCATAGGTTCGTGCAGCTCCGCTGCTGAGCCATTGGTTCGTTTTTTAATTCACTGCACAAACCAATGTCCATGCGGTTTCACTGCGTGATTGTAAAGGCTTCAGTCATCTGAGAAAAAGGAGTTTTCCCCAAAGCATCTAGCGATGCAGTACGAGTGTAGTATCAAAAGGGAACACCTTTTTTTCCCCAAGAAATAACATCACTATAGTCAAAAGTCTGCTAATGTCACCAATAAGAAGTTAGCATACTAACTTTTTTAACTTTTAAAGCTCAAAAGACAGGTCTTAGGTTTACCTAACACTGTATACCATGTCTTAATTAATCCTCTTATGAATTGTTATGAGGGGAGAAGAGGGAAGTTTCTTATTTGTCCAGTCACCCAGTTATGAAAATTATGTTAATTTTTATTTGTTCAGAGAAAATGCCATTATATTTTATCATATATTTTGAAGAGTGAATTCTTCTTCTTCTTCTTCTTTTTCTTCTTCTTCTTCTTCTTCTTCTTCTTCTTCTTCTTCTTATTATTATTATTTCGTTTTTGTCAGTAGAACACGTTTGTTGACGAGCATTTTTCATCTTCATTTTTGTCAACCAAATGAATACTGCTTGAAGGAAGATTATTTCTTGTTGACAGCATTGATTCCTGCCAAACAGTTTGTTATTCAGCCTGCAGAATCCTGAGAGTCTTTGCTTTTCAGTACTTTAATTATATGATGCTATGGGGCATGCAGTTCCACTTATCAGTCTACTACGGAGAGAGATAATCTGTCACAGTGTCTTGTGGTGTGCTACTACTACATCTCTGATGAAAAAACTGTGTGTTCTGTGAGCTGGCCAAGAAGCGTAGACCTCCTAAAGAGTCCGGATCCAGGTAAATAACTCCCTGGAAAGAAAGAAAACAATGTCTTTTGGTTTTCTCCTTTGGAAGCACTCTCTTTTGTTGTTGTCCCTCTTCACAAACTCAAAGACAAGAGTGCCATATCTAAATGCCGCTTCCATCCTTTGTTTTTGTTTAGATTCAAAAGGCTATTGTGAGCCAACTACTAAAACTTATTAATATTCTGCAACCTAGAGTAGAAAGCTGTAAAAATGAAAAGACGTAAAAAAAAAAAAAGTGTGCACATAAAATTACCTGCTGTCACAAAAACAAAGCTAGTCCTAGGAGGCCAAAGGCCATTTACTTTTGAGGATGTTTACCAATAAAATAGACTTTTAGGTAGAATTACACCTTTTTTTTCAAGCCAATTTCCTGGATTGGAGGAGAGAAAGACCTGACAGTACCGTTACTGTTTCCAACTGTTTCCAAGCACATTTATCAAAGGTGTCAAACATTCTTGATATCTATAAAAGAAAGCAAAGTGAACACTGCACACAAAAATGTTTTAATAGACTTCCTATTGACTCTTTCAGGCTGAATGGGTTTTAAATGGCCCACAAAAATCCATGCTGAAGAAATCAATTAATAGTTTGTGAATGAATACTACAGTACATGGGAATAATTTTAGATTCACTGAAATGTCATTGCAATTCATGGCACATAACAGTCATGTATTCAGAAGACAATTATGCAACTGTATTCTTCTAAACCAATTTTAGAGTCAATAAAGTCAGTAAACTCACTGCTCACTCGTGTAATGTGCTTTAAAACAGTATCTTATTGATGTCCTATTGAATTTCTAGCATTTTCTATTTGAAAACATCTCGAATAAGCCTTGAATAGGCTTAATATGGACTATTGTACATCTGCGTACTGACTTATTCTCCATTATATAAATCAGACCTTAGAAATAACTGAGAGTTGATACAATTCTGAGAATAGAATGGTGATTATGATAAGAATATTCATAGCTTTCCCAAAGCATTTTTATGAAACCCAGGTTCTCTTTGGAAAACAGAGAAAGAGATTTTTTTTTTTAAATATTTGAAGCTAAAAACTTCTGTAATCATATGTTGAATATTTGAAGCCAAAACTTCTTCTGTAATCATTAAAAACTGTCATCCAACACACTCTTTGACTTTGTAGTGCACAGCTGTGGAGGAATAATGATTCATAATCACACTATAATAATCTGGCTTCACCCAGAAGAGGATGGAATCCGTTTTGAGTTTAAAGGTTTCTTTTTCATGTCGTCTCAGAGAGTTTTTCCTCAGTCCTATCAAACTTTGCTCATTACAGATCTAAATTCACATGCACATTTCTGTACAGTTGCTTTGTGACAATGTGCATTATTGAAAGTGCTATTATGGTGACGGGGCGTGGTCAAGCACAGGTGTATGAATGGGGGCGGAGTCGTGGGAATGAGTGGTATGAGTCTGAGTGTGGGTAGTTTAATAATAAGTGTCTTGCATTTCATTGAAAGGCAGCAAGGAGATAAATGGAGGGAGTCGCAAGGAAGTGAGCAGCGAGAGCTGAGCTGTGTGTGTTTGTGTTTGTGTGTGTGTGTGTGTGTCTCTGTATGAGACCGCAAGTCAGAAATCACTGAAAAGCACTCATGGAAAAAAGGGAAAATAAAGAGCCCTTTTGAGTTGTCCCAAGCTTGCCTCCCATGTCCTCCCAACCCATGAGTGTGTGACAGCTATATAAATAAAATTTAACTGAATTGATAATTTAATATTTAATATTTGATCATTTAATATACTCTATGATGTAGTATTATTTTATACAGGAATCTAGTTGATAGCTAAGTCCAAAAGGCTTTGAATGAGTAGCATGTTGTTGAAATTTAGTGTTGCACCATTTATTGAATGAGTAGAGCATCAATGAAGAGTGACTATGCCTCTGCCTTTATCAGAACTCAGTGGTCTGCTGTCTGCTGGGATAATAAACCCAAAAAAAATCTGTATGAAATTTAGGTTACATTCACACAAGAAATGACATGTAATGTCAATTTTTCCAAGCCTTTAAAGAAAATGTTTTGAAATAGTCAATTCCCCAAATATGAATGCAAGATTGCATGACCAAAACCTAATAAATTTGCAAAGAGATTCTCATCTAAATTTTATAAGGATTTCCTCATGCATGGTTATAAAGATCTGATAGCAGAAGAAAATTTCTCTAAACACAGAAAATATTTCCTTTCCTTCCTTTCTAATGTGTTATGCAATCATTGCAACTATGCAGTAAATATGGCATGTCTCTGATTAAAACAAATCATGTGAATTCCAGTTGGTGTGTCTAACTGTTAAGAATGTGGATGTAATACAAGAAATACTCAACTATGTTTATGCAAATTATCTTGTTATTAGCAAGGAAATTATCTTGAAATGACTCCAATCACAATATCATATCTTACACTAGACTATGGAGTACTACAAAAATAGGGTTTTGGAAAAAGCTTACTGTAGTGTTCATAGAAATGATCTGCAACAACAGTGCCTGACCTCACTAATTCTCTTGTGACAGTAAATGAGCAAATTCACATAGCCTGGAGGCTGTTACAGTAGCAACTAGGGATGAAATCTGTACTGGGATGTTCAAAAAGCACACATGGGTGTGATTGGTCAGGTGTCCACAAACTTTTTGCTATATAGTGTATATTTATGGCTTCCCATTAAAAAAAATCCGGTCAAAAAGTGATTTTTTGGCTGTTTGCCAGAATTCCGGCACAAAGACATGCAGGTTTTCCCAGACTACCACATACGTATAATATACAGAATTCTGTGCTACACTTAAGCAGTTGAGATTCCAGCTTGATCAAACAAACCCAATGTAAATTTAAGATGTTGACACAAAAAGCTCTACCTACGTACAATGTTCGGAAACAACTTCATATTTCACTATACTAAATCAGAATCACATTTTTTCAAAGGCCAAAGATGCAAGAGATAAATTCCTATTTATGTTTTTCTTTTGGCAAAGTAAAAATATCATGAATGGAGCTGGGATGTCCTGACAGAGCTACTGAATCATAATGTTTTAGTGTCTCTGATGTCAGCCACTTGGCCAAGACACTTAGAACCACAATGAAAAATGTTTATAATGTGAAAAAAAAAATCTGGTTAAATTAGCTTATTTCAAATTCTTATCACACACACATCCAGACACATTTTGATTACAGGATTATTAGTAAGTTGGTATAAGTTTAGGAAAAACACAGTCCTGGATTGTCTCCACTGATACTCTAAACTAAAATACTGATAGAGTACTTACCACTTATCATCAGTACTCACTCAACGGACTTTGAAATGCAGTTGTTAGTAGGTAACAAACTGCCTGCCTTTGAAATTGAAATTGCAGCTATTTTTGAAATTGCAGCAATTTTTTTAAGGGTGTGCAGCTTCCCCAGGGCTTAAAGGAGATTAACGTAAGAAGAAAACATTATTAAAAGAAAGGGTGAAGATTCTGAGAAGAAACTGAGAAAAAAGAAATGAGAAGATTAATTTCAGCTTGTATGGTGGAAGGATATGCTGTAAACAGGTTTACCACACAATGGATTTTGATCACGTTACACTGAAAATCAGCGGAACTTTCTGAAGACTGGTGGAAAAACAAAACAGTAGGTTTGGATATTATTTTGAAACTGAAATGTATTTTGCCTATTAAAGGCATTCATTTCTTTTAAAAAGTGACTACAGAACTAAATGCATGTATGTCAGTAGATCAGTGTCACAGGATTCATACATGTAAAGAAACAAATGGCCACACATAGTGTTTGCTTTTTTATGAATAGGCCAGTAATGAGGCTGTGCCGTGTTGTTGACAGTATGCATTTCAGGGCATCAAACAAGATAAGGCTGATTATTCAACTGATTAAGATCATTTGCTTGTGTTTAAAAATCAAAGAACAGTTTAATGAGTTATTATATATATATATATATATATATATATATATATATATATATATATATATATATCTATATTTATATATATATATTTGTATAGAGAGAGATGT
>CM074956.1:10615933-10633509 GCA_037577455.1 Pangasius macronema | reverse complement strand
TATATATATATATATATATATATATATATATATATATATATATATATATATATATATATATATATATATATAAAATTAACATTATTACTACAAATACATGGATCTTGGAATTTGAATGAAAAAATGTTTCCTTTTCTTTCTTTTTTTTAATACTCCCTAAAGCTAAAAATATCCTATGGTGAAAAAATAAAGCAAAACAACAAACAATTTAAACATTGAAAAGTCACAAAGGGACACAAATAAAAATATATTGAAATTAAAAAAATCTACATCCTGTACAAATACTATGGCCCAATAATTTAAGAAAATAGTGTCTCTAAAACGTTCATATTGCTTTGTACCTTCACCACTGCCCTTCAGGAAGAAGGGCTGTGCTAAAAAGTCTCCAAAACACCCACCAGAAGGAGCCCTGTGTGGGCCCCAAGAACAACGTTCAATAGGAGGTCATAGGATTGCCAACAAATGCCTGCTGGCATGATGGAAGAGAGACAGTTCTGTTATTAGCTTGGTTTGTCCTCATTACAGTGTCGTTTTGTTTTCTTTTTTGGCAGTACAGGACAAAGACAAGAAATGGTCACTATTCATCATGATCATTGGTTATTCACCATTGTTGTGTTTAACACTATTACTCTCTATGCTATTATTACTATTATCACTGTCATGGACACACAGAGTGCATCGTCTTTTTTTTATACATGTGCATATATGCATTTGTATGCACTTTAGTGCATTTGTGTGTACATGTTCAGTGCTCAGAGCTTGTCTTCTCAAAGGAGAAGTTGGGCAGAGTTAATAGCTTGGGGTTAGAAACCCCCTCTTGGGGCAACCCATCTCCTCCTCCACCCAGATCGAATGAGTCCTTGGATTCACTGGAGGGGGCTCTCCTTCTCAGGCAGGTGTCCCTGCTGGGCAGAGAGGGTGGCACTGTGCCCATCCCAGTGTCCAACACTAGCTGGAAGTCCCTTGGAAGCACCAGCCCCTCTGGAGGGTCCACAGAGATGCAAGGAGGGCTCATCTTCTTCTTCTTGCGGGTCCGGGGCGAGGGCTGTTGTAAGCTGTCTGCGCGTGAAACAAAGCCAGAGGACACTGAGCTCTGCTGGGGGCTGCTCTCCACTGACGGACACACCTCGATGGAGTGGCGCCGTGGGTCATCAAGCCAGGAAGAGGGTCGAGGCAGTAATAGTGGTGCCCGCCTACACTGCATGTCTGCACTGTGGTACTTCTTCAACTGCCTCAGAGATGGACCACGGCCTTCACACAGCCCTCCCCCAATTCCACCTCCTCTAATGCAGTCCTGACCTCTATGATCTTCAAATCCTGATCGGATTATTTGAGACACCTCCTGATCCACCGAGTCATCCTCAGCAGGTTTATCATGGGCGGGGGGAGAGCACCGATGCCTGGAGCAGATGTTGTATTGATCATGGGGGTTGTGCTGCGTGTGCACACTGCTGCGCATTGGTTTGGGAGAGGCGCCTGGTGTTGCAGGAACAAGGAAGAGTGATGGTTGGGGAAACGGCTGCAGTGCTGGGAATGTAGTGGGAGGAGTGGAGAGTTCACCAAGCCCCTTAGGGCCCTCATTCTCCCCTCCTTTTGTGTACAAGGCCTCCTGAGAGTCAGTGCTCACTGCCACCTGAGGAAAGCAGGGGTGGGAGAGGTGGAAGTGAGAAGGAAGGGAATGGGGGGGTGTTTAAGGCATGATAAAATGAGAAAGAGAGATTGTTAGAAAATGAGACTGGGAGGGATTACGAGAGCTTGGAAAGATGAGCAGTGGGGTTAGAGTAGAGTTCACCATTTGTAAGTCAAGCATACATTCTGTGCTCCAGAAAGTATAGGAGAAGTTAGAAAATATTTAAAATATTTTTAAAATAATAAATGTAATTTTTTAGTCTTCTTTCTATGTTTCTGTTTTTGTCATTTTTGAGTCTTCTTTCTGTGTTTCTGCATTTCAGTGCTTTGAATTGGTATGTGCACTTTCAACTACATCAAAATGTTGCTCAGTGCAAGGCAGAGATTGCAACATCAATATCTGCCCTTTCCTCTTATTTCTCCTTTCTCCCTCTCAATTCATTATACTTCTGGTGATTTGTTTCTTTAGAAGAAATTGAAATGCATAGGCTTTAGCTGTCATTAAAGGCAAAAAGTGAAAATATGAATAGCACTTCTGGACTAGGGCAGAGGACCTCTAACCCTAAGCAAATCCTATTTGTCCTGTTTGGCAGACTGCACTCTGAGCCACTGGGCTATACTGTAAGAGACAACAAAACAACCCCCTTTCTCCAGAAAGGGCTGTATGCCAGAGGTCACACTCTCAATCAATTGACTATAAGGTTACCTCCTGCTCACAAGCCCAGTAGAAGAAATGTGGTGGTAGTATATTACAAAGAAGTGCTAAAGATCAGGTAGATTCATGTAATAATTTGGAGAGTTGAAGGACAAAAATGACAGACGTTAACTAAATGAGGTGTGCACTGCCACCTCCATGTTTACCAAAGCAAGTCTGAATAATATAGACATCACTGCCATCTAGTGGTCACTAGATATTTCTGCTATTCATTTCAGTAGGCACTTGCTGAAGGTTAAATGCACCTACTTAAGTACACTTCCTGAGTGAAATGGCAAGTGCACAAAGATGTCAAATGACTATACAAATCAAATGAGTAATTTGAACTGCAATCCATAATAAAAATGTGAACTTGTCAAAGTTCACTCATTCATTTAACTTGAGGAATTGCTTTAACCTGGCCTCTGTTACAGAGGATCTGGAGCCTATCCCAGGAACACTGAATGTGTGGCAGGAATACACTCTGGATGGGATCATGCAGGGCATCATGCACATCCACATTCGCATACACATTCACCTATGGGCAATTTAACACAGCCAATCCACCTACAGACAATCCACCTGTTTCTGTAAGGTGAGAGGAAACTGAGGAACCTGGAGGAAACCCACAAGGAGAACATGTGAAACTCCAGACAGACAGTAACGAGACTTCACGATCGAACTGGGGACTCTGGAGCTGGAAGACTGCAATGACTTTTCAATGCTGAACATCAATAATTGGTACAAAATGGACACTAGACCATGGGACACCCTATTTCTGGTTGGACAGAAAACTGTTTTAAATAAAGCTACCTCTCTGTTGTCTGCTCACTACAATCGACATTGTACCTGATCTTAACCCTTCTAATTTTGTCCCTTAGAGTAGTACTGGTGAAATGCATTGGGGCATGGAGATTATGGTAAGATTTTGGGAAGGGAAAAGGAGTTAGGGAAGGAGTCAGGATAGAGGGGTCTGGAAACCAATGTAAAAGATGCTGGAGGCTACCACTCCAGCTCTCTCAGCAGTAGGAGTATCTGTGTCTCAGCAGCAGGGTGGGGTCCGGCGTGTGCTGTACCATGCTGATCTGATCAGGATTAGTCACATTAGTGGATACACAGGGCACAAGAAGAAAAGGAGAAAAAAAAGAAGAGGAAGAAGAGAATTCAGGAAGAATTATGAGTGGCAATGGACTAGACCAGAGGAAAGGTCTGTCATGCAGAGGTGTGAGCCTTAATCAAGTCTCCAAATAGACTACATGAAACAGACAGAAGATACATATATACAAAGAAAGACAAGCAACGACTAAGTAGCAGGTATGGAGAAGAAATTCACAAAGGTGCTGATGTAGGACAGTCAGTGTCACTGAGTCTTTTGAGAGAAATCTGCAAATGTGTGACGTGATGCTTGTGGGTAGAGCTCACCTGTCGGCGCAGGGTGCGGGAGAGTGTGTGTCCCCGGCGAGGGGGAGGAATTCGGGGAATACACTCTGAGTCAGACAGGCTGTGGGGACTAATGGGACGGAAAAGATCTGTAGGTACAGTGAGGTGCTGTGCGGGCTCCTCTGTCTGAGACTGCACAGAACCAATGGAGCCTGTGAATGGAGATAAAACAGTTTTATATATTTCTGTAAAGCTGCTTTGTGACAATGCCCATTGTTGAAAGTGCTATAGAAATAAAACTGAACTGAACTGATTTGAATGTGGTGGTGTTCTATGCTAAGTAGTTGCTGGGTTAGCTGTGTTTGTGCTGCACCTGACTGAGTCTGCTGAGCTGAGGTCATGAGGGTTGTTGAGGATGGGATGGGCTGGTGGGGCAGGAACATGTAGCTGTCATTGGGTAAGGAGTGTGCACGCCCCACTGAAGTCTTCTTCACACATAGCAGGTGCTCTTCCAGATGTTCATGTGGCTGCACGCACTCTGTTGAGGGTTCAGGAGGATCTGCATTCTGAGGGAAAGAGAAAAGCATCGTAAGCTGAGCTATAAGGCGAGCTTGAGCCAGGGATATGAGAACCGGTGCACCTCCCTTACAAACATATACACAGTACCTACAGGACAGGTTAGCACACTGAAATGAAAGGCACACTGGCTATAGGGAGGAGACTGAGCTTAATGAGCTGTTGTGGCCAACATAAACGTTATGCTGTTTAATATTGAGTGATTGTCTTCTCTGTGGATGGCGATGTGTAGTTTTGTTTTGTTTTTTTTTCCACCAAAAAAAATCTGAAATTCATTATCGGGTAATAACTCCCACCAGGCTCCTCCCTTCCAGAGCCACATCTACAGCCTTTACTACTGTAGCTAACAGACACGAGAAGCCAACCCGTATGCTTTTAAAAAGACATTGGGGGCATGGTGTTGTGGGGAAACATGATTACAAAATACGTCAAGACAGAGACAAAGCTGATAAAATCATGAAGCGTGAACATAACCATACACATATACTGACACATAAAAATGATAAGGACGGAACCACCCAGAGTAAGACAGGGTAGAGATGTCCACATGTGTGAAAGGACAGGGACAGGGGTGGGTGAAAAACCCAGACAGGAAAGTAGCAGGGAGCAGGACTACTCTACTGGATTGGACACAGACCGGGCTGGTGGGACATGGCCAGAGAAATAAAAAGAGAGAGAGCTGAGCGGGTGCTTAGGAAACCTGAGAGCTTCCAGTCAAACTTGTCCTCTAAACCAATCCACGGCAAGATTTAGCACTTCTATTCAAGACTACTCCATTGGCAATGACTACTAACGTCCTACTGTGGTACTGCAATGTTTCACCCTGAAATAAATATGCTCATAAAGTTATGAAATACCATTCAAGGCTGATATTAAAAATAGTAGATATTATGAACTAATTCAGAATTTAATAGTATAAATTCCTCAATTTTTTTTTTGTTTTATTTTGTATTTGTTATTATTTAGTGTGTGGGAGGTCAGAAGAGATCGAATCTTAATCAGCGATTATTACTTATCTAAACGACTTAATTTTATTTGGTACATTGATTTGTGCAATATTATAAATATAATAATAATGGGTTGTGATTTACATCACTGTAACAAAATCTGAAAATCACAGAGTGTCACCTGTTTCACAGAACCCTAGGCATCCTCAAACCCCACTCTGAGAACCCCTTTCACACTATTATTAGATATTTATTAGATTGTTATTTGAATCTTTGCCTTGTTTTCATTTATTTATTATCCTGTTAGTCTAGACTGTTTTTTTTTTAACTTCCTCTTGCTTCCATACTAAATCATATTGTATTTGACAGCAACGGGTAATAATTCTTTTTCATCTGTTCAGATTTTCTGGCCTCCAATTATTTGCAGGATTAAGCTTGTCTTTAACAGCAGTGGTGGACACACAAATGAAAACCTCCCATCTCAAGGCATCTACACATGCAGAATTTTAATGATCTGAATAGAAATCAAGCACCTGCATAAAGACGTCTGAATGTGGAAAACTGCCCCTGTCTCCAGGTATATGCATATGGTTAGGGTTAGGGTTAGGGTTAGGGTTATATGGCATATCTTTGAAATTAATTTTCCTGACTGAGCTCACCAAATCTGAACATGTTCCATGGAAAGTATATACAGTGAGGGGGAATAAGTAATCAGACACTATTGCTTTTGTTATTTAATATACTTCCAGTGCATATACCCACTTCAAATACACACCCATAATGTTTTTTTTTTGAGTTTGTACTTATAAATATGCACAAAAAAAGTATGTATTCATATGCATAAACAAAGTTAAAAAAAAACTGATAAGGAAAAAGTATTCGGCTACTACATGTACAGTACAAATGACACTGTAATCGGTTGGGAAGATTTCACACAACATGTAGCAATCACAGCGAAGGTGAAGGAACTTCTCAGGGACAACATTATTAAACACCAGTCAAATGGGAAAAGCTATAGAACCATAGCATGCACCTTAAACACCCCTGTCAGTATAATTGGTTTGAAAATATAGTATGCAGGTGGAAAGTTCATGGAACCGCAATGAATCATCCCTAGACAGGTGCGCCATGCAAGATCTTCCAACCCACTCTCAGTGATAAGGAAAGTAAAAGATTCAGCAGTTGCTTGAAAAGAGTTGCAGCATGACCTGAAATCAGCAGGGACAACAGTTACACTGAGATTAACAAACAGTGAATTATCTCCTTCCTACACCCCACACAAATCTCTGCTTAAAAAAAGCACAGAAATGCACATCTCAAAGCATTTAGCTCATCATGCTTGGAGAAAGAAGGGTTGCACATATGCTCCCAAGAACACCATAACCACAGTGAAGTGCAGAAGTGGGAGCACTATGATATACAAACAATAGATCTGCAAACAATACTGCAAGTACAAGTACATAGTGAAACAAAACAACGTTTCTCCAGGACCAAGGTGCTACATAAGACGACATAGAGCATCTAGGGACTACATAATTGCAGCATTGAAGGAACCGTGAATGGAGCGACGTACTGGGGCACATTAGCAGAGCTAAGAAACTGAATCTGGGGAGAAGATGGGTTTTTCAACAACAACGCCAAACATACAGCCAAAACCCAAGAGGAACAGGTTAAACTCAACCACCATGCTGCAAAAAGCGAATTACTTCTCACCACAGCTTTGCAGCTAAGTAGTAATGTTGTTCATTTGTGCTGTCTGGATACCCATTCCCCCATCAGTTAGCTTTTTTAAACATATCTTTTTTTATGATTATGAATACATACTTTTTTGTTCATATTTATAAGTACAAATTCACAAGACATTATGTGTGAAAATATAGGAAAGGGATATATGCACTGGGAATATATTTAATAACAAAAACAGTAGTTTCCGAATATATATTTCCCCTCACTGCATAATGCTAGATGCTAGATTATGATAGAGGAGGCAAATTACTGGAAGCTCTATAAGGAAAGACCTAGAACCCGCAAAGATGAATGAACATTGCTCTACTGATAAGTACATTGCACTCCAGACTGGTTAGTAAGAGGGGATTAAAATCATCAGGGACAGAGTCATCCGTCAGAGCTAAGGACCAGGATTTCTCCGATGCCAGAGACAGAGCTTCCATCTCAGCTAGGGGGATCTAAAGGGGAAGAGACGAGGCCAGGGTGAGAACAGAGCCCATCTGGCCACATGCAATTAGAGATACACATCGTCACACACTCACACAGGAATGTCTTGTGCCAGAATAAAGAATCCTTTTCTAATTATCCATTTTCAGTTGTTCAACATTTGCTATTTTTGCACATGCAGTACCTAGCACGTGTGCAGACGCTGGCACAGCTCTGATTGCACTTGCAGAAGTTGAACAATTAATACAATTTCAAAGTATTATAATTAAATACAACAAAATGTAATTATAATATAATAAAAAGCAATACTTCACATGTCTATATATGTGAAGCATGATTTCTGTTACTGGCATTTTCACCCATCTCAGGTTTCCCGAATGCTGAAATGCTGTGTCAGGCAGATTCAGTGCTTGACTGGCACAGATAGTTTTAGCTGAGTTACTGAAACAAATTGCAGAAGATGCAATCTAAAGACATTAAATAATCTGCAATTACATCAGAAAGCTTTTAAGATCACACATTTTGCAAACCTAACAAAAGATTTTCTGCAAAGCTAACAGAGCGTTCTGCAAAAAAAAGTGCATTTTCTTCAGCAATCCAGTTGAACCTCATTTTATGACATTCAGCCCCAGTAAAGTTTTAGCTAAACAGATTTAAACTAAACTAAAATTCTCAAAGTCAGGATTTTGATATTGTATTCATTGTATTCATGGACAAGAAACTGGATTAGAGCAGATTTATTTGAATTACTTAGCGAGCACAAGCCAAGTGTTTCGCAGAGAAGGACAGAAAGACCAAAGACAGAGAGAGAAAGCATGGTGTTAGGCAGCAGGGTGCACAGGGGAGCCATTGACCTGTTTCTCATTGCAGTGCTTGCTGGGGAGAGGGGGCAGAGCGTAGTAGTGGCAGATGGAGCCAGAAAGGTTGTCCATTAGGCTGAGCTCTCCTTCCAGTGAGCCCTGGATCACCAGGGATACCGAGTCAAACATGGGCCTCCGCTACAGACCCAGCCATTTGCAGACAGAAAAAAAAAGCAGAGAAAGAGAGAAAGAGAGAGCAGACAGAGACACAGACATAGGCAGAGGAGAGGAAAGCGAGAGTGCACAGACAGTAGAAGCAAGGAAGGAGAGAAGTTCACAGACAACAAGTCAAGAGGCCACATGGAGGTTAGACATATATGTAAAGAGAATCAAGAAAGCAGAATACATTAATCAAGACCTTCAATATACTATAATGATGAGTAAAGACTGTCTATTTACCTTATTTTGTGTGATATATCTTAATATCTACAGGTTTCAGTACAGTGTAATTATTATTTATGCACAAATTGTTAATTGTAAGACCTGCATCCATTTATAAGTCCTTTGCTTAAATTTTTAGTATCGATTCACATTAACAAAGCAAATTATGCAACATAACTATAGTACTATGGTAACGTATACACTGATAATGTGCAAAACATCCCATAATATTTACAGTACAGCAAACCGAGTATTCAGCTCACTGGTGTTACAAACCATACTCCAGCTATACTTCACTGTACCCCGAGCCTTGACCACCCACCATTTATTATTCCAGATTTATAATGTATGACTACTGTAACATTTGAACTTTTTATTATGCCAGTAATGTTGTCGGGGTATGTGTGATTCTTCCTGACGCTATGATTTTGCCTGGGCGTTTAGAAGCAGCAGCAACGTGAGTGGCATCATTCACACACTCGTTGTGTATCTTACGTACATCAGGAAGATTAAAAGCAACATCCACAAGATGGCACGTCAGAGCCAAAACATCCCAGTCTGTCTGGTTTCCAAGTTGAACTTTAAAATGTTTTTTTTTTTTTAATGATTTTATGCAGAGCGATATTAAACATGCTGACAAGCTCTACCCCTCTTAAAAGTTTTCTGTTATCATGTTGATTGTTGCTGGGCTGCGTCTCAAATTGAAAAAAAAAATCTTACCTTAAATTCAAAAGTACTAAGTACTTTTGACTAACTACATTTAGGTTTTTAAAATTCAAAAGCTATCTGTAATAGGAAAAGCGATTAGTGTTAATACTTAGTAACGGACTAGAATAGTACATAAGTATGTGATTTGAGACACAATGCATGTTTGTTTAGCAGAGGTAGGTGGATGGGGATTTGTCCATTTTTTGCTGGATAGACTACTCTAGTAGCATGTTAGGATAACGAAGAAGACTAAAACAGCACATATTAATTTAAACATTGTTTATCTGAATGTGACTCCCAGTGACATTTCAAATATTAGCCCACAAAATCCATCTTTGATATTTCTATAAATTTGTAAAAGATTATTGAATGAAACAAAAGAGGAGATTCTGAGTTTCTCAGTAAGTGTCACTAAACGCAGATCCGCTGTGCTGAGAACACACTTGGTAATTACAGGTGATTGGCATTTTTCAACACACGTGTGAGTATGAAGAAAATGAATGTTATAGAAACTTTTGATTAAATCTGGATTGAATTTTCAGTTTGGTTTGGCATACAAAAACATTTACACACAAATTTGTTACAAGATTGATAAATGAGGCCTATTGTGCACGATCGGTATATATTAGGTAAAACTTTATTACTGTATTAGGATCAGTCTTGACTATGTAGCCAACCACTAATGATGCCTAACTCATATTATTAAACAACTCATTAATTTTATAGATAAACTATACGTGTAGTGTCCAGTAAGAACTGGACAGTTTATGAAATTATGAAATTATGATTTTTTTTTTCAACAAGGTGAAAAAAATCCACCAGACTAGGTCCCTCTCTTTGCCAACTAATATTTATAAGTAATTTAATAATAAGGTCAAGGTCTACAGAATATATTCTAAATACTTAGAACATGCCCTAAAGATCCATATTAACGCTGTAATAAAGTTTTATAAATAATTGAAATTTAGTGAATATGAGCATGTGTAATTACAAGTACATAATCACCAACCTAATGTTTCTCAATAACTACATAAATGAAATTTAATGTGTAATAATTTGCACATACATAAAAATCACACTGTACATAAACCCTTAATTAAAACGCACATAGTGCTTGAAAACACTTTATATAAACTGGGCCCTTACCTCAAGTGTATTAATTAATTCAAGCAATAAAGACAGATTGTTTCTTGTGTTCAACATACCTGAGCCTAGATATTTCCATTTATTCTGTACTACCAAAGATCTCCACTGGGGAGCACAATAACTCTACTGAGACTGTCCACGGCTGCACGCAAACCAACCAGACCTCAGCAGTACACTGCTACACTGATTTAACTTTACATGAGATGAAGGATAGAAAAATGATGATATGAAGGTCATCATTTACTAAAAAATGGCATTCTAGAAATAGCCAGGCACAACAAAAACAAGCTGATGTATCAGTGCTTTCCCATGGCACCAGGATGACCTCTGGCTGCTTTGCATTTAAAAAGGGAAACAGCAGGGCCAAGAAACCAAGAACTGCAGCTGACTGGCGAATTCAAAAAGAAAAAAAGATTGGCAGGATAACATGCAGCATCAAAATTAAGTGCGAAATGCTGTATTAGGAGCAATTAATGATTTTGCACTTATGAAATGATAAAAAAAGTACTGCATCGCAGTGCTGACATTTTTCAATAAATAATCTAACTCAAACTTGGTTAAATGTCTTCCTAAACAAATTTTATGGCTTATTCATTTGGCTTATACCATTCCAAACTCTAGAATCCTGTGGAACAAATCCTACTGAAAAGTTTGTTTCAAAGATGAGTTCATTCACAGTAACATTTATTCATGTCCATGCATAAAAATGAAAGCGCTAAGGTAGCTCCAACATCCTGCTATGTGCCTTTAAATGGTTTCTGCAATTTCAGCCAATCTGATTACACACTGGCATACAATCTCATATACATTGTCATTAACGCTACTAATAAAGGACAATGAGTTTATGCCTCTTAAGCAGGACTTAGCACATGGGGAGAGAGCTGCTGTCTCCCTCTCTTCAGCTGGCATTGTGGTGTACACCAGACAGATGATGAGAGTCAATGGTCAGCTTGCTCATTCTCTATAGCTGTCACATCTCACATGGTGCCGTGCTTGATGCTCAGCTCAGCATTCAAAGCCTGGCCAAGGTTTTTCAGCATACTGGACTCTGCTCTATGTGCCATGTGATTCACAGGTTGGGTCTGACTGGGTAATGGCCCTGTGCAAACATGCACAGCTGCTAGCCCATACTGAGCAAGCAAAGCTCCCTTAGTTTCTGCCAAATCACATTAATATCAGTGTGCTGCCTACAGAGTGATACAAATCCACCAACGCATAATATAGTACTAGTTTCACTCACCTGTAACGGAGGCTCCAGACCTTGAGGCTGGTCTGTCTTGTGTGCTGTAGAGTCTCTGCGTATGGCAGCTGATGGGCTGTCTGGGGGATAACCTCTGTCCTGTGAGTCTCTGGAGATCCAGCGAGACCCTGCAGGCCCACCTATGTCTCGCAGGGCCAGAGGGGAAATGTGCCCCCCAGTCATTCCCCCATCTCCCCCTACTGCTTCCAGCTCCATTTCCGCCTCTAGCTCCGCCTCCTCCTTAGCCTCTTTGTTGCTCTCTTCCAGGTGCTTCATGAGGACGGCGATTACAACGTTGACCAACACAAACTGAGCCGTCAGCACAAAGGACACAAAGTAGATGGGAGACACCACTGTATTGTAGCATGTTCCATTGTCATGAGCGCAGTCTCTCAGTGTGTCCTGGAATGTACACATTGATGCAGAGGTTTGAATGCAAACTTGGCTACACCAGTATAATTAAAATCCAAGCTCATTTACTAAGAGGCTTCTGTCTTTTGAATGTGTAAAATCTTCTAAAAATTCTAAAAGCAGTGTCTCCTCAAGTGATGCAGAGTACAGTGACTGCGTCTGCAAATTCATATAAGGGCAGGTATTAAATTTGTGCAAGCCCATTCCACCGAAATTGAAAACTTAAAAACCATTTAAGTCTCAATAATGAGTTTCCCAGAGCTTCAATACGGAGTCATAAAGTTTTATTACCCTTTCGAGGGGTTTTAATCCTGATCGTGAAGACCGTTAAAGCTGGTTTTATATTTAATATTCTCTACACATTCACAACTCTGATGACAACGGCATTAAAAAAAAACTGAAAAGTTTTAATTTACCTATATGTTTTATTTAGAATGTACACTTATTCGATTGCATTCAAAATTGCAGACTTGCAGTATGTCTGTAAGTTTTTATATTGCATTTATTTTGAACACTATTTGATGTTTCACCATCTCTGATTCACTATTCTACTTGATGTGCAATTTTGCATCTATGTGTCAAGATTTCCTCTTCTGGGAAGTAGCTCTTGGCCATCAAGAAGAATCATCACACACAAAAAACATACTTAATGTTGTTTTCTTCAACAATCTTTAACTGAATGTGACATCATTTACATAGTTGTTATTTTCTTAAATCATCGACTGACTCTACATGTAATTTATCAGAACACACCAGCGGGATAAACCTTCTTTACAGGGGATCTTAGTAAATCAGGGCCTCAGTGAAGACAACAATGACTTTTATGGCTCCCCAGTGAGACACATAAAAAGCATGTGAACCTCAACTAAAGTTCAGATGATGAAACAGACATAATAAATGTACCTTCATAATGCCGTTCCAGTTGTCCCCAGTAGACACACGGAACAGCAGGAGAAAGGCCATGCCAAAGTTCTTGAATGTGGCGTAGCGTCCAAGGCCCTCACAGGGGTGCAAATCATCACATACTACAATTCAAACAGCATGGATCACAAATATATTTACATTCAGTGCCATAAATAAGTGCAAACCATCTTCAATAAAATTCAGTCTAGTATCCTAAATGGTTCTTTGGAGTGTCTCTCTAGGGAAATCCTTAAAGGTTTTACATATGTAGAACTAAAACAATGGATCTTCCTATCAGAGACAGTTCAAGGTAGAAGGCCTTTAGGAATATGAGACCCCTTAAGCATTATTTTTGCTTTAAGACAGTCCACTTTATATTGAGTAAATCCGAATGGGACATTTCTCATTTGTACTGTATGTACACACAATCTGTAAAAGCTTTTGAAAACAGGCCTATACACATTCCAACATAATCTACTTAAGTGAGTTGTGAGAAAACGATCTATCTAACTAATTGTTACCACTGACAAATTAAATGAATTCAATTAAATGATTCAAGCAATCCATTTAGATCTTTGAAGGGATAGAAACACAGATGATGCATCATAAGGACTCTNACTCTACTAATGTCTACTGATGTTTTGTGCTTACTCAGATCACCGAACAGCTCTACTCCCAGTGCTGCGAAGATAAAGAAGAGAAGCATGAAGAGAAGACCCAGATTCCCCACCTGTAGAGAGAGAGAGAGAGAGAGAGAGGAAAGCAAAAGCAGACTGAGACAGGGAGCCAGATCAGTGTTTCTGAAGCATAAAAGGACAGAAAGAACAGATCCAGAAATACCACCTCCAGAGAGCCAAGTAACAAGAGAGCTATGAAGTGAGAGAACTCCAGGCCCATTCCCAGTAATTAGAGCTGAGAGTTCAAAAGTCCACAAGGTTCTCTGATTGGGCTACATGGGCTAAACATACAAAGCAGTGTCCATGCACAACCACACGGACATCATCAGGTTGGCTTTTAAAGAAAATGAACAGGGTGAATAAACTGGAATATGCTTCGTTCTAGTCCAAGAGTTATAAAAAAGAAGATATATTTTCATTGTCTGTGGCTGGGCTTTTTCCAACTTTAATGAAGCACATGATTCCCATGTACAGTGCGTTTCAGAGGATGACATGGTTATGGATCACTGAACACTTGTATTTATGTCCCTATCTGGGCAGGGAGAATGTTAAACCAGTGGCTTCCAGACACACAGAGAGGGACGGACAGATCTTAAGTATGATGGCATGTAAGGTAGTGATAAATCATAGACAAACCTGAGTTTTACCAGGTTAAGTTCTATTTTTACAACATGAAGTAACCCAAAAAGGAACATAGAGTACTTGCAATTATTTATGCACATTACTCATTCAGAATTGCTACATTATTTATTGAAATTATGACAGTATCCTGTGGTGCAGCATGTACCCAAATCAAAAGGCCTTCGTCGGGAAGCCACAGAGCCCGACAGCATTAGAGAGAGCATGCTGAGTGCTGAGTTTTTTTTTTCCTTTGCCTCCTGCTGTATTTGCTATCTTGCCATCGGTCCATATGTAGTGTCTCTACTTCACTGGCCATGGAAATGAGGCCAGTGGGGAAGAAAACAGGGCCTGCAGAAGCTGGCCTTGGAGAAAATGAATGATCAAACATGGGCTTGGATGAAGAACAGACAACAGAGTGGTTGTGTTACCTGAGGCAGGGCCTGGATCACTGTGTCCAGCAGAGCTCGCATTCCCACAGCCATCTTCAAGAGCTTTAACACTAAAAAGAAAGAGAGGAGTTTGATGAGGACTGGCTTTATCACATCTTAAATAAAATGTGTGTCTGCGTTATATAATAGTGGTAGTGAGTAGTGTTCCGAGTAAAAGTCTGTGCTTTAATAGCTCCTTCACAGCCTACTCTGTGACGCTGAGGTGAGAGGTGAGAATATTAATGTGCTGATTAAGAGAAAGAATGGATTAGAGGGCTATAAAAAGAAGACACCCTAGACACATTGCTTCTTTAGGCCAGCACTTGGAATTTAATTTCCCTGTCATTTTGGGATACTTAAATTGTATGTAAATAGGTAGCAGGCTTGTATTAATATTAGGACTGTGATAATGATAGTTTATAAGTGGGTTGCAGAAGGCCAGATGCCCCTGTTGCTTCATGTGTTGAGGACGGCTGGTGCTTTAATTAAGAGAGGAATTTGAATAGAGAGGCAGAGTGCACGTGTACACAGACAACCACGCACACACAGTTTGCATGTTTGCTTGGTTGTCTGTGTTGATGGTATAAACTAAAACTCCCAAAGCGCATCATTCATTAGGAGCTGGAGAACTGGCCAAAACAGATGAGTGCCCCAGATTCTCACTCTGTGTAAGTGTTTGTGTGTGTGTGTGTGTATGTATGTGTGTACGTATGTATGTATGTGTGAGAGATTCAGACAGGCTATGTGGACTGAATATCTCATTTCAGCCATCTGTTCTCTATCTACACAATGTGCAACTGCTAAACAGTAGCCATACAGATGCTGAAACACTCGAAACAGAGGAGCAGTAAAAGAACTGAACTCTTTCCCAGCAGATTAAAAAAAAAAAAGCAGCGTGGTAGAGTTGACTGAAAGCAAAGTGAAGATGACAAAAGCACTGGGAAGAGTAATCACCACGGGCAATGCGTAGCACCCTCATGATTCGTATGATGGTAGGGTTGATGGGGAGTGAGGCGTTGACCTCGATCTCCTCCAGAGTTATCCCCATAATGGACAGCAGCACGATAGCTAGATCCAACTGGTTCCACCTGCAGAACACAGGCACATATTATTCAGCACAGTGCATCAAATTGCATGAGAATTTCAAAAAGACCACAAGAATCCAATTTTCATAATTTAATAAAGCATTATTCAAGATTATTCAACCACAGTGTGATGTCAATCCTTTTTGAACTCAAATTTACCCTAATATTTCAGCAGTTTAGAAGTTTTTGGTGCATCTCAGTGAGACTTAAAACTACTTGCCAAAGTATAAATCACTTCCTCTGAGGTCATGAATTTCATCACATTCACAGGTGAAGTGTTGCCTAGAGTCTGTTTTAAGACAAGCCAATTCACAGAGGCCTGTAGCCAATGCGAAGGGGTCTTATCAGTTATAAGAAATAACTGGAGCAAAACTGATAACACAAATCCTCTCTTGATATCTGGCTTGATTACCAGGAGTGCTCTGTAAAGTGATCTGTATAGTCTTTGTGCATAAACAGAACATTTTGTAGGAATAACCTGACTAGAGCACTTCCCAATAAATTATGACCTTTGGCCAATCGCACTCTATATATTATAATCGCACTATATATTTTTTAAGTTATCATCCTTAATACTGCACTTACAGACTAGTACACAGATGCAGCATGCAAAATTGTTAAACAATCAATTGGTTGCTGAGAAACAGTTGTTTAAATGCTCCAGTGCTCATGTTGTAAAAAAATAATGAAATCTAGGATGTGTCCTCAATCGATATGCCAAGGTTGGTGAAAATCAGATATGACAAATTACTCATTTTGTCTAAAATGGCTCCATCAATATTCCTTCAACAACTTTTTTCCTGCACCTGTCTGCCAATTTTATGTCGTCTACTGGTGCTTGAACCTCTGAAACGAATGAAGGTGTTACAATAGTTAAATATAGATGTAATGCATTGTAGAGGTTAATTATAAAGTAAATACCGAGTATTTAGAAATGTCACTACTTGCTACATTCCTGGTAGCTCAAATGGAGAAAAATATCAAGCGTATGTAGGTCTGCAAGGACTGAACCAGGAAGTGCTATATACAGAATGTCTTTATATTTAAGTCAGTGGAAATGTCATTATACAGTTATACAGCTGATAGTAGCACGATACAATCTGTGCATGTGCCATGAGAAATGCTGATCTGGTTAAAATAATTAAATTATTAAAACTTCAGGTCAAATGGAAGTATCTGCAATGTGATGACTGTTAGAGTAGTTGGTACGGTGCAGAGAGACCGTATGCTTTGGGGTAATGTCTCCTTGAGCCAAAACTGCAGTTAGGAATTAATGTGAATCATTACACTTATCCATGTTCGCTGAATTAGAGTGTTAAACATGCTTACCCGACCTCTGCTTGACTGCTCAAGTAAAGTGCATGGATTACAACAGAAAACTGGGTCTCTAACCGGTAATGTGCTTCATAGTATTATGCCTTGTCTTGTACCTGTAATTGGACACTGATTAAGGATGACAACCACAAATATTTTTTTCTTAGTTGTCCCCAGTTTGTTAAGGCTGTGATTATCATGGTGTTGGGATTTCTCAAACATTTTGCCGTCAGGGATCTTTTTAGCAATTGAAAATTCCACGAACCCTCTCAGCACAGATTCATGTTATAAACTTTTTAATATTAGGTTAATTATTAAGGTTAGTGAAGTGAAGTGAAGTGACTTTGTGGCCAAATATGGTGACCCATACTCGGAATTTGTGCTCTGCATTTAACCCATCC
>CM074956.1:10583166-10609893 GCA_037577455.1 Pangasius macronema | reverse complement strand
CATACTGTTTATACTGTACATTCTGTTTATACATACTGTTTATACTGTACATTCTGTTTATTTACTACTGTTTATACATACTGTTTATACTGTGCATTCTGTTTATTTACTACTGTTTATACTGTACATTCTGTTTATACATACTGTTTATACATACTGTTTATACTGTACATTCTGTTATTTACTACTGTTTATACATACTGTTTATACGTACTGTTTATACATACTGTTTATACTGTGCATTCTGTTTATACATACTGTTTATACTGTACATTCTGTTATTTACTACTGTTTATACATACTGTTTATACTGTACATTCTGTTTATTTACTACTGTACATACTGCACCTGCTGCTTTTTGCACTTCTGATTAGATGCTAAATTGCATTTCGTTACTCTGTATTTATACATGTGTAATGACAATAAAGTTGAATCTAATCTAATCTAATCTAATCTAATCTAATCTAATCTAGTGTTAGCTATTTAGACCCAAAAAAACTAGTCTTGGACAACTTTTAGTTATCTTGTATAGCAGAGGTATTCAAACTTCAGGGCCTGAAAGAATTGTGGGGTGCAAGTATAAATATTGGAAAAAAAAAAATCAATATTTAATAGATTGTATCAGACCTGCCAGCCTTCACGCATTTTGTATAGGAGCTCTGCATTTTAACATTGTATTTTATCGTATGCTGGAACAAAATATGCCAAAAAAGCAGTGTGTCTTCATAATTAAATTGGTAGATGAGCAAATTCTTTAAAAAATGGGAAATGGTGGGCGTTGTGGTGGAAAAGACTAAATACTTCTGCTATATAGCGCACTTGATAAATGATTTTGCCCTGTACATAAATTGTAATTGTCTACATATTTTATGGCTTAACACCATCTTAAAATGCATGAAACTGATGCTGGTGCTTCCCTCTAAAGCTAAATGAAGCTGCTACTAGGACTGTCTTCACAAAATTAGATTAGCATTGAGCATGCACAGTTAATGCTTCACTACATCATTTCAGTCCTTTAAAGCTAAAAGAGTTGGAGCAATTTTGTCTGTAGTTAAGTGGCTGTAATAGTCCAAGGTGTTTATTCACCACATTAAATCAACCACCAGCATCTATTCTGATATAGACAACAATAGAGAAAAGAATTTCTGTCATGAGTTTTGCTTTTCTAGATGCTATAGATGTCTTTTTTATATATAGTTTCACTACTCTAACTGGAAATTTGTTTGTAATTTAGCATTTTGACCAAATATAGATCATGAAAAATATATAGAAAGAACCCTTTTTTTTCACCTTTACATGACACTGTGTCCATATGCAAGGGTTCAGATCTGCTGATAAACTAGCAGTAGGCTAACACTCTGATTTTATAATATAAGGATTAGTACAATGAAGTAGTTCTACTGGAAATATGTGGCACCAGAATTGGAAATGACCAGTGTTCTCCAGTGTTATTTCTTAGCTGCTTTGTCTTTAAAAGGTCAGGTGAAGTGTTAGATATAAACACTGCAATGGAATGTAATTACAGTAAAACTAGATGGCACTGAAGTTGTAATACGTAGACTTTTTTCCATTGTGCTTCTATTTTAGCATTGCACATGCATCACATCATCCTCTTGTGGCAATAAGAGAGGGTCACTCTATTACAAATCACAACACTTGTAGAGATTTTCTCCTCAAAATCTAAATCAGAACTTGTTTAATATCACTAAAAATCACACCAGAAATAATGCTAGTTCAGAGAATCTTAATGTGACTGAAAAAATATATACCTTTAAGAATATCTACAGAGGAATACAAACATAAAAAAACACACTGAATTGCCAAACATGTCATTCTGATAACTGAGAACTTCTTCCTTTTTTAGCTTTTACCATCTGTTCATTCACAGGAGCACTCAGTTATGTAATATAAAGAACACAAATGTCTTGGGTTCCTTTGAAGAATGCAACTGATGCTGAAAGCTGAAAGATAGCATGACACCATTCTGCCAGGAATATCCGCTTGGTCGTGTCAGCAGGTGACAAGACAACATTATTATTAAAGAATATAACGAATTCAAGCATTATAATCACCCAGTATTGTTCTTTTACATGTTTGCCTACCTACAGGCAAGTCTTGTTACTCAGGGATAGATGAGGTAATACGCTGAGAAAAAAGGTTATGAACAAATCAAGCTAAGCACACACCTTAATATTAAGAGAATCCATCAAAAGACCCATCATAACCGAGCTCCATTTGCCACAACAGTAGATCGGGTTACATATTATTTCTCTCATAGAATGAGCTTCAGTTATTCAGTTTCCCAGGCAAAATCCTCTTGCAGCAATCAAAGCTACAGTAAAGAATACGAATTCATTCCTACAGGTTTTACAACTCAGACTACATATATTATACAGAATTAACCTGAAGCCTAAATTTATTTACTGATGTAAATTAATATTATTAATATTAGTAAGACTGTGCCATTTAAGGCTGTGTCCTCACAGCCCTATGGTGAGCCTCGTTACCGTGTAACCAAGATTGAGAAAAGAAGAACATGGCTTCACCCTCAGGGAGTCTTGATTAATCAACACATGTGATGTGTCCACTAGCACACAGCAGCTGCAGCAGGCAAAGCAGAGAGGAACAGGAGCTAATAGACAGAGACAGATTGGGGTCGGGAAGTCTCTTCTACAGAACCCATGCAGAATTCTCAAACATGCTGAAGGTAAGGGAAGGCCAAGCTAATTAACACATCGTTTGCTCATTAGGAACAAAACAGAGCTTGCCAGATGTCCATTCAGAGAGCAAAGATGTAATTCAGATATTATGTGTATCCAGCATGCACATACACTACAAGCCACCTGCAGAATCATGCAGCTGTATATGTACACAATATGTGTTTATGTTGGTTATACTAACCACTAAAGGAATAAAAGGATATTTAATGAACTGCTAAAAGAATAAGACAAATTCAGAGAAAAAAAGTGAGTGGTTGAAGGGAACTGAGAAAAGGGAAAAGTAATTCAGAGAAGTGCAGTGGAGGGGGAGTTTATGGGAGACTGCTGAAGCTGAAAAAGTGGAGTTCCTCAGGGAAGCAGAGGTCTCTCAGTTTGACTACAAACAATGCCAGTACATACACTCTACACATATAAACACCTTTCTAGTGGAGTTGCTAGATTTAAAAACATGAGCCATCCAGAATGGTGTTGCTAGAATCGACAACTGATTATTGTAGTACACTAAAAGACCTCAATTTAAATGCCCACAAATATTTTCTTTGATCTTCACTAGAATCACTCTACAAGCCTAGTTTTGGCAGCATGTGTTTTACTTGACTTGCATTTGGAGCTTGGATACACACTTGTGTATTCAAAATGTGTATTCTGTAAAGATGCGCAAGCTGCTCATCATAGAACTGAGTGGCTGTAATGAATATCACAAGCAACATTCCATACAAATCTCAGATAGGTCTGTTCCCAACAATGCATAAATCACTACATGGACAAATCAGGTCCTCTCATAAAGGGTTCCAAAACACTTAACAAATACACAACAGTGACGAGTTGGTAACTATATCCTCTAGAACATTCCTGGAATATTAGGTTGTAAGAGTAACTTATGTGAAAACTAAGTCAGTACTTTTACATCAGTTCTTGGTGAAACAAAGCAGTAATTATATAACAACACGAATATTTGAAAATGTAATAATACTTACAAGTAACACTTTCTGCATACGTTGCAAGTTGAATATGTAAAATAACAGGTACTTATTGCTAAGAAGTAATTTCATAGTGGTAAGTAGTGCCAAACTGGTTTAAGAGTTAACTATCATCCAGAGTATCATCCAGTAATCATGTCCAGATATGGGTCTGAGCATCATGCAGTGCTGCTTTTCTGGTATTTTTTCCACATTCTTTATCATGTGCTTACATTATCAACTGTTAAGGTCTGAGTCAATACTGCACTGTAGCACCAACCACGTATGTACCCACAAGTGACCGTGCACTTCAATATCCAGCCTGCAATGTATAATCCAGAGATGATTGGTAATTATGAGATATTTAAATATTAAATAGTACATAGTCAAAACACTGCAAAATAAAGTGCTACTAAGTAATTTGTATGAAGAGCCTTAGTAAGGCATTGCCAATTGCCTTAACTTTATGTTAATTATTCACAATGAGTTCTCACTTTCTATATGCAACTACTTTAAATTCAGAAGAAGTGGAGAAGGTTGCATTCTCAGCCAGCAATATAAAAAGTCAAATATTGCTTGTATAGCAAACTACTGCTTTCTTCTAGAATTGATGCAGTGATGGTTGAGCAGCAAATCACAAGTTGTTACCATTGACATTACTGATTGAAGCACGTACATCACATAAATAGATGAGTTGTCACACAATCATGCAGTCTCTGAACAACCGAACAACAATGAGTGGTGTGGTGTGTGTTGTTAGAACAACTCACTGTGTCACTAGAATCGTGAAAATAGTGAGAACTGGTGGAAACGGGTTACATCACAATACAAAGCGAGCACTAAGCGATGACACCCAAAACAGATATATCAGAGGCAGACAAATTACATAATGCTGGACGTTTACCGTGTAACTCTTCCCCTCACGGTCAGACAAAATGCTTCACAATGGGGGCAAAAGCAAGAGCATGGTCTAACATTTGATTTATATCTAGCACTTACTGCAGACTGATGCGTGATTATTACACTCAAGCCATCATGGTTATAGTCTGAGATAATTCCTGTATTCAGTTACACATACATAGATAAAAGCTACATTATGGTGTGTATTAGTTCTCAGAGTGCAACTGATATTAGGTGGAGATTCTCCTTTGTTTTCTCACCTCTGTCTGTCTCTCTCACTCTATATGTCTGTCTCCCCAGTGTGAGCGTGAGGTTTAGCTGGTAGGAGCCGGTGATGCTGGTGGACAGTTGATGAGTTGTGGATAAATTACATACACACATGTCCACAGACGATTCTCACAGGCTTAGATGAGGTGAGGCCTTGAACTAGTGAAGGTGCCCTCCCTCATACAGCCCTATAGCCAAAGCCCCTTAAACACCACCACGGTGAACACACAGACATGCCAGAAATACTCTGTACCTGTCACTCCGCTCTCAGGACTGGACCAACTGACACCCGTCAGCATTATATCTAAAAGAATGAGACCATGTTAATCAGGCGAGGCCTGGGAAGCCTGCTGAAGGAGCTGATGTATAAGCAGAAAAAGGAGAGTGGATGTTCAATGAGAATGTGCTGGTGAAACAGCCTTGTTTGTAGCTATTTCCAATTATTCTGAGTCCAACTCTAGTTATCAGTACTGTTTTTGCTTCTTTCAAGTTATTACAATAGAGGGGTCTTTTTAGTTTTCATCTTTTGATGTCTACACAAATGAAGTTTTCAGTCAACGTCCACCGTAGTCAAACTACAGCATCAACTTTGGAACGCTATACTGTACAACTATAAAATATCTCCAATAGGAAAAGAAGCTAAACCAACAGAAAAACACCAGTAAACTGACTGAGTAGGACAAAAGCTCACTTCGTAGTTCACATTAAGCTCTCAAGGAGGAGTGAAAATGAGGTAGACCTTATTTAAGTAACATGAACAAATACATCTAAACCACTTAAATAAAGAAACGCATAAATCAAATTGAGATATTTATTAATCAAAGCAGAAGATCCTACAGTGGTCATGAAGAAGAAACAGAACAAGACTGGCAGCTAGTCCTGAACTAATATTTCTCAGTGCTTGTGTGTGTTTTTGTTACTTATGTAGTGGATCCACTACTTTTCAGTTACTCATCACCTGCCACTGGGTATATTTTCATCTGTATTTCTCAAGGGTACAAACTGTCTGCTATCATTTTGTCGAACAATATGCTGCCAAACCTCCATCATCATGCTCAGGGGGTCTTAGTGCTGAAAATAGTAGGCAGTTGACTAAAAAAAATAAACACAGAAATTGTGAACTTGTGATGTAGGACCTAGCCAACTGTTTCGTCAAACATTGCAAAACTAAAGAATGTTGTTTACCACTGCCCTGCATGCATGGGAAGAGCAGACTTGGCAGACCCCTGGGACAGGAATATACCACACACCCTGCTCTCTGTCAGGATTCAGGCTGGCATGCAGGCCATGGGACATGCTTGAGCTACGTTCCCAGGCAGAGGGGATCAGGCTGCAAGGGGGATTGTCCTAGCTACACGCCGACCTGGGCATTTCATTCATTGCACGCCGGTCATACTGATTAGCGCTAGCGTGGAATTTAGCGTTGAATCTAACGGCCAAGCAGGACTCAGAAAGATGTGGAAAGACTACCGACCAGCCAGCTCCTTCTCCTTACTCCTTCTCTTTTTCTCCATCCTTTTCAGGCGTTTCTCCTCGCGACGCTTGGCCTCTTCAGCTTCCTGGTGCCGCCGACACTTGTGGAAGTTCTCCACCACCACACCCACAAACATATTCAGCACAAAAAAAGCCACGATCAACAGGAAAGAGATGAAATAGAGCAGCATCCACGGGTTGTGGTTCATCATAGGCTGAAACACACAGATTAATAAAATGAATTAATAATAATAATAGTAATGATACATAATAACACATTAGGAAGAAGGAGTATGAAATCATCACGTTGAGGGAGATATGAATATGTCTGCCTGTAATCACAGTAATCATGCATTTACAAATGTACCTGTTACTGAAGTACAATATTCATATAAAAAATCTCAGTTCATATACACGAATGCTTTGGCTACTTCTATACCAGCAATAAGTCAGCAGTCATTTTA
Source organism: Pangasius macronema (assembly GCA_037577455.1). Lineage (NCBI taxonomy): Eukaryota > Metazoa > Chordata > Actinopteri > Siluriformes > Pangasiidae > Pangasius > Pangasius macronema. Next base: position 10,603,110 of record CM074956.1, on the reverse strand, counting down.
TCAGACAGGAGAATAAAAAACAAACTGAGAGAACTAATAATAATAAAAAAAGACAGTTTCAGAATCCTCAAATGGAAAATGTGACATCATTAGATGAAAAGTGTAGTGTGCTTGGCAGGTACCTGCTGATCAACCCCTACAGCATCCAGCCCATCATACATAATGTCCACCCAGCCATCCTTAGAGGCCAGTACAAAAAGAGACATCAGGGCCTGAAAAAAAAAAAAAACACAAAGCAAAGACAGTACAATTAACGCACTTGTCTAAAAAAGCACAACACAAAATGTTCGTTGAAAACAGGTTGAATTACTTAAAGAGGGCTTGGCTAAGTGCTTACCTGTCCCAGGTTGTCAAAATTGTACTTGTGCCTAACCCACTTGTATTTAGCAAGAAGGCAGTCAGATTTATTTGTTATATTCCTTGTATCCTCCCCATGGCACACGTAGAACTTTCCCTTGAACAGCTGTTCAGAGAGAAAGAACAAGTCTACACATTCAAGAGTCATTTACATCTTAAGACGCTTTACACTGAGGACCAATCTCATTACACATTACACACGGCACCATGGCTTTCCCATGAGTCATTATTAAAAATGTGTTACAGATCACTATAGGAGCATATTGACGCTTATTTAAAGGACACGTCATTGGTTCAACATGGCTAACATGTCAACTAGAAGAACAAGATTGACTTTTACTAAAGCTGAATCTGGTCATTGACTGGTTTAACCTCCATTATATTAGAGAAACAAATAACAAAAAACAGAAAAGTCATATACCTGTAATATTACATGTAGGAGTACATGCAGAGAGTCATGGACAAATGGCTGTAGGATCTCACCATTAGCTTGGGAAGGTGTGGAATGATAAAATGTTTTATAAAAGTCAATACTAGCATATAGAGGGCTGGATTCTTGGGCCCAGGTACCCCTGGGCATGGCCCTAGACATACGTTCTTCTCATATACCTCTTTTGTCAGTATAATGATCCTTCAGACAGGATCTTGTAGAGTAACCCCACCGGGGCCTTGGAATTTATGACTCTAGGCCTTTATGATACAGGCATAATTTACTCCAGTGATGTATGGCATGGTACCCAAGCCAGCCTTGCGGCTCAAAAGCTGCTGGCTCACACAATTTATAATATACAGCATTTGATGTTGATAGGCATGCACATATGGAAATGGTCACACCATATATTGGATGTTGTACTTAATACAAAAACATTATAGTACAAGAACTTTAATTCACCTGAACCCCCAAGATGCCGAAAATAATGAAGAAGGCGCAGCAGATGACCACAATGTTTCCAATGGGTTTAAGGGATGACATCAGAGTTTCAACCACCAGCTTGAGCCCTGGAGCTCTGCTGATCACCCTACAGTGGAGACACAGCACAAAACTGATTATAATCCTCAGTAACAAGGCAGAAGGTATTGGCTTTGTTAATCTTCAATGGAAAAGTGAACAGATGAAGAGTATTAAGAGAAAAGGTGGGTATATTATGGTACATAAGCAGATGCATTGGAGAAAACACAATCATTAGGTAAGTTATAGAATGATCATGCCAAGCGGAGTTTGGCAATTAACACAAAAAACGTGACTCCTTAACTTACACTTTCAGCTTGCTAACAACATACCATGCCTTTTCAGAGAAGCTGTCACCTCCAACAAAGAAAACAGACAGTTGTCAGTGTAGCAATGTGAAATAATTATTAACAGCAAGACAGCTGGAGCAACAGCAGAGCTGTCATCCCCCTTGTGGTGGGCCAGCACACACAGCAGCACACAAACACCCACACAAAATAACACACATGTGATGACATAGCTGTGTGTGTGTGTGTGTGTGTGTGTGTGTGTCCTTTTTTCATGACATATAACTCAGGGGCTTTAAACTGCCCCTGCCAGCAGCTGGATTGGCAGTTAACAAAGTTTAAAAGAGTACTGCAAGATCCTTCGGCTGTATACTATAGCAGAATCAGAAACATGGCAGTGCTCCTCGTTAATCTGAAGAATAAAGGCTGCATTACTCTTCATCTAGCAACAGGGATTTCCTGGTAGAGCTCTAAGCTAAAGCAGCAGCATCCTTATTTGATCCTGGGCTTTGATCTCCTTAAAAAGTGCCCTGTGATTATATCAGTGTCAGATGGGAAGAAAGACCATGATAAAGAGACAAATCTGATTTAGTCAAAGCAGTTGGAAAAACCCTGAGAGAGTTCCAATAACGTTATTTCCTCTTTCCTCGGTTTACACTGTGTCTTTCCAGAAAGGCTGGGCGTTTATATTAAATCAGACAATCAGAAGCTGTTATATTTGATGTGATAATGCCAGATAAATCATGGAATTGATCAGTGATGTAAAGGATCAACAGGCCGAGACCTTTACTGATCCGTGACACTTCCGTGCTCAGGCATATGCGCCGGATGAGATTTTACCCTTAACCTGTAGAGGGCACTGTTGCCTGAGATGTCGAGACTTGTGTGTTTACAAGTGGCCATGCGACAAATGATGCTAAGATAGGGTAAGCACATGAATGAAGAGGTCTTAAAGAGTGCAATGGGCATGAAGCAGACACTGTAAGGGATTTGGATGTTGAGCAAAAACTCAAGAGAAGTTGAATCCCTTCTAGTGAAGACTAATGTGCTGCCCCAGCTCGGGGAGAACCATAAATATGGAGCAGACAGGAATTTCGAGTAAGCACTTGTTTGCAAATCCCAGTGGGAAGCATGAGGATAACTCGGTCAAGCCTAAAGGGACTGGCGGAAACACAGAGGCTCCTGACTTTAACTCTGTTCACACAGTTCACTGCAAAACAGCACGGCTTCTGCTGTCACTTGTGAAACATAATGAGTATTCACTGTATTCAGACCGATTCAGATCCCATACACAAGTCGTCAATTTTCTCTGTAGGAAAACGAGTCTGAGAGAACAACAAGTACAGTATGGAGGACCCACTTGTTCGCAGGGCACAAGCTTTCATTAATTAAAGGATGCTGGAGTCGGGCTGGGCTGAATGGAGAGAGAGAGAGAGAGAGAGAGAGAGAGAGAGAGAGAGAGAGAGAGAGAGAGAAGAATGCCACTGCTGTCCTACACACATACATACACCAACACACTGCAGATCTACACAGCACAACTAAAAGTAGAATGTGAACACAAAGAAAGTATTTGGATTTAAACCCAAAGTGTCCATGGTCTAAACCAGTGATTATTATAATTATTTATATATATAAATAAAAAGACCCTACAACTTTACCTCCAGAAGCACTGGAAAGCTCTGAATTAGTCTCAACTAAAGATGTGGTTTTAATCATTTATTATTTTTGTTTGTACCTGCCTGCTATATTTTTTAACAAAGTGAGTCGGTTCTATTTTCCAAAATATAAACAAACTAGCAATCTAATTTAAACCACTGAGACACTGACCAGGACGTTACTAAGGATGAATGAATGAATAAAGCTTGTAAATGCATCACACTATGACCTACATTCAGGTTAATAAACATTATGTTTATTTGCCCCACAATCCACACATCTGACCACTCAGCCGCATGAGAGTAAAAACGTCCTGCTCACATAACCTTTCGGTTGTGCCTTAGTCCGTCATTGCACATTTCCAGCCTGGATGCCCTGTCGAGATTCTTTTTGTCAAGAAAAAAACTCTATACAGAGTAGAGATACAAAATGGACAGCGTTTAATGATCAGCCTGTTGTCTGTCACGTCTTACCTCCTCTTCTGTCTTGTTCTCTCGCTTCCTAGCACACTCAATTAATCTTGAGAAATTACAATTTTAGAGGCAAAAACAATTACACAAGCAATTACCTAGAAACAATAACGGATTAATGGCATCTCCAGAGAACCTGAGAATGCAACTAATCAGACCACAGTACAAAACCAATTGAATCCATCTGTGTGCCATCCCTTTAGTTGCTCTTCCTCTTCTTAATTACAGCAAATATGCAACACAGGACAACTAACTCGTTTCAGTGCATCGGTGGTGACATTAGCTTAACAAATGAATCAGAGACAGGCTGAGCAACCCGAACATTCATAATTAAGGGGGGTTAACGAGAACAAATGCTAATAAAGGAGAGTGTGGCTATAGGATCTAAACATCATACTGTATGTTGGAGGTCAAATTGAGCTTATCCTAGAGAAAGGACATATTATAAGAGCCAACGCTCTAAGAGGAATGAATGTGAGCACACAGATTATCACGTCATATTAAGGGTGATTTAGACACACTGGTGGCATTTTGTGTAACATCTAGCAACCTGCAGGTCAAAGGGTTGAGGAGTGAACATGGGGGAGTATGTGGCTCTCTGCACACACATCAGATAAATCATTCTGCTACACTGTAATAACACTAGCAATATCTCTGATGAGACATGATCACAAACATAAACACATACGCAGTCACAAAATAACACATTTCCCCACTAAAACCTAACACACTGATAAATAATCCTACCTTGAATCTGCAACACCAAGCACATATGGTGTAGATTACCCAGCCCTCCCTGCACCAGGCACATCTTTACTGGGGCAGCTGAGCTTGTATTGCGGAGACTTTTTATGACTTTGTCTTTCTTTTGATTTCAACTTGGACTCCATAGCTGAGTGTATTAACATAAAACCCAGAGACTGAAGAAAGGTTTAAAAGTCAAGGAAAACTTTGAAAGGTGTCCAGTGATGCTGAAGCCCGCATGCAAGCAGTAAAATGCTCTGAAGCAGAGCGTTTTGGCGGCTGGCTCGGCTGTGAGCGAGAATAACACACCTTTGTAATGTAAACTCTGCAGAGCTGAAGAAGGCTACACGCAGCATGACATGTTTTATTCACATGGCTTTTGCTACTTCAGGGAATCAGCTGTGTACAACAGAGAACTGTGCCCTTACACATAATGGGGAGCACACACACACACACACACACACACACACACACACACACACACACACACACACACACACAAACACACATTCCACTCAAACAGTATTCTGACTCGGTATTCATGCTAAAAACTGCAGTGTCATAATGTGAAGAAAGCCAGTGACATAGCAGGCATAGGGAAATAGCAATGGAATGGAATGTGTGTGTGTGTGTGTGTGTGTGTGTGTGTGTGTGTGTGTGTGTAGTGCAGGTCTTATAAATAAAGCTTAAAATAATAATCAGTGATTTTGAAAATGGGGGTTTTAAAACTAAAGTTGAACTTGGTGTTCCCCATAAATCCATAACTCCTAAACACAGCCAAACTGCACACACTCCCCAGGACATCTGAATGCTAGTGCAAGAGCTAATTCTTTCTTTAAAGGCAGCATTATTGACAGGCATACAGAGGTGCCTCCTTGTCATGAGTGGTGAGACGTTGGTGGTCAGTTGGCTTTTATTACATTTACAGCACCTGTGTCATCACAGAGACCAGACTCTGCCCTTTCAACAGATAATTTATTGACAGCTGCCAGAATCTGAGAAGACCTTCACTGCATATTAGAGCAAAAAAAAAATCACTGACTCACCATTTATTAAAACATTGCTAGTAATTAGATCAGCTATAACTCACGGTAAGATGCACTCAGCATTTTTACCTCCACTTCTGACCTCACATCTCCATAAGAGAAATTTCCTCTGATAGACAACATCATAGAAATGAATGAAGACACATTCGAATGTTCCTCTGTGGTGTCTCTCTGAAAGCATGATCATCCACAACCTTCACACATGGAAGACAGGCACTACCTAATCAACAACAAACATGGAATGCAATTCTCGGCTGGAATGCGGTCCCTGAAAACACACACAATGTCTCACAAGTGGAATTCTCTTCATTTCTTTTCCTGTGTTTCCTCAGGAACACAACAATGATGATCCAAATCCACCCTTCATCATTATCAAATCCCCAACACAAGAAAGACCAATACAATGTATCTGATTAGATATTCCTGTAAAGGCCAATTGAGAAACCATATACAGGAGAAACAAGATCACTGCAGGAAAAGGATGAATGAATGAGAGCTCAGATCCAGTAGAAGCATTTTGCAGGCAAATTGGATGAATATTAGATTTCGTGCTCCTCTTGAATATTTCAGCTGGCTTCAAGAGGTTCTCTTTACAAGAAGTGAGGCATGAGGCACATGCATATAACTGCAAGATAAGGCATCTCATAGATTCAAGGAGAAAATATCTCCCCATAGACTGGAATTTCAGATAGACCATAATCCCATAGACTGCTGAATGTTGAACATCTGTTTTGCATTCGCTGAAATAAAGTACACTTTACACTTAGTTTAAGACTTATTGATACTCAGACTGCCAGCTTGTTGTTCAGTGTGTATTATTATATATAAGTTTTTACTTCGATTTAAAATTCAGCGCGATTCATTTATACATTCCAGAATATAGAGATGAGAAAACGTGAGAGTTAGAGAAGAGCAAATTAGCAGAACAGCAGTATAAATACATACCGGAGGGGGCGTAAAGTTCTCAGCAGCCTCAGCACACGCAGCATGCCCAAGATCTTAGTGCCACTGTTTGAGATCATAGACACCAGGATGTCAATGACTGAGATGAGCACCAGCATCCCATCCAAAACATTCCAGCTGCTCTTCAGGTATGACTTCTCCCCAAAACACCAGCCCAGGGCCACCACCTTCAGCACACACACACACACACACACACACACACACACACACACAGATGAGCAATCACTAACTGAACTAACCTCGCTCAGGATATATTACATATATATAAAAAAATACATTATATTATGTCCTTAATTCTGCTATAATTTTACCATTCTGCACTGTGTCATAATGTATCTAATACTGCCATCCTTTCACTGTTTTTCCACTAAGCCATAAATACCATAATGTATCTAATACTGCCATCCTTTCACTGTTTTTCCACTAAGCCATAAATACCATAATGTATCTAATACTGCCATAACTTTACTATGTAAACAACTACTTAACTGTGAGATCTATGCCATTATTTCCACATACTTATATCTATATCCTGCTATGCTGAGCCAAGGCAGCGTAATCTCCTTCTGTACCAGCCAGCCCTAAAGTGTTTAATTATTGCATTTAATGTTACAAAAAGTTTTGCAAGAAAAGTGATTTTCTGTTATTACTTGTCGCAGCTATAAACAGTCATTTCCTCCTCAGTCATGACAGTAAAATGTCATGCTTGTCATGTTATCGAGAAACAGGAAAGAGCAACGCCACCGGTCCTGAAGACTCTCCCATGGGGGAAAACCTGCTGACCATTACAAACTGAAACTGGAGATTCCTTCCTTAAATGTTAAATCTTCTTACATAATGCTTTCCTATAACAATGATTATAGGTTTTTCTGTAGTAAATAACAACAAGTTTTCTTAATCAATTGTTATTTTAAATTTATTTTATGCTGAGAGTCTGCCATAAAAGCCCTTGTGAATGAGCTGTTACAATAGAAACAATAATAATAATTCAGACAAGTGCATTACTGGGGCCTTTCGCACCGCGGGAACCTTTTCATAGTACCTGAACTAATTGTGGAACTACCCACTTTTTGGCGTTTTCGCACCACAGGAACTGGGTGTGATTTTAGTACCGGACTGCATTTTTCGAGAACCAAATTAGCTCCCACTCCGGAGCAGGGTCTAACCAGCACAGCTGGTACTATCCGTGACGTGAGTAGACATTGATTGGCCAAACGCGTGCGGAAACGCCCTCACCCGCCATGATTTAAAACGCCGTGTAAACATACTGTAGTGTCAACTTATTTCACAAGTATGAAGAACGGCGATAGATGGACGGACGCTGAAGTGCAACACGGCTCCGATCACAGCGTCCTCCATCCTCCGGATGTTTAGGTTGTTCTTCTTTGTTTCCGTTGTTGAAATGATGTCGCTGTTGACCGGCTTACGTCACTTCCTAGTGCCCACTGTCGGTGCGAATGCAGCCCTTTAAATGGTACTGGGAAATAGTTCGCACAAAATCGCCCAGTACTTTAGTACTGTACATTTAGTTCTGCGTAACAGAGCGACCTAAAAGCATGACCGCCAACTCCAACTCCCAGAACAGAGCAGCCTGCAAACATGGCCGCTGAAGACTACAGCAGCCAACAGCCATCACAAACTCTCTCATGTTCATGTTCACCATCATTCTGACTGCACACATCAGGACCCAGTAACATAATCACTGCCACACTACTTAAAGACACTTAGTTTACACGTTCATTGTGGAGTATACGCTCAGTGTCTCGTACTTGTGATACCAAGCCCTTTGTTATTCTGCGCTAGTGTTCTTGGTCATGACTATGTTTCTGGTTATTTGGTTTATGTCTTCGTCTTTTGCCCAGTTAACTCTGCACGTTGCCTGACTTCTGCCTCTATTCCGACTTTGATTCTGCCTCACGGGTTGGATTCATTTCTGTTTAAAAATAAAGATTCTTAAACTGCAACTGTCACCATTTCTGCCAACTGAAAAAAAAGTCATATGTATTTTGGCAGAAACTTTACCATCATCTCCTGTTTTAAGTGCATATTTAAAAGATAAGTTTCCTAGTTTCTCTTCTTTCTCTTTGCTGTACTACAGTAGCAGTTATGAGCTGAGCCTGTGTAGTAACTTAGTGGCACAGTATGATCTAAGATGAGCTCGCAGCAGCAGAGGTAAACAAATCCAGACAAAAAATAGGATCAACTCCCCAAAAAAGACTTCCCCAGGAGAAATGCGAGCGCTCCTAATGCACTGCACATGAATATAGAAAAAGTCGACATGATCAAACCCTCACCTGAACAAAGGCACGTCAGGCAGAGAGAGCCGCACCCCTGCAGCACCCCTCCCGTCTCCCTCACTCTTTGCCCTAGACACTTTTTGTAAGGCGTTGTTAATTAACCTCCAGTGAGTAAGATTATTCTCTAGCATGATTTTCATTTGAAATCTCTTGAGTGGGCGTGACCTGGCATATAGCAGCTCTCAAAATAGAAAGCCTAGACCTCACTGAATGACACCTGTGAACTTTTCTGGCTTCTCTTGAGAGGTCTTGGCATGTTCATCCATTTCAATGCTAGTGATTTGAATATCTGGCAGACAATCCTTTCTGTGTAGTACTAACAAACGTAGCACTGAGAGTTGAAGGCTCTCTTAAAGGTGGACTTAATGGCTGCCTTATCTTGAGTTTGCGTTGCGTATGTTGGAATTTTTAAATTTAGCTATTTGAGGGAAGTTGAAGCTGTCAGAGAGGGAACACTGTTTCAGCCTTTTTCCAAGTATCCATGAATGTCATGAGTGGGACTGCACTGGCCATGCTGATCTAAAGCAGAAATGCATTGAGCATTATTTTAAAAACACTTACATGAGGCAGGGTTCACATCCCAATCCCCCCCCTCCCATCAGAGATGACCAATGAGCCCACACCTAAGCAAATGCCGGCGTTACCTCCTACCTTTATTGTCATTTCAGTCACGAAGATGGCTGTGAAGATGTAGTTGGACACCGTCAGGAATATACGCTCCTGTGGAGAGAGCAAGACGAGGAAAGAAAGAGACGGCTTAGTCATTGCAGTATCACACATAATGCAGTCCTCACTGTTTATGTGTGTGAGCATGGGAGCCACATCACACATTAGAGGTGCCTCCTGTGAAGTTAGCTATGGAGCTGTGACTCTGCCCACGCGTAGAGTACTCCAAATGCATTAGCATCTCACAGACACACACACAAATACACACACAAACATACAGAAACTGTTCATGAGAAACTGTTTATCAGACTCAATGGGTAATGTTATTTACCTCAGCAGGAAATGAGGACTAGAGTAATCCTACCCCAAAGATGTAACTTTGCAGGAAATGAATCAAACAGGTTAAACTGGAAATGTCCAGTGTAGTTATTAGCAAATGTGTGAAAAGATGAAAAGAGTAGAAAGTAAACAGGTAAGTGTTAAAAAAAAATCTGAGCCAGTTCTGTAAACTTTTCTTTCTACTGCTGACAACGCCCTCCGATGCCAAGACCACACTACAGCTCGCTCAGATCTAACAAGCATAGTTAAAATCCTCGACCACTGTATAAGAAAAAAGAATAAACATGACAGACCATGATATTATAGGAAAATAATCAATGATTTTTCATACCATCCCAAAGCTAATTTTGATTTTGCAACAACAGCAAAAAAAGTGTTTTATTCCTCCACAGCAATTGACCAATGATTATTATTTTATTCCATATATTTATATTTGTATACTTAATACTGTGCAACATCCACAAAATAAGTTAGTTTCTGTTATCATTTACATTACAGGTGACACTACAGTCTGAGCTGCTATAATAGAATATTAATCAACACCTTCTGAGCAATCAGATTTGAGAATTCACCAGTGCTGTGATACAACATCTTTATCACAATAACAGAATATCTCTTGATATTGTATTTTTCATAAATAATCACTGATTTATTCATCTATAGTAGTTGCTCTATCCTGGTCTGGTCTGCAGTAGACTGGGGTATTACGCACATTCACACCTCGGGGCAATTTAAAGCAGCCAAACAGCCTACCAGCATGTTTTTTGGACACTGGGACGACACCAGAGTACAGTGGGAGAGAATCCACATACACAGGGATAAACACAGCACAGAGAGTAGCCTGAGCACAGGATTACACACTGAACCCTGAAGCTGCTAGATCCAGTTATAAAATGGGTTATGTTTCAACACTTGAGTGGGAATGCCTAATTTTTGCTTAATCCCAACAAATTAAGAAATTACTACTGAAAAATGCACTTAACCAAATTTGATCGATTTATATAAACCCTCCTAGAATACGCAGAACATTGCTGTTTATTACACCTTAATCATTTTAAGGTGGTGCGACCGATTGCACGCAACAGACGTCATACAACTTTTAATTAGTTTTCCTTTTTAATTAATAAGTTTTAATTAACAACTTCACTTTTAATTACAAGTTTGTTATTTTCCGCTAGTTGAGAGGAACCCTGTGTGTATAAATTCTTCTCTCCTCAGCCATGCTTCCTCCATGCTCTGAGGTGGAAAATGCATAAAGCAATCTTGTCAAATACATTTGAAATCATTGCTGACTTGGGACCGTTTGCAGCACTGCCTGAAAGATGTACTCATCTACTGTGGTAAAAAGTGTACAGGCAGATCTCACACTAATTTCTCTCGTGTCAGGTATGAACTGTTTCTTCGCTTTGCCCTTCACCAGCCCAGCTTTGTCGTGGATAAAGGCATTGATGATTAGCTCCATGCTCATATTGCTGGCTGATAATCAGATGCTGGCTGTACCCTGCACTGCTTCAGGTAACACTGGTTACTTGGCGTATGATTATGGCTCAAACGTATATTTACGATTCAGGCTTTGCAAAGAGTTGATGGTAAAGAGGAAGGGGTCAGCTGATTTTTTTTCATTTATCAAAGCTGTCACAAACTTGGCTCAGGACCTGAGGCCCATACTAAAGGAAACCATATGCAAAGGGATGAGAGACTTGTCTTCCTTCCTTCGGCAGGAATGTGGCCATCACCATCTCTCCTGCTTGTTTATTCTGCTCGTCCTTTTGTATGAAGCACCAGACCCCATGACTGCGTCTTACAGTATATACAGAGTGCCTCAGCTCCATATTGTTAGAGATGGTCTCACAGTGACATCATATCTGCAGCATTTATCTGTCTCTGTTCTGTTGTGAGCATGTTTTCATTCATTACTGGCACACAATGTTTGCATTTGTGAGTTCATGAATGAGGAAGACCATGCCAGAGAGCTTAACTGCTGGATCCCAAAATGTCTTGGTCAGTCACCTCCAGTCTTCGTCTATCTGTTAGGGCTTCTAACTGTTGAAATTCTGCTCTCTCCAATATATCCAAGCACAGAGTGAGGTACTAAATAAATCTTACTACAATTCCACTTGCTCCACCCCTCCACACCACCCCTCCACCCCAATCTATTCCTTATTACATTAAGTTCTGAAATGGCACACTTGGTGAAAGGCGTATACTTTTTACAGGAGGCTCAGGTGTGGAGTCTGATGGCATTTGTTAATATCTAAATGAAAAAAAGTCCTCATGAAGTATTAATGTCACACAGCTAAGCTCAGCGAGCTACCTGTTACTATAAAGAGACTTCATTGTGGGGCTGTGACTGGCGTAAGGGCATGAAGAGCAATGTATCCAATTAAAGTGAAAAAGTTCTTCAAATTAAATTGAACATGTGAGGTGAGACAGAGAGTTGTCGTTGAATACATGTTAATTAGGCATGTCAGTTACATTTTATTGTCACAATGTTAACAATGATGAACAGTAATATTATTTTTGATATCTTAATAGAGTATGCGTGTAAGAGTAAGAGTAGATGAAATTCGCCTACGTGCGTTGGCTTGAGCAACTAATCATGATTTATTCATCTTCAGCAACTGTTTTATTCTGGTCAGGATCATGGTGGATTCGGAGCCTATCTTGGAAAAACACTCAGGATTTAATACCCAGGGTCATGATCTAGCTGCTAAAAAGAAAACTATTGCAAGTATTTGGTAATTGCATGCTTTTAAGCGTAACAACAAGAGGGAGATGGAAAATTTCAATAAAATTTGGATCTACTGTAACTGCCATATATGAAAACCACACATCTTTACATTTATCATCCTGTTACATGCTCCAAGATTCACAGCTAATTTACTATCATGTTTCCCAAGTGATATTTCAGGCGAGCCATCCACAGGTCAGATAAAGCCGATCAAAATGCACAAGCTCCAAACATGAGAAAGAAGGGATACACAACCAAAATCGGAAAATTCTTTGCCAAGGAATCGGCTCATTTTGCAGAGATTCTTTCAAAGATACAGTATGCTCAACCCATGTGACCATTAGTGCAAATTCCCACGCAGCAAGTCCTTTGAGAGAACCACCGTCCCGAGTTCATTCTGAGATGGAAGTGGCTATAAGCATGACAGACAGGTGTTAAGCAGAGGGCACGGGAGAAAACTACTGCCTCTTTGTGGCCATACTATAAAATGCAGGTTTGAAGGAGTCACATTTGAATGATGGAATTGCCCATTATAATATTTAAAGAAACACATATTAGCAATTTTGAAAAAAGAACGTTATCAAGGTCTAATGTAGATACACTGTAAGAAAAGGGGGAAAAGGATACTAAACAATAACTTTCCTTGTCGCTAGGGTGGTAACTTTAATATGAACTTTATACCCGGGCAGGTGGCATACTGTAAAATCTAATTAAACATACAGCAGGGGGGCAAGGTCCAATTACGGACCTATAAATCATAAAGGTATAGACATAAAGGCATAGAAATTGTAGAAAAGATGCACCCTTCATAGTACTACAAGCAAAGATATAGATTTGATTGTAGTACTATGATTCTTATACACTTATACATCAACCTAAAAAAGAGTAACAATTATAAGTAAAAACTGAAAGGAAAACTAACTTTCCCAGGCTTCACAATGTGTCTAAAAACAACAACTTCAAAAGAAAAAACATGAGAATAGCTTTTGGGCCATTTTTGCCAATAGCTTCAGAAGCCTCCACCATTTTGTGTGTGACACAGAAGGAAAATAAATATCATTGCACAATGACTGAACACAGTCCATTTGCATTAATTTCTATTTCAAGCCTTTTCACTTGTCCTTCCCATCCAAATCATAAGCCTGGGACCTCTAAATGCCTACAGCTATGTGAAAAAAAAGCATTTCAGTACTGCATGACTTGCCACCTACCCTGGGCTTTCTTTGGGGAAAAAAAATGGAGTATAATCTATTCAGGAAACAGATAAATTTATCCTAATGGCCCCCTGTGATCTGTGCTTACTCACACTACTACCTTCTCCTTCATCTGTCTATTAGAGACCTGCTGCTTATGTGCCGAGAAGATCTCCCTCAAGTCAAACCCACACACTTTCCTCACCGACAGACAGCCACGCATGCAAATCCGGATTCTCTGTGCATTATCCACATATGCCATCACCAATCATGTACTGTATGTTAATACTAGACAGTAATGTGATTACTTGAAAGCAAGAGATATTCCACTTTAGATTATATAGCACAAGTCCAGCCTTACACACACACACACACACACACACACACACACATAGGTTGATCTTCTATATTCCCCTGACTTAACCAAAACTTATTTCTGCATACGTTGATATGATTTTTAGCATATGTTTTATGAAAATACAAAATACAAAACACAATAAGTGTCCAGAGTACACATCTTCACCAGAGAATAGTTTACTTGTACTCGTATTTAGATGCATGAATATTTCATTTCTGGACTTTTGTGTGATGAAACAAGCAGAGAGTCAATATATTATTACAAAAAATTATGGAAAGAAAGTCCTATTTTAATGTTCACCAAGTAAAACTAATAAAATCCTTGTTTTCCCATTTTCATTTGTAAAGAAAATAAGCGCAGCATAAATGGACCTTACCCCTCTGAGAAATCATTTGTTAATCTTTTCACATTATGTACGTGAATATTGAAGCATGTTCTCTGAAATATCTTTTACATTACACTGTCATACGCATCAGTGGCTTTTTAGTTGCAAGGCACTATTACAGAAATTACCAGGCAACATTACAACTGGGCTGACATTTAGAAATATGCATAATTGCAGTGGTTCATCAGATTGGTTCACACTTGTAACTTCACTGACCATCACTAAATGTAATAATCATAATAATAAAAAAATAGTTTTTATTTCCCTACCATACCAGGATTGAAAAAGCCCCTGAGCCATCTCAGTGCTGGTTTGGCAGATTAATTTGGCTGTGCGTGTTTTTAAGGAAAATATAGATTGTGTCTATAAATTCAGTGCATGCTTTTTATTATCATAATGCCCAAACAAATCATTTGGTCATTATTTATAGTGAGCACATATAGGCCCTCTGGTAACATCATCAGCTGGGGTTATCACCTGCTGAAATAACACTTGAATGAAAAGAATATTAAAAATATCAAGGCTGTCTTTAGAAGGTGCTGTGCTTCCTGTGAGATGGGGCCATGTATGAAATCCAAAGCCAAATCTTGGCAGATATTTTCATCAAAGGCTAAAATAGGCTCCATAAATAACTGCATTATAAATGAGCCAATTAAATCTAAATCTTTCATAGTGTCAAGAACCTGAAGGGGATTAAAAAGAACTAATGAACTAATTACATAACAATTTTACATAACTGCCTAAAACAAAGAGTCACAACATCCAATGCCTCTGTAACTGCTGTACATACTGACGTAAAGGAGATCCGAGAAGATCATCTTTCATGCAATATTTTGGCATCTCCTTTTGACATCCTGACAGTGAGATTAGTGTGATGCGACATGACACTAACACACTCTATAGAAACCCCATCTTGCTGGCAATTTCAGAGACCTTTACCTTCATCTGTATTATTTTGCTGCTGACTGTGTGGGCACCTGTCAAACTCCTAATGAGAATAAACTCTTAAACTCTGCTAATCTTTCATTTGGGACTGAAAAGAGGCGAGAAGAGGAAATAGAATCCTTTTACACTCTCGTTCTCTAAATCCTGCATAATCATTCATTTACCAAATGTATTCATTCTAATGAGGCTGAACCACAGCAAATGGTGCACCTATTAAACACAAAATTCAATTCATGTGCAATTTAATGCTTCCGATTGCTAAAATATGGTGAAATGTGTTTTTAATTTGTGGGTGTGATTTGGTGTGTAGCTTCTTCATTTGTCTCTCAAACATTAGGCAAAGTATGTGTTGATTTCCAGATCATCTACCTATCTATTAGCAAATCCTGGTACATTCTTGCCAATTAGCGAAAGAGAGTCCTTGCAGATAACTGGATCTATTATCATTACAGTGACTGAGCTTTGCCTTAGAAACAAGCTGCACCAGCTATCCCGATGAGATCACTAAATGCCGGCCTTACCGATCTTCTGATCCTCTAATCAAATGTGACTATGTTTGTGTTGATGTGCACTCACAGGACTCTTTGCCTCGATCTTGGGCCTCTCCATGGCAATGGTGATGCAGTTGAGGAAGATGATAACAAGCACCACATGGTCAAACATCTTGTGAGTGATAATTTTATTGCAGCTCACACGAATCCTGTAAGATATGATGAAGTCAGGCACTTCCCATACAGATCCAGCATGAAAGAATTAATGCAGATTATCCAGTAATTATATCATTTTAGGGCAAGTATAGCCTGCATGATATTAGCCTCACTGGCGAGAATCTCAATGCTTAAGAACCATTAGAAAATCATTTCAAGAGGCTTTGTGTTTATGTTTGCAAGTATGATTGCTATAACCCAACGTACTTGTAATTTCTTTTATTCAAATCTAAGACTTTACTTCTTACAAATGAGGTCTTGTAAGGAAGTGAACTCGACCATGACTTGATTTTTTTTTTTAATGAGCTACAATGCATAACTCATGTTTTAGCAGACTAGCAGATAGTGTGCTACTACTTTACTCCAATCCATACACTTCCATAATACACTATACAGCCAAAAGTCTGTGGAAACCTGACCATCGCACCCATATGTGGGACTTCCCCAAACTGTTGTGACAAACCTGGAAGCACACAATTGTCTAAAATGTCTTTATATGCTGTTGCATTAAGATTTCCCTTCACTGGAATTAAGGGGCCCAAACGTGTTCCAGCATGACAATGCCCCTGGGCACAAAGTGAGGTCCATGGACACACGGTTTGCCAAGTTTGGTGTGGAAGAACTCGAGTGACCTGAACAGAGTCCTAACCTCAACCCCAGATGACATTTGGGATGAACTGGAATGTTGACTACATGCCAGGCAGCACCCAACATTAGTGCCTGATCTCACAAGTGCTCTTGTGGCTGAATGGGCAAAATCCCCAACGCCACATATCAAAATCTAGTGGAAAGCCTTCCCAAAAGAGTGGAGGTTACTATAACAGTAAAGGGGCTGATTTAGATATTACTCTACGAGTTTTTCGTGTATACCCACACTACCAGTCCACAGGTGTTGGAAAACCGATATATTAGTTATCATACATATCATATCATCATATCGCCCAGCCCTAGTGACAACTCCAATGAGCAGTCATGCCAACATCCTTTCCCCAGCTCTAATCTCTCACTCTGTAAGGACAGACATAGTGGGCTGAACAGTGAGATGCGAGACATTCCCAACCTACTTCTAAAATACAGTATAGACAACACCTGTTTTTTTGTCAAATAATAATGAAATAAATGCTAAATAAATGCTAACTAAAGGAAATAAATAGAAATTACATTTAATAAAAATAATAATGATAATTGAAGCAGCACACTTCTGCTACGTAGAACACAATGCAACTGATGAGTGCAAAATGTCCCCAATGGTCCATACTTCATTCTTCTGTGACATTACATAATTCGGGTATTAATAGCACACTATATCTCATGTATGCGTGAACCCACTAGCATTAATCATATGCAGTATAGTACAGTATTTGAGACAGAGCACCAGACTCCTAAGAGGAAATTTCCTAAACAAGAAGGTACAGTGCAGCTTAGACTTCCACTATAATATAATGTATATAGGACAGATGATGACTCTGTCATCCTAGCCTTGTTTTAAGCAAGAATTCACATTCTATCCTTAACTGTGGTTATAGACATAAGCATATTCATCTAAGCGGTGCTGCACTGCACAGAAGATAATGAGATCAGCATCTGAGTGTGCAGCGTGGTGAGAATCTGCATCCTTTTGGGCACACTCAAGGAGGAGGAGGATGTGTGACTGATGTTTAATTAGTAAAGTGCTGGCAGAATGCACTGTGCAAAGCTGGGTTTTCTCCCCTCTTTTTTATGCATAATAAGTACTCTATAAAGCTGAGTGTGAGGATGGGAAGAGGCAGGGCCAAAACAGTGGTCTGTGCATGTGTGAGTTGAAGTTGAAAGCTCTGGGAGGTTCCCCAGGCTCGTTCTTACTCCAAAGCACATGAGAATAGGGCAAAACCGACTAAACGGACAGTCTGTGTGCCGTTAGTGCAAAATGGCTGACACTGCACATATGGCAGGATAATAAGCAGGATCACCTGGACTCAGGAGGAAACAGATAGAGAGACCAGGTGGTTCTCTGCCTGCACCATTCAGGCTGCTTACGCTCCAGCCAGCGGTACAGACGAGCTCTTCGACTCTGCAGAAAAAAAAATAACAAGAAGAAAAAGTAAGGATGTACATTCCATGTGAGTTATGCTTAAAAAGAAAAAAAAAACTCTTTTCCTCCTGTGGAGTCAGCAATTCCTCTATATCAACTCTTAATATGCAGCAAATAAGTACTGCAGCTGTTCTTACCAGGTTTCCCTCCTCGTCAGCATTGTCATCCTCACTGTGATGATCATCTAATGAGAGCTGCGTGGTGGCTCCCGTGGGCGAGCTCTTGCCATTGCTGATCAGATTTGGTGGCCGTGTGCTGTGGATACTAGCTGATCTGTGCAGGTACGGCACCTGCAGTGTGTCCGGAGGCAGGTCAAAGGAGCTGCGTGTCTCCAGCGACTCCATGCGCCTGTGCCGTGGCCTTTGGCCAAAAGAATCTGTCCTGCTGAGGGAAACATTATCACCTTCCAACATCCTTCCTCCCACACTGCCCCCTCCAGCACCATCCTCATCAGAGCTGGAGTGGCCATCTCCAGAGAGCAAAGAGCGTCGCTCGCCCGACTGCCGCTTCACGGAGAAGTTCGAGCCCCGAGCCGGGTCTGACAAGGTCGACCTCGCAGCTGACAAGGTCGACGGCGATCTTGAGGTGGGTGCATGAGGGGAACTCCGCACACTCGACTGCAAGAGGAACGGCAGGAGGAACTTTTACAATATTGTCAGATCAGACTGTTTACGTTCATATTTTTACAAAACCTTGTATTCTGCGACCAGAGAGACTTGCATGTTTACTTTCACAGCACATATTGCTGTTGAGTCATCAAATCATATTCAAACTGACTGAAGCCTGGTTTATTCTTCCTACATAAAACCTTCGGAAAGTAAGAAAAGCACTTCAGAGAAGGAGAGGTGAGGCAGGAAGTTGGGAAAAAGTCAAACTCGAAAATAGAAAAGTGTCAATGTGCCACCCACCTCCGGAGCAACTGGCCAGCAATGACGTATAAAGGGCATATGGGCAGTTGAATATTCCTCTGACAAAATGAACTAACAAAGCTATCAATATAATAACTATATTTCCCAGCAGCAGCGAGGGAGTACTGTTGTTCCTTTTTAAATAAAGCAGTCTTAGGAGGTTTTATTGACCGAATACTAGCATAGCACTGATAAATAAAACATCTTTACATGTGTATTCTTTTCATTTGGATTAAAAAGATTCTTTTTCATTTGTCTTCTTATATACAGTATATATATATATATATAGTCAGGTCCGGAAGTATTTGGACAATGACAGAGTTTATACACCACCGCAATGGATTTGAAATAAAGCAATCAAGATGTGATCGAAGTGTAGACTTTCGGCTTTATTTTAAGAGGTTCCACAAAAATATGGCATTTACATTTTAGGAATTACAGCCATTTTCAGCAAAGTACCTCCATTTTCAGGGGCTCAAAGGTATTTGGACAAAGTGACATAATNATAATTGTAAATATAACCATAATTTTAATACTTGGAATTTATCTTGCTACTTCTGTCAGCAGTCACATCATCAAAAAACACCAGTGAGCCCATTTCACTGGCAGCCATACATGCCCATGCCATAACACTGCCTCCACCACGTTTGACACATGATGTGGTATACTTTGGATACTGTGGTATACTTTGGAGCTGTTCATAGTCAATATCTTAAAATACGCTATTTTATTATAATTATAATTAAGGCACATCTGAGACCTAATACAATCATTGCTTCAAAATTTTGTATCCTTATACAAATCTTTAGACTCAACTGTAGCTTTAATGTAGTTTCTTTAAGTACTTTTGTCATGTAGCTTGTATTATAGCA
>CM074956.1:10566642-10583066 GCA_037577455.1 Pangasius macronema | reverse complement strand
AGGCTTTTTTAGATGTTTTCTGGCAAAGTCTAATCTGGCTTTCCTGTTCTTGAATGTTACTAGTGGTTTGCACCTTGCTGTAAACCCTCTGTATTTACATTCATGAAGGCGGCTCTTGATTGTAGATTTTGACAATGATAAGACAAGACTGAAGGCAGAAAGACCCACAAACAAGCAGCAACTGAAGGAGGCTGCAGTGAAGCCTGGCAAAGCATCNGGGCTCCAGACTTCAGGCAGTCATTGACTGCAAAGGATTTTCATCCAAGTATTAAAATTATGGTTATATTTGCAATTGTCACTTTGTCCAAATACCTTTGAGCCCCTGAAAATGGCTATATATATATAGTGCTTAGGGACAACTGATTCAATTTATTTAATTGCGCAGGAGTATATTGGAATATTTATAAAACATTCAAAAGATATGTCATATATAATTTTTTTTCATAGTCAATATCTTAAAATACACTATTTTATTATAATTAAGGCACATCTGAGACCTAATGCAATCATTGCTTCAAAATTTTGTATCCTCATACAATTTTGCATCCAATACAAATCTTTAGACTCAACTGTAGCTTTAATGTAGTTTCTTTAAGTACTTTTGTCATGTAGCTTGTATTATAGCAAAAATTCTCCAAAGAGCAGCAAACTAAACCTGTAATATCTACAACTTTATGCAAGTGTGCCAAATTTTGTTTGACCACACAACAAATAAATGTTTGCTTTTGCTTGTATACTAGCTGTTTAACACAATGCTCCATGGTTTGGTTGACAGCCTACAAAGTTAAGAACCACCTACTGTTAAAAAAAGAAGCCAGGAACAGTCCAGGCTTTAAGAAATTCAGTTTGGCTTGTCCTCATAAGAATTTCTGACTGAGCATAAATCAGGCTTCATGGTACTGACCGGAGTCTTGTCATGGCATCCAGGCTCCACAGAAACATTGCTGCCCCTGCGTGACTCGTAGCCCAAAGCAAGGTCTTCTCCTCCTGAGATCTTGGGCACAGGCATAGGTGTAGCAGCCGTGTGGGTGATAAGTGGAGGTGTAAGGCTGGCCTTCAGATCCACATGGCCATTGATGGGCACTACTATAATCAAGAGTGACAGGAAGAGGAAGGAGACACAGTGAACATCAGGTTCCTCTAAAAGACATGGCAGATAGCTGAAAAATACATGAGGTACATTTTCTAGCATT
This sequence comes from Pangasius macronema, assembly GCA_037577455.1. Classification (NCBI taxonomy): domain Eukaryota; kingdom Metazoa; phylum Chordata; class Actinopteri; order Siluriformes; family Pangasiidae; genus Pangasius; species Pangasius macronema. The sequence continues at coordinate 10,581,873 of CM074956.1, read as the reverse complement.
AATGTTTCAGCATGCCCTTAGCCCCTAGTAAATGGAGGGTGCAAAGAACAAGAGAGGAAATAAGGTCAGACATCTAAACTCACATGTTTTACAGCAATACAGCACAGTAAAATAATAACGTAATGTTTCATAAAAATATTTTTTCAATAATACTACTAATAGTAAAACAATAATTACAGAGAACATGAATGTTTGCGCTAGGGAAAGATCTCACCAGATGAAGCTGACACATCTTTTTTGCTTCTGTGCACATCATCAATGCTTCGTGTATAGAAGTCTGCTTCCGAGCCTGACTTGGAGCCATCCCCCTTAGGTGGAAAGAGAAAAGGTGTTAGTGCAGGACAAGAGGGTGAGTCAGGGCAGTGTGGAAATAGATACCATAGACAGGAAGTTCTGTGCAGGTCTGGCCTTCCAATCCCAGCAGCCCTCACACCTAAAGGTCAGAGAGCGACTGTGATCCATGGGAGAGTCATGCATGGACAGTCTCAGTCTGCAGTTCAGCACCACTCTGAAACCACTGTCATCACTGAATTAGCTGTTTGCTTATACAAGGTCTAAATATTTTTCAAATGTATCACTCACATGTATTTCTGAGAAGATGATCTCATGATTAGACCATCTGCTTTATTTGTGTAAATACGAATCCACATGGTGTTGAATATGTGCAGTTTTTTTTTTCCAGCCCACTGGAATAACAGCATTAGTAGAACAGACACATTCAATAATTGCAATGTAGAAATAAACTCTGCTATTTTTATCAGAGACTTGTGTCTCTTTATTTTTGCTTGTATCCCCCTCCCTCTACAGTCTCCATAAACCCAGTGTTTCAGTGTGGTCTAGTGCAAAACTTCAGCCTTGGGTGGTTTGTCAGAACAGCAGCACCAGTTAAGAATCATTCTCTCTCTCTCTCTCTCTCTCTCTCTTTCAACACCATTACATTTCATTCCTTCTGTCATTCCTTCTGTAAACACAATGAAATTGAAGTCTTATTCTATCAAGGTAACATGAAAAAATGAAAAGAGTATACAAAAATGCTGGAAAAGTTATTTAAAATAGAAATAAATATAGTGTATAATCTAGCCAATAAAAAACTTCATCTCAGGTAAGGCTGAAGCTGTGNCTGTGTGTATTAACAAAGTCAGATATCTTATCACATTTCTATTGTAAAGTTTAAAATAACTTTCTGAGGTGACCATCTGGATGATTTCGGACATGAAAAGCAGGAACAAATTGGATTGGGAAAAAGCCATCCAAATGAATAAGGCAATTAACAGTGGAGTTCTTGGTCATGAAACTGATGCCAAACTAATTAATTTTGCATTCCCTTTGGTATATGACTTTCATACTTACAGCACTATGATGTTCAAACGAGATGAGATGAGAAAGATTAAAAGAGAAAGAGAAAGAGTAAAATCTATTCTGACAAACCTTTCTAACTAATGTCAGTGCCTCCCACTGGTTTCACTTTAAAACAATCCAGTCCAAACTCCAAGTTTTTGAGCAATTGTTTTTGCAACAAAAGGTGACAACTGAGTGATGGATGTGTGAAAGAGCCTGAAACCAGTGGGATTATTGGACAATAAAACAATAATTATTTCGTACCATGGCTAAAACAAAGAATAGTGAATACTGAACAGGACTTGTCAAGATGGGAGGGCACAACATCAAGTACAATGCGAGCAAAAACAAAAGAACTTCAAAAGATTTCTGCATCTGAAAAATCAAGACTGGAAAAGAGATCTTGCCTTATATGCGGTGAAGAACAAAACACAATAAGCACAGCTGTGATAGGTTTGTAGGTGGCAGTACAAACCATTGTCTACACCTTTTGTTTGCCTGTGTGTGCTTTCACTCTTTACGTTAGCATCATCACCCTGTGTAGTTATTCACCTGGAGCCGGCCATGTGGAGTTAGTAGGGCAGATGTCTGTGTGACTGTGATTTGGCAATCTAAATCTTCAGTACCATGTGGTCTTTCTCAGTGGAGACAGACCAGAAGGACTGGTGAGATATGTTTCAGAGCTCATTGGTTTTTGGGGCTTTAATTGACCTTCTCAATCACCTCAACTGGCTGCATCCTTCCTTATAAATGCCTAAACAGCTAAACGCCTCTCTGGTGTCATCACAGGTCAGTGAAAGTAGTAATAATTGTAGTAGCTAATATCATCAGCTGCATTCTATGCTAGGTGTGTATGGGGTTGTTCACAAGAGTAGTTTTTCATTTTGAGGAGACTAGACTTGTTCAACTGATTAAAATCATTCACACGAACTGCAATATGTTAATGACTACTGTTTCACAGAAAGCTGACTTCTTTGCATTTGTTGACATCGATGATATGATGTTGAGAGACAGTCATGTGAATCTGATGCTAACCTCTCATTATGACCTCTAACAGCATGTGTCACCTAGCACAGCTGCATAGATGGTAAAGGAACAAATAAAAAGAGATGATGCCCAGAATGATGAACAGAGAGTCTCCTCAACAGGATCAAGAGCTTTTTTTTCCATAATTACCAAACCTCCAATCTCAGTGTCCTGTTATTCCAATAGAATTGGTAGTATTACCAATGATAGCATGGAGTGAAAGCTATGATAACAAACAAAATGAACAATAACACAGGGCAAATCACTCTTGGATGAGGGATAGTACTTTATGCTATCTCGTGCAGAGTGATTTTCAAGTCTATTTAAAGTGAGTTCCCATTCCTTTTATTTGCTTTTGTTTGGTAGTCTGGCTGGCCTTGCCTGATTTCACTGTGGCTTTCCATAAGCCCCAAAAACATCCTCTCCAAGCCAGATAAAATAAAGAGGCTTTGCAAGGTTTGGATTTTGCCTGCAGGCATCAAGCAAGTGAACCTGAAGAGGGACTTTAAAGACAAATCTGCCTTTATGCAAACAACCACAAGTGACACCGTGCACAAACTCTGGGGACCTCCTGATTAGTCGCAGTGGGTTATGTCAAGAGGAGTGCTACATACCCCTGAGTCTACTGGCAGCTGAATACAGCTCAGCTGGCCATGCAAGTCTTCCCTCTTGGTCAGTTCCTAAAGTGGAGATGTGTTAGATATTTTTCTAACGCAGATATGAAAGTAGTTACAGAGACAGAAAAGCAGTATAGTATTAAGGAGAAATATTTGTAAATCAGAAACAGATACACAAATTGCTATAGCAGATAGATAGAAAGACAGACAGGAAGATTGATATTCGTACACTTGCTGTTAACATAAATTCTCACACCACGGCAATTCTAAACTATATTCCCTGCAATAACTAATATTTCTCACAGCAGTAAATGAAACTGCAATGGAAGGGTTCAACAAAAAGTACTGGCTTACTTAGACTGAATGATTGAATGAGTCAGGAAATTGACATTACACGCTAGTGTAACTGAGATCACACCCATTTCCATGAACTGATTGTGTGGAGGTATTTGCTTGAAGCAGTGGCTGAGGCAGTGCGGTGCTGCCAGGGCTTTGGTCCAGGACCTGCATCTCTCTCCTTAACATATCTCATTCATCTGATGGTCTCCCTGGCAACCTCGACACACAGCAAAGTTTAGCCAGCGAAAAATAAATGCTGGGTTTGAAGGAAAGGATGTGGGTTAAAAAAAAATAAGTAACCCCCTTTGGGATGTGTTAGGCAAAAGGAAAGAAGTGCTTTGGCAGTGGAGAAACTAAAGTTGAAAATTGAGGTATTTTGGAATGTACTTATTTTGCAAAGGCAAAAAGAAAGCATCAGGCTAATTTTCAGGAAAATCTTTTTTATTATAATAGACCATTTATTTTGAAATCTTTAAAGTGGCTAAAATAATTTCCTCTGCCATTATGCAATAAAAAAAGCAGACAAGACAAGCAGGCATGTTCACCTTAATGGGTGGAGATACTCTGAGCTCCAACCACCACATTCTGGCCATTTAACAATGTTTAGTAAAGCAAATTCAATGGCACAGTTAAGTGTTTAGGAAAGAATAATGTTGCATCTGGTAAGTAAAGTTGTTATCCATTAGCCTCAACAAGACCTTTCTGCAATTAGTAAATGTTTTAGAATCACTTGGCCCTGATCTATCAGTCTTTTAGTAAAGTTGTTTGTAAATGGTTTCCAAACTGAACTAACAATCCCCACAAAAGTCTCTGACAGAAATGTGTATATTAATTCAAACTATTAGACTATGGCTAGAACAGCTGCTGAGAATGGCAAAAATGTCTGATAGACTGACTTTTCCACTTTGAGATTCCATGTCCACTGTAGTGTTAAATGTGAAAAATGCACCCTTCATCATTGCCTGTCTAAAGCGAGAAGATCAAAGTCGTTGTTTTTACAGCTTGCGGTGAGAGAGAGATGGTGTTTAATTAAAATGGCATAGAAGCCAGTCTGCACCTCTTTTCAAAGAAAACCCCCTCCACCTAAAAATGATACATGGGTATAGCCTTCATGTCTGATTTATCCAGGGGTTATCCTTTTCTTCCCTTTGTTTTCTTTCTGTCTGTATGCCTGCCACAGAGGAATAGCTGCTATGTGTTGGGTGATAAGTGCTTGCATAAGACCAGAGGAAAAAAAAAAACAAAGGAGAAAACGAAGGGAGGAATGCGAGACAAAGTGCTCTGAGGTGAGCAAGAGCACAGAGCTGGCATGAGATTGATGCTCCCACAGTGAAAACGCAACGAGGAACTCATCAATGCCTGCTGAAAAAATGAAAACCATTAGAGAAAAAGGACAGCAAAGAGAGAAAGAAGAGGAGTACAGAGAATAGCTGAGGGGAAAAAGACAGACTTGGAATATGATCAGCAGGAGAGGAATGGAAAGAATGAGAAAGACAGGCAGGGGTAGGGAAGGAGGAGAGCAGAAAAGGAAGACAGAGAGCCAACAAAAAGTAAATGATGGCAGGAGAGAGTGATCATTTGAGGATTGCCCTACCTCCGTCTGGAAGCCCTCCACTAAGATAGCCACCAGCAAGTTGAACAGCACATAATTCCCAAAGGTCATCAGGGCGATGAAGTAGAGAGCCGCCACAGGGGAGGTGGAGGCCATGCCATTATAGAGAACCTTATTCCAGTCCTCCTGGGTGAGAATCTAATGATGGCAGTCAAAGTTTCAACACTCAGCACTCTTCTTCTTTTTTCTTTTTTTCTTTTTTTTTACAAATATACTGAAATCAAAGCTGAGTTGTCAAAGACAATAATGCTTTCATGTTATATTGGACACAATTACCTGAAACACTGTGACAATGGCCCAGAGCAAAGAGTCGAAGTTCTTGCGGTCGGGCATTGTGTCACCATCTCTCTCTGAGCCAAACTTACACCCAAACAGGTGCATTCCCAAAATACTGTTTCAAACAGAGTGAAAGTTTTCAGCTTGTTAGAAATTCATAGAAACTTCATACAGTTTTATTCAGTGGTACATTTTAAGAATTGTGGAATTATTGTGGAATTATTAGGTTCTGTCTGACTTTTGGGGAAAATATTAATATATGTGAGAAGGTTTACACCAAAATATTAACAAATAAATATATAGATATCAGAAATATCGAGAGTCACAATTTTGTGGCTCAATATCTTAAAATCACAGAATTGTCAGCATCTTATAAGTTTCAGCGTACAGTCGATGCTGTAGCAGATTGGCATTTCTGGGGTGTGAATTAGAGCTAACAGTGGGGTTCATTCATAACTGGCCTCCTTCTCACTCATTCAGACCTGAAGATGAAGATAAAGAGCATCAGCAGCATGCAGAATGTGGCCACATTGTCCATAGTCTTCATCAGGACCACAAGCTGTCTCTGCAGCGCCGGCATGAAGCGCACCAGCTTCAGCACCCGCATCAACCTGAAGGTCCTCAGCACTGACAAACCCCCACCCTGCTGGCCCACAATCTCCCACACGCTGCACCACACACAAACACACAGACATGTAACTTACAATGTACATACAATAATCTTAACTCCTCTGAGATTTCAAGTATCTTCATGTAAAAGTGACAAATTCATAAATATCAGTGCATGACTACGAAATCAAAATCATCATCCTGACAGCTGACGGTTACCAGACTGAACAGCTACCAGCTGTCACAGGCTCTGTAATGGCTGCAATTTGTCAAGGTGCCACTATTTTGAAGTAACTGCCAGAAAGAATTCTAATAATGATGATGAACATGACAAAATATTACAGCTGCAGTGATGCTGACAGCGTGCTTCTAAACGCCTGCACTGCTGACACACACACATACCTTATTACGACAATAATGCCATCAAAAATGTTGTACGGGTTCTTGATGTAGCCAAAAGGGCCATACACCAGCAGCTTCAGGAGCATCTCCAGGGAAAACAGACTGGTAAACACAATATTACTGATCTCCAGTGCATTGGTTAACTCATCAGGCTGAGGCACATGGAAAACAAGAGAACAAGAAGGAGAGGAAGTCAGAAATACAGCAGTTTTTAAAACAAACAAAATGCTTTAACAGCTCCAGAGAGAGAATATCATTAAATAACTGTAAAGGCAGAGATGGGAATGTTTTATTACAAATGATTAATTACAGGCTGCACGCTGAAAACACCATACTAGCAAAACAGATTAAGAGATCAATATTTTTTCCCCGCTGGGTTGCTTTAAAAATCATTATTTCATAATTTTGGCACGGGTTTCTGTGGTTTATAGCTTATATAAAAGAGTATATAAACAAACAAACAAACAAACAAACAAACAAATAAATAAACCCACAAGCAGTGATCTGTGGGGTCCAAACAACTTTCTGAAACATTGCCCCAATACCCAGTTCTTGCCAAGTTATATAAACCAATAAAAAGAACATAGATAAACAGTAATAATCAATAATCAATAATAATCAATGCTAATCTGTACTCAATGCTAATACTCAGTACAATCTGATGATGATCAGATTGTGATGGTGATGGTGTCCATGCTTTTGAAGTGAACCAGTCACCATTCAAAATCCACTTAGCACAACGATGCAGCTGGTACATTTCAGTTCAATCACACTTACAGTTTCTGAGAAACATCTATTTCAACGTAGCCCACTGTTGATGACCATGCCTCAGACTTTGGTGACCTGCTCAGAACCTTTCAAGCCTTTCAAGTTTCATGTGAATCCATCCAACTAGTCTTGAGTTACAGCTGTTTGAGTAATCCAAGCTAGGATTGGTTGGAATGTGGCAGCCATATTATTTATGTTTATTTATGCAACATGTTTTTTGATAATTATTAAAATTCAGATTCTGCTGAGTAACATGACACAAATATTGTGAACATAAGCCAAAAATCCTAGGACTAGTACGCAAAAATTTTATTTAAATTTCTATAAAGAGGTAAAATGTTTTATTTTACCTATTTTATAAGAGATATGGTTGTTTTTTTGTGCGCAAAAACATGAATAGTGCCCCCAGTGATCAATCTGACTGAGATCACATCCGTTAAAAGTGGAACCTACTATTCAAATTTAATGACGATAGCTCAGTATTAACCCTGTCAAATGCCTGCTTAAACCTGACTGTTCAATGGCAGTCATGTTTTTGAAGTAATCAGGTGATCATCATCAAAAATCCAGTTACAGATTAACATCCTCATGTATGACCATGCCCCACAATTTACAAATGATGCCAGAATCTTGTCCTGTCTATGACCTTTGTGCAAATCCTTCCAGCCAACCATCCAGCCAAGACTTACAGCTGTTTGAGTAAATTAGGCTCCGCTTCCTAGAACTGATTTGCAGGTGGCAGCCATTTTGTCTTTAGACCTCAACAAGTTTTTTGATAATTATTGAGGATCACACTCTGCTGAGTTGTTTGATACCAATTTTGTGAAGATTTCAGGCTATTTCTCAAAAATATTATGCAATTTAGCTCCTAATTTTCAAAAACATTCGGGTTTCAGCACTTTTGGTGCTTGGACCCCTAATTACAATATTAACCATGTTGTTCATGACAGCAGCAGCGCTTACATTATCTATGTAATAAATTATCTAAAGACATGCACACACACACACACACACACACACACACACACACACACACACACACACACCAGGCCCACAGCATTCTTTTTTAAATATAGGGGTATTTAATGAATGTCTAATGCTCTAATGCAGGAGTGAGGAGGACAATATGATAGTGATACTGATATTGCAATCCATTACATCATGATAAGCTTTTCTGAGAGTGCTGAAGGATTCAGTGTGTGTCAGTTGTGTTAGGACAATGACCAACTCCATTGTTAGTCACAAGAACTTCTTTCCTGGTTTTGTTAGAAACAAAATATATACAAGTAAAAATAAAATAAGACAATAAATAAATCCAAAATATATACAAGTCGATATAATCTAAATCATTTTGGAATATTAAATATAATTATATTCACTTTTAACAATTAATTACTCCCCATGTACATATATATATATATATGATAGAAGCAGTGTGCTACTGCTCAGGGCATGTAAGGAAAAGGAATGTTGTATTTAGTGATCTTAACAGAATTAGCACTGCAGGATTAATAGCGTCAGTGTAACACATTAAACACGTTCCCTCGCTGTTTAACGCAGCACCTCAGTTTAGAACCCTGCTGCATTAAACAATCAACATCATGCTAATCAAATCCCTCCAGAACAAGTCAACTGTGAAGAAGAATTACTGAAGATATAATGGTTTAAACGATGCTAGTCTCACGGGGCCAGGCATGATTTCGAACAAGAGTACATGTTTGGAAACAGTTTTGAGAAAATGAGTGGAAACATTGCTCCCAGACCTTTCCTTTAAAACTCAGTCTGTGCACTTTTAACATCCGGAGGAGTGAATCTGATGTCTGACTGATCTATTTTTGCCTTGCACAACTGATTTGCATTATATATACATACACATACATATAGGCAAAGCTCACAGAGCTGAAAACAATGAAATAATGACTAAACAGTCAAAGAGCACCTCCTAAGGCAGCAGTGTACTAAATCTTCCAGTAAAGCAGCTCAGCCATTGCAGCTCATTGGATAACACAGGAAACACTAACTCTTCCTCCTGTTACATGCAGGAATTTGTGTTATCTTGAAAGAATACATAGAGTCTTATTTGTCTTAACTGATGGATTTCTTTTAGTCATTAATATGTAACTACAGAGTTTCACTAAATTTTCATTAAATTCATAGTTGCAATTGAAATAAGCTATTATTACTAATCTGTATATAAAATTGCAAACAAATATAAAACATATATAAAATTGCAATTATACTATAGATTGTAGCCAGTCACTTGAGGTTGACATTATAAAGTCTCCTTATAGGTAAATTTACACAAATGCAGGGGCTCTTGTCTGATATCAGTGTTTTTCCTGACCAGATTTTAATGACTGCCACATTTCTTGTGTAATTGCTCCTGCAAATGATTTACAAATCAAATTGTTTATATCCAAACAATTCAATGATAAATGAATGGCCAGTGTTCTCTGCGCACACTCTTACACTCATGACACACAGATATTGTTTAATGTTTAATGGGTGTCTTATTTGGCGACTTTTCATCCATCCTGTCTCAAATCCATGATGCTGGATACTTCTGGTTGGTTGCCTCTACTTTTACAGGACACTGGATTGGTTTAGAAATTTGCTACATGCTTATTCAGACTTGTATTCTCATTAGAGATCATGCTTGGCTCTGTGAGACTAAAATGATGCAGATTATGTTGTGTTAATGAGGTTTATAATGATGTTATAAGCCATATCCTATGCATGTTCATATACCACATTTCTGTTTCAGCTGTAAAAAGGCCCGACCAGACATGCCACTTTGTTCATCATTATAGTTTCTTTTTAAAACGAGTCTTAAAGTCTTAAACAAGTCTTAGTGCTGGAAAACTAAATTTTCATAATACAAAAAAATATTTTAAAATTGTTGTGCCACACTGTAGCTCTAAAGTGACAAAAATTGTTGCCTCTTAAAATGATAAAATCATTGTTTTTCATGCCATAAATTGCAAAATGTTTTACATTTTTGGTTTCATGAAGTAATAGCAATCAATATAATTATATTTTGTTCATATGAACAACAAAAATGGCTAATAGAGTTTAGCGTAATCTAATTGAGCTCAGTTCTGGGAACAAGGTGTTACGATGAAGTGTGGCGTTACACTCAGTAAGCCATGACACTTTATTTGTTGTAGTTTTGCTTCTGTACTTCAGAACACTGGAGTGGAAGTAAAATGTGTGCTACATAAACAAAGGGCTGATCACCTGGTACTTTCTTACTAGGTCATTTCTTAGCCAGATGTGTATCATCACACCTTTAGTCAATATGCAAGATTGTATATATGGTTAGCCTCATAGCATAATTGCCCAAGTCATGTTTGGTCAAAAATGACTTAGGCAATTATGGTATGAGGCTAACGATATATATATAAAAAAAAGATCTAGTACATATGGATTCTGGACATGACATGCAGAATCTAATACTGAAGTCTTTCAATATGAGGACAAAGTGATAATGTCGGTAAAACAAGTCATTATGAAAGTAAAACATCAGTCACAGCCATAGGTAAAAATACACACAGGCCAGATCTTAGCATTAGCAAACGTTAAAGCATTTGGTGAAAATTTAGATTATATTTCATTTTCCTCTTTTCCTCATCACAAACTGCCTCAAAAGACAGGAACCACATCAGCAAGTCTAGTGATAATAGAACAAAAGAAAGAAAAGTTGGACAGCAAATATGTATTGGCAGATTGACTGCATTCTGGGTAAGAAAAAAAGTTACAGCCATTTCTTTTTGGGTTAAATTGTTCCTTTATATAAATCAAAAACCCAGTCCAGGATGTAATCATAACTGTATCAAAGACCATCATAAAAACAAGAACACAGCAGTATGATCTCAGAGGGTTTACCACAAAAATCAAACCACTGGTAAGCCTCCAGAACAGAGCAGCTAGGTCACACAAAAAAAGTGCACGATAAAAGTAGATTTAAAATCCTGGTATTACTTTGACTCCCCAGAGATGATACAGTGTGTGTACAAATGGCTGTGACTCACCCAACATTCATCCAGTAAATACACAGAATTCGAAATGTTCTGCACTTTAACCTCATATTAGATATTATCATTTCATTTCGAATCCACAGCCAAAACAGCAACAACTGCGTCAAGGGCCAATAACTCACAGACTGCGGTGTTTGTGGGTCCTGTAGTGTTTGACATGTTGGGCACACAGTATACCCAGCAGGAAGCCCTTCACTTCAAATCAAGACCACTTATGGGAAGAAATAAGCACATAAAACATTCAAGCCTGCAGGGAGCTGAGGAAAACTTCCAGGAAGAATAAAAGCATGACCTCTGCATTTAGTTCTACTTGTTTTATGTAAAATGAAAATAAAAGATTTGTGAGTCCCATGTCACAGTTTCAAGAACATCTTGAAATACAGAGATCTCTTTACCTTTTCTGCATCTAAGAGTCATATCTCACCACCTATTATCTGCCACAGTTCCATCAGTCATTCATCTTCAGTAACTACTTTATCCTGGTTGCAGTGGATCTGGAGTCTATCCCAGGAACACCGGGAGAGAGGCAGGAATAGGGAAGCCAGCCCATTGAAAGGCACCATGTATACATATTCACAAACAAATTCGCATCTACAGGCAATTTAGCGAAGCCAATCCACCTACAGGTATGTTTCTGGGAAGTGGGAGGACACTGGTCGAAATGGGAGAAAACCCACATGGACACAAGGAGAACATGTGAAGCTGCACACAGACAGTAACCCGAGCTCAGGAACAAGCCAACTGCCCTGGAGCTTTAAACCTCTAATTGGGCAGTCAAAGAAGGAACGGGACCACAGAGGTTGCTTCGGTGAAGATTTGCTACTCTTTCAGTGTTTATTGGAATTTATGAAGGTAACACACACAGCACTGGGTTGCGTAAATAAACAGTGGGAAACACAGTATTCTCCAGCACTGGGTAAGTTGGGATTTACTAGTGTTTAGTACACTTCACAAACTCCACTATTCACAGAGAGGAGAACATTCTCACAGGCTGAGCATGGGACCACAAGAAGAACTAAAGGATGAACAGACGAGCCTTAGACCGCTGATGGGCGGTTACTTTTCTGCTGCCAAACACACAGAGACAATACGGAGACTTTGTAGTTATATTACTTATTTTTTGGAAGGAGAAACCTCTAGATTATACTGCTCTAAAGGCATTAGGCAATGAACACAACTGTGGCCTTGAGGTTCGAGATGTAAATAAATAACTGTGGATTCTGATAACAAATGAGCTCATATGATTACGCTGTGTGAAGGCATGAGAGCCCAGGTTCTGAAAACAGTGAGCAAAAGTCAGCACACCCAATATATAAACCTCTTGAAAAACACTGGCCATACTTATCATAGTCAAAGCAACTGATCTAATGATTAGAGCCTGATACAGTATTGGGTACAGTATTAATCATCCACAGCGTGCTCCAGCATTGAGCTTGTCCATCAGTTTGTCCCTGCCAGCACGCCAGCACTTGATGCAAACCAGACGCCACCATCAGCCGGCTCCGCCAGAGCAGAAATAACAATGACAGCCCCATCCTGAAGAGCAGTAAGCGGGAAATGGAGAGAACAAGTAAAGCGGTTATTGAAGACAAACCCTCTAATGACAATGTTAAAACTGAACTTTCAAGCATTTACAAGTACTGTGGAGCCAGAAGTCATGTGCCACATTTTTTGGCACGAAGACAAGCATTCCATCAGGAGACCGTAAAAGGAAAAGCTGTTAACAGGAAGGAGAATACAGACGACCAGGATTAGATCTGTCCACAGTAACCAAACCCTGCCCACTAACCCTAACCCTAGCTTTTGTTGGAAAGTTTACGTGCATTCCTATCAGAGGTATTTGAAGTAAAAGGTGAGGATTTGGAAGATTTTTGCTTTTTCAATACATGGCATATTTTACCTGCTTTTTTTTCCTTTAATTGATTTTTGATCGATGCTAATCAAATTAATTATGCAATTTTCTGAAATTGCACATAATTGCAAACAGTCTTGGCAGATCTGATTGGGGAAAGCCATTCATGTAATAAGGCATTATGTTAAGAGTGCCAGTGGAGTGGGATAGTCTGAAAACATTACTGATATTAAACACTTATACATGTCCATGCATGCTGGTACTTCCACTGTATAATAAATCAGTGTTTCCTGCTGCTGATGCACACCTGATGCTTTCTCAAACATTTATTACTGAATACCAGGAGTCAGGAAATTAGTTGTCAAAGTAAAGGGAAAAACCGTTATGCTGTGTGGCATTTTGCCGGTTCAGCACCACTTGTCAGTGTCACTGCAAATCAATACAAAGTTATTCAGATTGATCCCTTTTATCCTATGATGAAAGATGAGATGATATCCCCATCCACAGAGAAAGAGGGGCTCAATGATTTGTCTGATGAGTATGAAAATGATATAAATCTTATGCCATGGCCTCCACAGTCACCAAATTTCAACCCAACTGAACAACTGTGGGAGAATTTGGACTACTGTGTTTGAAGGAATATTCAGTATCGGAATATTCAGAATGGTGTTCATCCCCCAGAGACTTGTAAAATCTGTGCCAAGGAGCATCAAAGCTGGTCTGGCAGCATGTGGTGGCCCACCACCTTCTAATGCAGTTCGAGCCTGATGTGCTAAGCTGTTTGCACCCATGTTCAGGTGTAATCAGTTTGCATTCTGAGGGGAAAATCTTGTGTAATATTATGTACAAAACGAGCAAAGGAGTCTAAACATGCAATTCAAGCACAATGTAATGTGAAACACACAAAGTGCCCTTCTCACCTGCACCTGCATCTGAGGGAAGATTGCGGAAAAAGGGACGTCAGCACAAAGAAAGATAAGAAAGGGTGGAGAAATAGGGAACTTCAGCGGCTGCTAGTTTTGCCAAAACCAGGTGTAAATCAGTGCCTTACTCCCTTGCTCTGAGCTGGATAGACAATGATGCCATATGTGTTGATTTGCCTCAGTAATAGGCTACTTTTGACCTTTTGAACAGCATGGGTTGTTTATATTCATTATAGATTTACGTTTTCTCATTTGGCTGATGCTTTTATCCACACCTTAACCGCTGACCCAACACTCCCCATTCCATATATACATATACATTAAACATTAAAAAAAAAAACTTTTCTGACATTGCCAATTCCAGTGACACTAAAGTTATGTCAAAGCTAAAGTCAATAACAAGAAAAATGTAATACATTTTTTTGAACATGAAGTAGATTATTCATTACATATGTCTTTTCTTTAAAATCAATTATTACTCAAAAGGCATATTAGCTGGATTAATGCCCTTCACACAGCTTAGGGTACAAGCAAAACTTGTTGTCAGTAGTTGTCTAAACTTTAGTACATCAAACAAATCCAATTTCTTCAACTTTAAAAAAAAAAAAAAAATTATTTGCTTTGCACATTTTGTACAATCCTCCTTTAAATGCATTAGGAAGAGAAAACTTGCCAATAACACAACAAACACATATTATACTGCATGTTTGGGCTGTTATGCAGGGCCAAATGCAGCCTAACTACACCTAAAATCAAATATATGCGACCCTTACTGTGTACAGATTATTGCGTACAGATCAATTTATTATTATCACTAAACTAAAGATGTGAGCAGTTATTATGAGACTTGGGAAACGCTTACAGTGAAAGTCTGTGCAGGCTTCAGTCTCGATGAAGCACCTGGAAGCATCTTATTGCACCACTGCAAAACATGCCAGATCTCCATATTCTTCATGAGGCTTATTTGAGCTAAAACTTTATGCTCCCAATAAAACACTCAGAAGTTTCTGCAACATTGTGTGGTTAAACTTCTTCCACAAGCACACAAAATGCCAATGCTGCACTCAGTAAAATATTTCTGATGCAAACCAGTTGCTAGGGAGCAGTTTTAGAAATAAACAAAAATCTTATTTTCATTCAATTTTAAGACTCTACCCAGATGACCTAAAATCCATAAACATGGGCACAATCCAAGAACATTTTATTTCATGTTTTTCAGCATTCAAATCAATAAACGAGTTGTCCACAAAAGATGCTGGCAAGACCTGAAATGTCTTAAAATGCTCTTTAATATTATAAAAGCAAAAGCGGAGTAAATATTTGGAGGGACTATAGGAGAAAATCCTTACAAGGAAGTAGAGAGAAGAAACAGAACTGAATTGAAAACCACACACACACACACACACACACACACACACACACACACACACAC
>CM074956.1:10545977-10559059 GCA_037577455.1 Pangasius macronema | reverse complement strand
CAGTGCGAAGTGTGAATACTTGTAATATTTTCCCTGGTCTTAAGATTTTGTTCAGGAATGTATTGCTAATCATGTAGTACACTGTGTGTAAGAGAGGCATAGCGCTAGATCTTGTCCAAAAAAAGCTGTGTGATGGGTTGAAAGCCACTTACTATAATCAGGAAAATGAAGTAGATAAAATTGTAGAAGGAGTGTGCATCCATTACAAAGTACATGATGTCCACCCAACCCTCCAGAGTGATGACCTAAAGCACGACAAGAAAAAGAATTCAGGTTTCTCTTATCTGGTAAGAGAATAAAAGCTAAATAAATATTCTGTGCAGTAGTAATGCATGCTACTAATAACCATCACTACTATATGACAAAAATGTTTATTAGATACTCTGGTCAGCCTTAGCACAGCATACAAATGGCACTTTGTCTCTGAATTCAAAAATGCATCATTAGGCAGTGATGAGATCCCCAAGCATGACCTGGAAGACCAGCAGACTCAGGGGAAAATCCTAGTGCAGAGATGCTCTCTGATACTTTAATCCCATCTGTTATTCCTTAAACAATCAGATGGAGAAGAGAAACAAATCTCCTGCAATCTTTAGAGCAATAGTACAAGGTGCTGTCGGACAACTAATTCATTTTAGAGCCATTAGACTTTGAGGCTACAGTATTGGCAGCTTGCACAGCTACAATTAAGCCTTCAATCCCTCTCAGTCCTCAGTATGTGGCAGTATCTTAAATATTTAATAGATTTCTATTTTAATTTTTCTTCCTAAATGTGACAAGCATCCCCACTGAGACTTCTGTGGCACATAACCAGGGGTTTAATACCATAATGCATCGAAGAATTAAGACCTTAGCATTGATTTGTGATAAAAGGTTATCCAATGTTAATGGGGACAGCTGAACACCGTCATCGTATTCCTTCCAGTAACTGAAAGAGCTATTTCAAAACAGCAGATTTTTTTCAAAACCCCCAAGTGGCAGCATGTTATGGCTGAATTCAAGTTATTTCTGAAATCCGAATGATGTGTCAAATTAAAACTGCAATGGCATTTTGATGTCAGTGAGTTAAAGGACAGAAGCCATGTTTAAGTATGCATGCTTCTTGTTTTATTACTGAGACTGAGTGAGTTCACCCTCATTCCAGGCTGGTCCTCATTCCAGGCTGTTCAGGTTGAAAATCTTTTTGCAGTATTTGGCAATGATGTCTACCTCAGTACAAAATTCATGGTGAAAACTCACCTGAAAAATGGCAATCCAGGCATAGCCTATGTTATCGAAGTTGATGGCACCCTTAAAAGGGTTGACATCCCCAGCAGAGCAGTTGGTGTAATACTGGTTCCAATCAACACATGTGGTGTTATCTGTGCTGTTGTAGGCTCCCATATCCAGCTGACATTGCAGACCCTCCTCATGTAGCCTAGGTATGGAGTTGCAGTGGCGCATCCCATTATCCCCCATCTGAGAGCAGATGAACGGGCTCTCATCGTCAACGTGGTAGTAATTGGGCAGGTCTACACTTTGGGGACTGATATACATAAAAATGGCATATCGATTTTAAACATGGCAGTTCAATTCAACTTTAACATCATATTCATAATATACCTGAAGCATTAGGTAAGTCTAGGAATTTTAATAAGATCTTGGACTATAAGGCTGAAACTTGTTCTTCTGTGGTGTAGTAAGTTCTACAGAACATTTTGATGCTGAAACTCATACTGTGTCAACTATATGACAAGATACGAGCCAGAAGATGATGCAACTAGAATAGACACTGAGAGAAAATACATTTCTCTGACCAATGTTTCAGAAAAATGTCACCCAACTTGCCACAGCATGTGACTCTGTCTATCGTAGGTGTGCACATGCAGCTACAATTATCAAGCATGTATGTACATAACCTTTAAAATGTGTCTTGGGAATGTTGTGACCTACGGAAGTGTGAGAGGATTGGCTTATCAAAAATTGCTGTTATATGAATGAACACTGCAGCCTTTTGGTTACTCTGTCATGTAGCAGCAACTGTGTACATCATTACCAGTGGCTGATCAAATTTGGACCTCAGTATCTCTTATGTTGGCCACGATATAACTAGCTCCATGGGATGATGGGCTCAGTAAGGACTAGCTCTAATGGAGCATTGCTCTGACAGAGCATAATTGGGCTGTCTGTTGAAACATATTCACCTCTGAGTGAAAGTGACACAGCAAATTAGCAGCGCAAATAGCTTCAATTACCTGTTGGGACAAATGTGGGGCATGTGGATACCTGAAATATTTATTTCTTAACAGTGATTTACCACTTTAGGAAATATTTGTTGTTAGGTAATCACCACTGCAAGACAATTCGGGATTTGGGAATTTGCTGCTTAAGCAACTATAGCCTTCTATTACAGAATGTAGCCAAAGATTACAGTACTAGAGTTCTCACGGCATCCAATAAGCTAAATTCATTCATGTGGGAATTTCATTTTCAAACAGTAGATAGTGTTGGTGATGTACTACTTTGCTGATGTTATATGTAGCACTGTAGTATATGGGCTTAATAATACAAAAGATTTCATTACAATTCCAGGCTTTTTAGTCTTCTAACTAAATCACTGGACACTTACACAGAGAAGTTCACAGGCAGGAAGCAGCGGTTACGGAGCAGCCCCGCCCACAGCTGGACCCCAACAATCCCAAAGATGAAAAAGACAAAGAAGCAGAGCAGCAACACATTGCCCAGCATAGGGAGAGTGTCCAGCAGGAGAGTCACCAAGATTCTCATACCTGCACAACAAGAAGAGTATACTGGCTGCATGCTTGTCTGTAAAAACAAGAACCATAATGCATACAAAGGAACAGCTTCAGCTTTACACATGCCCTGTAAAAGCTCAATAAATGCACAGTGCTCTGTATTCTAACACATCCTTGTTTATGAGGGATTATTGTAGACCACATGTTTATGCTAGGTCATAAAATTCTTAGCAGAGCAAATATATCCACTGAGCTGAGTCTGCATAATGTCTTGTGGTAGCCTTGTGTGTGTGCTCTGGGTGGATTTGTGAAGCCAGGTGAGTAGAGAATAAACGATGACAATCATTTCTCGCTGTGGGTGTGGGTGGAACGGTGGAAGCTTAATCCGACTTGAGCCCCTGGCAGCCTCCATGAGGAAAGGGGACAACTACAGCCTGCTGAAACTTACATTTTTAGATTGGTATAAGCAGACAAAATAATTTTTAAAAATGACCATAATGGATTCAGGTGGGTTTATAGAACCCATTCTTGTGCTACCATGCCATTGTTTTTAATCAACTCAGAGACATGTTCTGTGGGATACTTGCCTGTCCATATATTTACTAGCAAAAATGTGTTTAAAGTAGAAAAAAAAGTACAATTGTAAAAGTTTAAGAAAATCATTTCCCAAACATCAGTGGTGTTATAATCACTGCTAACCTACTGTACTGAGACGTAAGATTTATGCACTCTGCTCATTAGTGACACCAAAACATCTAAGGCATTCACCCAAATACAGCAATTCACTGAGTATCTAAGAAGCACTGAATCATCACCGTTAATTATTTCCTCTGAATAGCATTTTCTTCTCTACAAGAAAAAAGGCTATTCAAAAGAATTCTCTCTGTTCTCTCTGAATTTTTATAACAATAAGAATATAAATATTAGTTGGAATAGTATTCAATGAAATGCCAAATAAGGAGGAGTAATTTTGCTTTCTAAAAAAAATAATAAAGGATCAATGTTTAATTAATTCCCAAACAAAGAAACAAATTCGAGTTTTAAATTATTAATTAAATTCAGGATTATTGGCATTCATAATGAAAAAACTTGATTTCAGCTGTAGTTCCAGTAAAGCTTAGTGAAGCTCAGACACTGCAGCTTGTTATTATAGAGGCATCTAATGGTTGATTTTGAAATTTTGAAATTTCACCATCATCTACTTTCAACTTTTTTTAACTGTATGTATGTATATAGACTATTAATAATTGAGCACATCTCTGAGAAATGAAAAATAAGTAGTACTGTTTCAGGTTTGGAGTTGGCTGTATTGAATATATTCTTCTTCTCATAAGCTGTTTCTGAAATCCTGACCATGCACTACAATCCCAGAAAAGTTCACACAAGTTTACATAAGAATGTTTCAGGTACAGAAAGGTTTTAATCATTAATCTTGTCTATTTATTGACCTTCTAAGATGCCAGGGGCAGGACTGTTAACTGAAAGATGATTATCTATCACATTAAGAGCACTCTGAATACGAGTCTATAAGCATGAAAAGGTTACTCCTGCTTTCATTTGTCTAAACGTTTTCCCTGAAAATCCCCTGCTAATAACTTATTGAGAAATACCCTAAAAGGACCTTTAAATATCCTCCGCTAGAGCTTATACATTCCCTTAAAAAGCTATTCCAGGAGACAGGCCTGTGGAGGTCCCCAGAGCAGCAGTGGAAATATACCCATGGGAGGATCTGAGAATCTGCACTTTTGAGTCATTCATATATGCCAAACAGCCTCATATCAAAAGCACACAGGGAGGAGGAACTATAAGCATTTTTTTAGGATCATGGCCACTCTAATCACCCATGACATACATACATACAGTATATATCGTCTATTAATACTTTCAAATCATTAAAACGTTCCTATGGATGCATCACTTAATCACTTACGATAAAGGCGTCTGTGTACAATAGAAGACCCAATTAGCAAAATGAAAGAGTTCAATCTTTCTAACACTAATTCAATGTGGTTTGGAAAAGAACAAATCTGATGCCTGTTACTCCAATTTCTCTATAAACAACATTCATTAAGAGGGTGAGAATGGATGTGCTTGTGGTTCACAAACTGTACACCAACAGTAATCATGTATTGATTCATATATTCACATTCCCAGACTTCTATAAATCACCCTTTCCTTAGATCAGTTATCTCTGTTGAAACATCAATTGCCCAATTTACGACTTCTCACAGGTCTTTCCTCGTTTTACTTCTAGCTTTAGAAGTAAAGCTAGCTTTCCTTCACCACAACTACGTGCACACACACACACACACACACACACACGCACACACGCACACACACACACACACACACAGGGTCCCATTGTGTGTTTTAACTAAAAATGGATACATTATAAGAGAAACACATGAATTCATTTATATGAACGTAAGGTGCTGCGCGATGCATTTATAGTGTTAATTCACTATGGTAGTAGTTAGTTTATATTTTGGGAAATAAAACAACTAAATTCATTAAAAAGTAACACAAGAAGGTGCAAACTAATAATAACAGCATGAAAAAACAGTCCTGCACAGATATATTGACCAATGTAGCTGATGGAACTGTCAGAGCCAGGATTAATAGACCATGCTAAATATGTTTTGTTTTGTTTTTTGTTTTGTTTTTTATTTCCAGTCTCTTAGGTGTTTCTAGAGGCATAGTGGAATGATTCATATTTTCATTCATAATATGAATTTGAGGTTTATGAGGTTTTAACCTGAATGCAGTCTGGTGGTCTGTTAGTTCTGGCTTTGGTATCATTACCTCACAGTGGAACTCCTAGTTACTGTCCACCTGTCAGTGGCTAGTAATTGGGTTTATATAATCCCATTATGAAACACCCCTTTCATTCATCATAGGTGGTGCAAAAACGTAATGTGCAAAGATATTATATCTATATCACTGCCTGTGTTTCCCTGAGTGTCAGATCCTTTTATTACTGCTATATGCTCATCTCCATAATCCTAAAGACTGATCACTTCATGGCTCAGCTGCTTTCTCTCTCTCTCTCTCTCTCTCTCTCTCTCTCTCTCTCTGTATATAATGCTCGTATTTCCTGCATAAATCTGCCCCAATCACTGTCAGGCTTCCTGAGATTCCATACCTCCTGCCATATGCTGACTGTGGCACTTTTCTTCACTCCAAATAATAATGGGTCACTAGTGGATGACCAGAGAAATTTCCAATCAACCTCCAACTGTCCACTGAGCATACACACATAGCTATATCCAGTGTGGGTGTTATTGTAGTGAAGTCCAATGTTTACAGACAGGCGAATTCACACTTTATGCAGATTAAGCAAGAGAACTCCCCTGACAGGCAGTTGCAGACCAGGCAAATATGTTAAAGCTTTCTCTGGTATGCCCACAAATAAGAGCTTGCTCGGCTCTCGTTGCTTGCATTGCACAGCGGTATTTTGATTTGTGACTGGCAGGTTGTTTTTCACCTTCATCAATCAAGCCACAGAAATGGAGAACAACAGCAGAAGAGAGAACAGGAAGAATGTAAAGGTGAAAGTAAAGACAGAGAGAGAGAAAAAGTCAGAGAAGCATTTAGGAGCATCTTAGGAACGGGAACAGAGAAGTTGTTCAGTTTTTTTAGTAGTGTGAAAGCCTATATGTAGTGTAGTATAGATTGACCATTTAGCTTTCTATTTTCATGCCAAGGAATTCAAAGTTATTCGAGCGCTGCCTCTGTTTTGAGTTGGACAACTAAATGATGGATGGTGTGAGTTTGCCTCCTATTACGTCGCCTCATGTTTTGATTAGAGATCTTAAAATAAGTAGAAAAATGACAAATAGGACTCATGGGAATCTCTACAACTCCCATTTTTCAAATAACATTTCACATCAGGTGACGTACAAATTATTTCCAAATTAATTCCATCATTAAGCCTTTAATTAGCCTAATAAGGTTGCCTGCTCCCACTTGGCTGGCCCCCACACCTTTGACTGACACCAGTATTAATTATGCAGTAGTACAGAGAGAAGTGGCTATGCTGTGCTCACTCTTTTAAATTCTTCACTCATCACACTTATGTGTGCTACATCAGGACCGCTGGGCTTAAAGTGACACTGATTGTCTCTTTGCTTGAGTAGGACGCTATAGTGTCTCATGCTGTGCTTGACACATAGCAGGATTGAGATAGGCAGGCACAAAGTTTATGAGCAATTTACTTTATGTTGATGGAGCACTGGTGAAAAAACACTTGGCTGGATCAGAATCCAGTGAGCCAGACAGATGCAAAATCAGATCAAGGACCTTAGTCAAAATCCTAGCTGGGTCACTCACAGCATTTTAACTGAGCTTTACCATTATTTAATCTGAACGTTACCACTCATATTTAGAGTCCTCATAAGGAATCAGAGACATGAATCTCTTTAGAAACATGACATTTCTGAGATGCTGTGAGACACCCTGAAAATCCTGAAAAAACTATTTACAGTCAGAGCTGCTTGTGTTGGATTTGGCATGACTTTTGGGATGCATGTGTCATCACTATGTAATATGTCATCATGCTCCAACATTAGGCAGAACGAAGGTGTGGATACTGTCTGTGCTAGTACATTTTAAGTACATTTATGTAAAAGAATTTTAAGGAAAGTTAGTGATTTTAAATGAAAACAATTATATGAGGAGGTGTAAGCTCTGATAGTTTATATTCATAAACTGAATAGATAAGAAAGCTGATACCTAGCACTGTATAGTTGGTGTATTTTTGTACTTCACACTTGGTTACATCAAGTGAGAGAAAGTGCCTGCTTGCCTGTTGGTGTTCTTTAACAATCTGTGTAACAAAGTTATCCTTCACTCTGTGTTTCAGTTAACAGGTAAACAGTACCTGGCTAGGTCGCTAACAGTATGTCATAATGCTAAATACAACTTATAATTACTTATTTTTACTCATCTACCTAGCTATTATTCTTAGACACATTCAAGTGCCACCTTCCTAAGATTTTGTCTTCATAACGCTACTGTAATAATGAGACTATTTGTGAGCAATGTCCCCTTTAAATTTATTTATATACCGTTAGCTGGCTAGCCTGGGAAGACAGCTCTCTGCAGTCCCTCTATGCTAACAAGATTAAACAGGTGATTTAACAGCTAATGTAGCTACCTAGAATTGTTTGTGGTTGGGAATAAATGTGGGTGGTAGTGGGACTGTGTCACTTTTGACATGAGTTCCTTTTTGGGCTTTCATAAAATAAGAAAAGAAAATGCTGTTAGGAGAGTCAAGTGTATGTGTAAGTGTAGTCAGTTTTGCATGCGAGCATCATCAGAAGTGAGTGACCACATATGCATGCAGTTCAGTAGAAACAGTGCTGATGAGTAGTAGTTATGCATCCTAAACTACAAATTACCATAATAAATACTATTTCAGTATTCCAAATCACTATTAAGACATAATATATAGTGTGTAGTATGTAGGAGTTAGTAAACAAAGCTGATATGAAAATCTTTCTACTTCCTTAGATTTTGTATATAAAGGGAAAACACTGAATTGAATTAAAGATATAATCTATTAATCTCTAGCCCCTAAATTCTGGATTACAGGAAGTTCTGGAGAGCAGTGAACAGAAATAGCTGCTGTGCCTCTGGCTGCGAGAAAAAAACTTGCTGGTTGGCTAGTTAGCTGGCTAGCTTTTTGGGAGGCATGGAACTACAATTGTAGGTCTCTGAGCAGATTCAGTGTCATTCAGATCCTATTCAGTTACCACAGAGCTGGCATTGTGCAGATATACTGTGAAACACTAACTACACGGTAAGAGAGGTTAGTAGTATCAGTACTCACTGGGTACTCGGTTGATCGCTCGTAGAGGCCTCAGCACTCTGACAGTACGAACAGCAGAGAAACTGACATTCTGCAGGTTGAGCGAATATTCCAGCATCCTGCAAATACACAAAAACATAAAAGAAAATCTGTTACAAATTGTCTTTGACACAAAGCTGTGGCAGACTTAAAAAGACTTCACAATTCTAGTGCGAATTACCAATTGGATGACTTTCAAAAAGTAAAATCATAAGGAATAACAGTGTCAGCTTCTGTTAGGGATCTAATTCAACATTATTACGTATAATGTTAGATATACTCAGTAGAGAAAAAAGCAGCCAAGAAGATGGTCATAGTGCAATATCCTGTCTCCAAAAATGGCCAGTTTCAAGTACTACACATCATTTTTTAAAATTAGAAAATGAAAATCCATTTTATGTGAGCAGCTACAGAGAGCAAGTGGACTGAGGTGATGAGGGGTGTAATGGCTTTGCATTTGGTGCCTGGAAAACCAGACCTGTTGCAACATTTGGGTAATCTGCAGTGGTCTAAGAGTGCTGTCTGTTAGACTGGCCAGTGTTTCTATATGGAGCTGTGCTGTGTATGCTGGTACTGTCTGATTTACTGGATGTAATATAGACCAAAGCAACAAAATCAAGAGTTTGCTGCAACTGGTGAGATTGCAGCAATTGCTGGCCTGTGAAGGCAAGCTGGTCATTGATTTCTAACCCAGACAACTGAGCACAGAGTCTTCACCTCTTCAAAACACTTTGTAAAATCTTCCCTGGAGTTAGGTCTTGAACCGTCCAAGTGCAGTTCTTGAGCTCCTGTGATACCACAGTTGGAAAGAGTGCACAACAAATCAACAGTTCTCATTAGCAGAGCTGGTGTTAGATGCAATAGGCCATTGCATAGGGCCTCAGTATTTCCTNGCTACTCATTTTCACATCAGCCTTGGCAATCCATGTCTTTATGGAGGGCACTTTGTGCACAGGGGCAGTGTCATGCTAGAACAGGCTTAGGCCCTTTAGTTCCAGTGAAAGGAAACCAAGACGTTCGAGACAATTTTATGCTTCCGACTTTGTGGCAACAGTTTGTGGAAGGCTTTTGGCCATATAGTGTATGTAATGATGGCAGCTCCAAAGCATATTGCCTGTTTTCATATTTTCTTTCTACAGAAACCATATTACTCTGCATCCTGAAAAATCAGAGTGCAGAGTAAGAGCAGTAAGAGAAAAAACAGGTACTGAATAAATGCTAGAAACATTATAATAAACATTAAATGAATACATATATTAAAGAGGTGGCACAATGTTGCAGTGGGTAGCATTGCCACTTCACAGCTCCAGGGTCCCTCTGGCTGTGCAGATTTCTCCCTGTGTCTGTGTAGACTCCTCTAGGATTTCTGGTTTCCTCCTATCTCCCAAAAACAAGCCAGTAGGTGGACTGGCTATTGGCTAAGACAAATTGCCTGTATTGTCTGAGTGAATATGTGAGTGTGTGTGTGTTCCTGGGATAGACTCTGGATCCACCACAACCCTGACCAGAATAAGTTACTGAAAGTGAGCGTGTGTGAGTGAATATATTAAGCTCCAAAATGTTCAGCATATTCATGCAATGAAACAGATGTGTATTCGTTCACTATACCACAGTTATGTGTTTTCGTAATATTGCTGATGTTACTGTATAATTAATGATTCATTTTTGTATGGTTTTCATTGAGTTTGGTGATTTACGGTAAAACAATGAGAAAACAAAAACAGAATGTGACTAATAAGGTTAAACATTATTATCATCACATGAAGACGTCACGTGTGTGTGTGTGTGTGTGTGTGTGTGTGTGTGTGTGTGTGTGGTAATGTTCCAAAGTAAAATCCTGACTAGGGGCACCAATAGTCTAGATTTAGCCTTGCACATGTGCTATAAATTCAATTGGATTTTTTAAAATTTAGTCAAAGAGGAGCATCCAGTGGGGGTCAGTGTAATGTGATCTTCAACAATACACACATGCTAGCATACACGCACATACACACGTAAGCACACACACACACACACACACACACACACACACACAGCTGCTTCACACATGTGAACTTTGGAGGGAGATGCATGAAAAAATTCCCTGCCTTCGTACCCATCAATCAGGGTATGCAGCCTCCGTGTGTGTGTGTGTGTGTATGTGTGTGTGTGTGTGTGTGTGTGTGCGCGCTAAAAGCTATAATTATAGATTTCAGTCAATTCAACATGTCTGACAATACTAATTGGCTACGTGAGAGCTATGTATTCAAAAAAAAAAAAAAGTTAACACAAACTCAACAACATGGACTGCAGCTCAATAATGGAAGTTGTTAAATGATGGAAGATTATATGCACTAATGCTATCTGTGTGCCGCACAGACCTCAGATTGAAGGTATTTTAAATACCCAAGATTATCTGTGGATTCAGTGATGATGGTGATGTGCAAACAGTATGAGCTCCATTAAGCAAGCAGAGCTCAGAGGAAATGTGTTCCGCTTTTGTTGCTCCTGAAATCTGCAGAGCAGCTTTCGAGAGCACTGATTGGGTCTGATGGAAACCAGCTGGTAGCTGGAATAGAAAAATAATAACAGTGGTGACTAGGGCTAAAAACGGAAGGATAGGGAAGGACTAAACATAAAAAAATATCAAAAGAGGGGGGAAATGCATGACGTTTTTGATATCAAAAGAGCTGCCAGAGTGGCTGGAAAGTACAAACTGAACTAAAACAGAGAGAGAATTTGGAGGACTGTGGTTGGGATAGAGAGGAATAAAGGAGTGTACATGTTTGGCATGGGGGTGGGGGGACAGAACTTGCGTGAGGACACTTCACAAAAGCTCCTGCAGCCAAGTCAGGCGAACACGAGGCAGCCAGAGCAGAGCTAAACAATGTGAACATGTGTCTATATGATTGTTCACATCATCAGCATGCCTTTACGTCCAACAAGTTCCACATATACACCATAAGAGTGCAAATAAACACTGAACTCAAGGATGATGATCCATAGGCACATAATGAAACACACACAGGTAAACGTAAACAGCTAGTCCGGTCTGGGCTGGGGGCCAGGAAACACCTGGCTTGCTCAACTCTTATCTTTGTATATGGCTCAGATCTAGTGAAGGATGGCACACTTTGCCATAATCACATCGCTTTCCTGACAACTGTGGACACACAGTCAATGATGGCTGCTCTCAGCATACACAGTGCTAGCAGGGAGGGCACTATAATAGGAAAAGTATGAAGGAGGAAAGGGACCGGCATCCAAAACAGGCTGACCTTCAGAAATCAGTTTGATTCAGTAACCAAGCGAGAGCAGCAGAGTCCCTGTTCTGTCATGCCCTGTTTGAACATGCATCACGAAGGAGGAATGAAAGAAAACATATAAATGTCTGTTGGAATGAGCTAGAAATCATACACTGTGTAGTGGCGGTCATGCCACAGCACTTTAAGTGACATGAAGAGGCAGAATAATTTTTGAGTTAATGTCTTCCTGTCTGTATCTCTGAGTTGTGTTGTCTTCAAAGCAGCAGCACCCCTGGCTGCAGTTCAAACAGAGCTGGGTGCCTTCTACCACCTGGCAGGTTAATGAAGTGAGTTTCAGAGGAGGTTCGCTTTCTCACAGCCACATTCATATGGAGGCGGAGATAAAAACACACACTCTCTCTCTCTCTTTCTCTCTCTCTCACACACACACACACAACACATTTTTCTCTTACTCTTCATCCTTCAATCAACATCTTTCTCGACTGCTTCACAGATTGTTTTATATAACATACCTTTTCTGTAACTGATCACTGATTGTACTGATTGTAATGGACACATAGATGATCTGTCTTCTTCATAATCCAAGGGCAAATGGCTGGATCTTTTGTGACCATCTCCACCATATCTTAAGATATTCAAGGGCTAAGCCCTCTGTTTAATCTTTTACAATTTCTTCCAGTCAACACATCCATATGCAGAATTTTATATTCTATCTGGCATTTTTCCTATAATCCATAACTACCTCGCTCTTTGTCTTAATGCAGTATGAATGATTGACTGATTATAATCAAATGTAGATGAGCTGCACAGAGATGATCATTGGACTGAAATCCTACTCTTTCCTCTTTCACATAAATGTGATTTCTAATCTGAAGACATGTGGAGACGAACGAGGAAACTCAGCTCTGCATGACATTTCACATTATTATTTCACATATACAGACTTTAGTCCATTTGAATCAAAACCTGGTGTGTTTTCTGCATTGGTGTGGTTCGTTTAGGTGGGTGTGAACACAACAATCACACTCGTGTGCAGACAGAAACAACCGCTCTGAGCGTGTCTGAGCAAGGTGGTCTCGATCCGGTTCCAATCAAACTCTAGTGCGTTTTGATTGCTGCGACAAAGCGAATCAATGCTGAATCGAGCCAATTTGAGGAAGTAAACTAAACATACGGTGTCAGACAGAGGAGTTCAAAGTGGAGGTGGGACTGCATCAGGGATCGGCTCTGAGCCCCTTCCTGTTTGCTATGGTG
>CM074956.1:10502720-10534855 GCA_037577455.1 Pangasius macronema | reverse complement strand
GAACAAGCACCTGTGTGGCCTGTGTGGAAAGAAATGGACGAATTCTTCTGATGTTATAGAGGAGAAATTGACATGAGCGTGTTAGATTAGCAATGTGAGAGGAGAAGGACAGTTGATTGTCCATGGTTACCCCAAGGTTGCGTTCAGTAACTGAAGGCGAGATCAGAGAATTGTCCAGGGAGATTGCAAGATCCTGAGATGGGGACGAATCACCCGGGATGAACAGCAGTTCAGTTTTGGTGGGATTAAGTTTCAGCTGATGATCTATAATCCATGCTAGTAGAGTCAGTTTTCAGTCAAAATGAATAAATTCCAACCATTTTTGTTTCTTAACCAGGCAAGGGTGGAAAAGTGATTTTTTAAAAAAGTGTGCATAGGGGCATAGACAAAAAAGAAACCAAAAACCTGGTTTACTGCTAATGACCTACTGCTGCTGCTAACATGCTGCTACTAAAGAGCAAGACCCGGCTCCATGGGTGAGACGTACACGTGTATTGTTCTAGAGAGCATTTAATTGGATGATCACAACGTCGCCTAGATATGAATCTCAAAAATGCTCCAATATGCCGAGGACTGCCACAGCTATCACTATATTAGTAGTCATGTTCAAAAATGCGAGACAGGAATTAAAATGGAATTTGTGTAGTTTGCTAAATGGTTCCCAATTCTCTTTAACATCCATTTTAAATGAGAAAATTAGACAGCTAGCAAAGTAGACATATTAGCTAAATAATGTTAACGCCAGCAAATAGTCACTGTACAATCACACGGTTAAACAGACGACGACAACTCAGTCGACCCTTAACAGCTTCTTACTAAAAGCAAGCGATCCTGATCAGCCTATGGGGGCAGACATATGTTCTAGAGAGCATTTGACACAATTTAGGTAAGTCAAACTTTTGCACCATTTTCGGGAAATGATCAACTGTGTAATTAAAATAAGAATATCTGAAAACACTTGTTTGCCATTGTTTACAGACCGACCCATGGATGCAAGCACAGTTTTTAAATTAAAACCCACATGGAATACAGTCCAAATGGCTAGGCAAAAATGTGAGGCAGGCTAAAGGTCAAGTGATTGTTAAACAGGCATAAACAAGACAAGACTGAATCAGTAAACATGAAACAGTCCTTAATCAACCACTAATCAAGTCAGGAAGATGATAAATGCTTAGAATCATCACAGGCACAGCACTGGAGCAAGACTTCACAAAACATGCTTACTAGACTGGGGTTATTTAAAGGGAGTAGTGTGATTGCAAACAGGTGAGTGTCATTAGTAATCAGGGGACTATGAACAGAAGCCATGTAACGCGGTCATGGACTGAGGATCATGGGAGGTGCAGTCTGCAACTAAAGGAGTTGTAGATATGAGTGTAACTGATTTAAAAAAAATTAAATTTACATGATATTTATATGAAATTACCTTTTCCTCAACAATTGCTACAGTTATTAATAAACAATCACTAAAATATGCCTGAAACTATTCCGCATTTTTGACAAAAGACTAAGACTAAAACGAAATCAGAATTCGTTCCAAAATGTTTAATTCTCAGACATGTTCTGCATGAACATAGCAGTCTTGCATTAAAGTGTTATTACTAAGTAAACAATAAAAAATACACATCTGTAATCCACTAATTGTTGCAACTGTACAGGATACTACGAAAGAACTGTATCTCCTTCCCAGTGGTGACAGTCTTTTCTGCCATAACCAATTAAAAACTCTTTTAATAGCACTAATTAAAATGGCAGAGTATTTATTGTTATAATAACAATTTCATATCTGTAGTCAAGCCGTAGCTTTGCAGTTTTGTGTGATATATTTTGACTCATGAAGTAGGACGAGGAGTTTCCGAGCTCAGTCAAATCAACTTGAGCACCTACGTGTGCATAAATGCATTGTGAAGGAGTGAAAGGGCTGATGGGTTTTGCTTGAACGTGAAATGATTCCGCACTCGTTGCCAAGCAGCTGGGGGTGTCTGAGGCTGATAGCTTGGCTGCTTAGTGCTGAATTCTCAGATGGTGTTTAAAAAAAATGATGACAAGCTCATGCTAACGTGAATGTCTTTCCAATTAAAGCACACACAGGCATAGGCTACTAAGCAGGGATGCCAAACCATAAGGGCACTATGAGCAACCTGGTACAGTGTCAGCAGTAAAACCTATTCATATACAACAGGATTGGGCTAAATGGTAAGTTCTCTCAACAGAACTATAAAATGATGTCTACACATTTGTAGCCAGTTTCAGTCTGCTCTCTAAGCTGGATATCGCTATCAGTTTATCTCTATTACCAAAGTATGGATCCTGAGCAAAGATTTGCGTTTCATAAAAACTGAGCATTGAGGATGTTTCATATACTACAATTAATCCACAACTACTTCAGATACTTTTAGCATGCTCCAGATTTAAAGTCTCCATGAAATGGCTTCCTTGCTGTTATTTGATTCTATATGTTGATATATTTTCTTGCTTGAAGTGCTTGACTGATTTACACCACAGCCAATAGCATTTGACATACACCATACCCCCACCAAATCTAAACAAACCTCACTCAAGTTCCTGTCATGTAGCCATGACCTTGTCTTCAAAATGACTAAACTCTTAACCAGGCAAGCGTGGAAAAGTGATTTAAAAAAAAAAAAAAGTATGCTAGAAGACACATAGCCAAAAACCTTGTTTACTGTTAACAACCTCCTACAGCTGCTACCGCACTGCTACTAAAGAGCAAGACCCGGCTCCATGGGTGGGACACACATGTATATTGTTCTAGAGAGCATTTCATTGGATGATCACAATGTCGCCTTTAGTTTTTGATTGTTTTCCCAAAAGTTTTCCCAAAACTATTTTTTCCGATAAACTATGTTTGGGACACTATAATTTGGGATACAGTGCCAAACTATAGTGACCCAGATATTAGGGACAGGTACAAAAAGCTTTCAACACCAATTTTGAACAAGAAGACTGAGAAACATCTTTCACTGATTCTATTACTGATGATCCACTAATGAAATCTAAGAAAAAAAATGATAATACAATCTATCATTGGTCACCCAAAGCTGTGTTGATAGTAAGTAACCATCTGGAGTGCTATTAATCAGCATTGATAAACCGATTTAGCCAACATGGCAGGAGCTTGTATTTCCTGTGTGGTTTAGAAGAACATGCCAGCAGCTTGTCATTGCTGCTTGCTTCTCTTGTGTACAGACTTTGGCTGATTTCTCCCGGGAATGTCCTTTCTCACGTGCTCCATATGTTTGTGTAATTTTCATCTCAACACATAATCCTGTGCATCCCTCAACAAGGCATGTGATTAGCGCAAATTAGCTCTTTACCAGCAAAAACTGGCAAAAAAAGAGCACAAGCTCTCTATGTGAGAATGGATGAAGAATAAAAACTAATGTAAAAGAACAAATAAAGAAGTACTAAGTAGTAACGCATGCAACTACACAATCAGACACTTAAAAAGGAGATGTCAGAGAGTTAATGGCGCTTTTAGAAAGTTGTAATCAGGAAGCACTCACCCAGCAAGCACAATGAAGAAGTCTAGCCGATTCCAGGTATCCCCAAGGTAACACTTTTTGCCAAAGATGCCCAGTGCTACCATCTTAATCACCATCTCTACAGCAAAAAATGCAAAAATGAAGTCGTCGAAATCCTGGAAAAAGAAGAATCCAATGTTAGCATCAAACCCTTCTGATTCAAAGTGTTCCTCTTCAGATCAGAGTGCGGTCTTTTAAGTCAGGAATAATTACCAATTTTATGAGCATGTAAATAGCTAAATAAATAAATCACTAATTCCCACTGCCATATTCAGTAGACTGAAGCTGGGGGATTGTGTGCGTGTGTGTGTGTGTGTGTGTGTGTGTGTGTGTGTGTGTGTGTGTGAGTGTGTGTGTGTGTGTGTGTGACTGTGACTGTGTGTGTGTGTGTGTGTGTGTGTGTGTGTGTGTGTGTGTGTGTGTGTGTGTGTGCATCTTTAGCTAATTCAAGTTAGCATAGCTCTCTGAGAACCCAAATAGCAAACTTGTGCTTTTTATCCACAGATCCTCAGCTAGGGCTTTTTTGATGTTTTGAATGTCAGTTCGAAATACTCTGTACATGAAGCATCAGATTTATTTATTAATGATAAACACAAGTTTTCAAGGAACAAAGAGATCAAAAAAGCACTGATCACTGCACTGCACTGGCACTGAGGATTAATTAACGCAAAGCCACATGAAAAAGTAAGTTAATAGCAGAAATCATTAAGTTTATCAATAAGCTTTACAATCTTCTCTGGAACATTCGCTCCTACTGCAAAACGTTCCGTCTCAACTTTCTCATGTGATTAATATTAATAATCAAATTGTTCATATGGATCTATAATAATATATGATCATTATGTATGACCATGTATGACTATAATGCATGAATATGTATAATTATTTGTATGCGTATTTTGATTACATGTGCAATCTTCTCTTTTTTTTTGGCTTGGTTTTACTGAAGAGAGCTAACTGGAGCTAACTGAGGCCTAAAGACACATCTTACACATCTAACACTGAATGAAACACCACAAGATAAGTAAGGTTCAGTCTGCACAGAGATTATGGCCAAACGTCATAAAAAAGTATAATGGGATTAAAAAATCAGAAGGGAGCAGCAGGTTCACATTTCATTATTATTTCCATCAATTTTTTTCTTCAGTTTAACTTTTTTCTTTTCCCCTTAACTTATAAACCTGTTCTTGCCAGGCCAGCTGAGTAAATCTGACATGGACAATTTTCTCATTATAGACCTGGTTAATTCTGGCATTACTCAAGTATTCTCACACTAACTTTGTTTTGTGCACCATGTAATGATGAGAGATGAAGTTGGCGCACTCTCTTGACATTTGGCAATGTTCATTCACTTATTTTCATCAATCCAGTTTTTTTCTTTCTGATTGCAGATTTGTTAGTCAGCAAAATTGTGCGAATGCACATGTGCAGAACATATGGAAAAAATTCGGAGTTTTATGTGCCAATTATTCTTCTATTTAACAAATTATTCAACAGCTTATCCACCTCATTCATTAAGATGGAAAATTTTACACAGATTTGCCTCAGCGCTTTTCCTTATGTCTGACTGATGTGTAGATATGAAGGCTTTTTTATTCAATTTGGGATTATTTATGGATTATTGGGATGCATGTATATGTAGGTCCTGTGGAAAAAGACGTACTCTTATTCACAAAACACAACAAAGCATGAATAAACACAATACAATGCACATAACAGTAGTGGTGACACTACAGTGGAGTGAAAAAGAAAGAAATAAGGGAAGGGGAACTGTATCATAATTGGTGATTGTTATTGCATGGGAAGTTCACCTTGGTTTTCAGTGCTAGCTTGAGCAATAGTGATGACTCTTAAACAAGGGAATCCCTCCAGCTAAGACACTTTCGCAACACAGGGAATGTTAATTAAGCTGCAGTGGGTATGCACGCTCTGAAGCTCTGCATCATTCCGAGCCAAGCTGTAAGATCTTGGCCACATTTCTGATTTCGCTCATAGTGAACTACTGCGCTTATTGTTTACCATTAATTGTTGTACATAATGAACATCGGCAATCTGCAGATCGCGACAGTTAGTGGCACGTCCTTTTATGTGCATGATTTAGCTGGTCTTGTGAACACCAATGTGGGTCAGATGGCTGCCCACATGACGTTAAATAAATGTAAATGTATGCTTAACCATATAATTTGACCTAACCACTGTAAAACAGGGGAAAAAATGTTTCTTGCCCATGAACCACAATGAACTGTCACTGCTTATCATCATGTAATATCCCAAAGCTCCCATCTCAAATAATATGGCATAACTAAGTTTTGGCAATCCTCTTCAGCTTTGACTGGTGAGCTATTTATCGTCCCTTAAAATGTGAATATAAGATACTTATATATAAGATAATCATTCACAGATAATCACAGATCAATGTGGAGAAAAAGAAAAAAAATGGAACTCTCAAACGGCTTCTTTTTAAAAGGCACATTTTCTACGAAGAACCAGGTTCTCTTAGCCTTGCATCGCTTCTGGCCTACGAAGCAATTTATGTGTTTGTGTGTATGTGTGTGTGTGTGTGTGTGTGTGTCTGTGTCTGTGGCCTTTCCATGGTTCAGCAGCTCTCTAAAGAAAAACAGCGCAGACGGGGGAAACCCCACCACAGCGCAATCCTAGACTGTCCACATAGCCTGCCAGCACTATTTAATGGTTTCGTATTCACCCATGCAGCGTTTTTTATTTGCTTCTCTTAGCAACACTCACTAGCAATTCACCGTTTTCAGTATACATCTTTTATTCATTTCTCTCCCCTAGCTCATCCAGCCATATCTACCTGCTAGTCCTTGCCATATCTCTTCAGTGTGTTTGAAGAAAAACGGATGTATGACAGCTCATCTGTGTTCTGTGGTCTTCTGCTTTAATAAATAATGTATAATAAACTGAATAAATATTCGCATGATGTGCCCTTCATTGTCCAAGCTGGTGACTGGTATATAGGTTTTTGCTTTGCTGGAAGAGATGTTTATTCTAGTGCAACTGATGCCCTGTTTCTCATGCACATCCAAACCCACTTCCCCACCACTCACATACACTGCTATGAAAATGTATCTTCCACTTCCTGAATTCCTCTACTACTGCAAACCTTTGGCACTACTAAAAGTGAAGGCCTAAATCCAAAAATGATGTGGTCGCAGAACCTGAAACAAAATTCAAAAACAGCTAAATTCAAGCCGTTCTTAGAGGAGAAAGTGGGATGAAATGTATCCACAGTAATGTGAAAGACTGATACTGTTTTATTTAAATTACAAGAACCACCAGTTACAGTCATTACAGCTAGAGGTGGCAAAACCCCTTCTATTTTACACACAGGAGATATGAGTATTGGGTGTCTTTGCTTATTAAATAACTCAAATGATCATTCAATTTTGGATTTGTTCACTTAGATTGCCAATCCTATATCTGTCTGAAGATGAGACAAATATGCAAAAACAGAGGGAGTCAGGAGGGAGGCAAATAGATTTACAGCCACATGCGCTTTCATGAGGCATTAGTGTGTGTATGGATACGCTCTTGTGGGAAGGAAAAAAAAAAAACATTTTCCTGATTTCATACAAACACACTAAAATGGAGAAACATATGGTCACCACCTCCCTGCTGATCTGTTTCTACTGACAGTGTCTTTCATCCCATGTTTGTACTGAGTTGGTATGCAGATTACGTCATTACTGCGTACAGAGGAGGTTAACTTACATCGCATGAGAGTAAATGCTAGCCTTTCTGTCTGATTCTCTCCTCATTCCTTATTCCTCTTCTCGTATAGTGTACATGGTGTTTTGATCAATGTTTGTGTTATCTGTTTATGATTCTGATTCTGATAATGATGCCTGCCTGTGTGTTGACCCATGCCTTGAATTTCCATGATATTTGGATGTGCCCTAATAAACACACTGAGGTTATGGACTTGTGCCCTGCCCCTCTATCATGCACGTTACAGCAAATACGCTCTTGGAATCTCTCTGAACAAAGTAACATTCCACCTGGAAAAAGCAAGAAGCAGGAGTGGTTGCTTCAATGCGCATAGAGGCCATGAAAGATCAAGCTTTCAGGCATATATCCTGCTCAGACACTGCATGCCCAGCTTATTTGGAGATATTCACATATGCTCTAAGACAAAAAAAAAAAAATGAGAAAGAATGAGAAAGCTTAATACACATTAAAAGCTATATGTCTGTCTTCCCTTGATGGTGTTGATGGATTGTTACTGTTTTGATGGATGATCATGCCTCTTTTCTTAGTCAGTATGTTCTGATTAAGAGCCTCTCTCTGATGCTTTCTTTCTCAAACAGCCTTGACTGAGATATTACTGGCTCTCTGTCTAAAGGTGTGTGCATCTTCAGTTTCTGATCCAACAACTATCTCCTGCTTAAACACATTTCACAAACATATTCAGTGGAATGTGTTATGTGCTCCATCAAAGCTACTCGCATTCATTCAGCAATACTGAAAAAGGAAAACTCTTTTACATGTAAACAGATAGATTCCTCTGGTATTTAGAGCAGCATTAGTTCTGTATTTAGACTGTTAGGTGTACATAAGAGAGGGATTGTCAGCAGAGGGAAAGAGTGTGTGAGGGAGAGGAGCAGCAGATGAGTACATGAGGATCTGTTATTGTGCAGGCAAAGAAATGGGGGGATGGGCGTCCTGCACACTTGTCAGCATTATTATATCATTATATCTCATTGGTTTCCATTATTCCACCAAAGGCATTCCTTTGCATCTTGGGCAGAGGTTAATCTGAATCACATTGGCCTGGGAGGCCCTGTATACCTTCCTAACAGAGACAGGAAGTAAGTGGCTGCTTTTGTGAATTGTCTGGCCATCTTATTTTTGTCTTATGTATGTTGTATTTCCATATGACAAGAAGAACAGGCTAATAGTCCTGATAGTGGCTATATAGTAAGAAGAGCTACAGACTCTTAAGTGTAGATTGAGAGCTTAATTGAAGGCTTGATCTGTAATTCTTTAAGATTTTAGCTTAAACTAAAACCAAAAAGTCCCCAATTCAACCTGCCACTGCCAGCATTAACATGGGTGCTCATCACTATCCAATCAAAAATCAGCTAGAAAAAGAAACTCCTTTTGTTCTAGTTCTAATATACATCCCATTATGTTTACACTGCTTGTAGCACTTATAGTGGCCCTCAGTCGATGTGCTTTAGCCAGTACTGTTGTGTGGCAATACTCACCTCCAGGATCTTGCAGCGTTCCGAGTCACAGTCACTGTCCTCACACGGGTGGAACATGCCCAAAGTCACACAGTTCAGCAGGATCACTAGCATACTGGCCCGTTCAAACCACGTATGGAAGAGCAGTTAAGGAACAATACTCAGAGTAGTGAAACAACACACAATAAATACACTTCATCACACAATCTTATTTGTATTATTAGAAATTTCATAACAATGCTGTCATGAGAATACATAGCTTGGATAAGCAATGGCTGATTAAAAACAATAATACAAAAAAGACAGGCTTTTATAAGGGGTGAAAAAAGGTATATTTTATATATTGGTATATTTAATTTGTATATATTATAAATATATATCTAGTGTATTTTTAGTCATCATTAATTCTCACTAATTCTCACTATCAAACAATAGCCACCAGTGAGGAGCGTGAGGTCAAACACTTGGTAGCAATACTGGTTTTAATGTTAGCTGGCTTGTTGGAAAAGTTGAATAATCGTTTTTTTTTTTTAATAACAATATATAAAAGATTAAGACTAAGGTTACACAATATAATATTTGGCCTAACATTTGCTAGCTTGTTAGTGAATCTGGCTGGCTATTAGTCCAAAAACATTTGGAGAGATACTAGCTACTTAGCAGACACAACTTCTTCACACAACAGATTTCTTCAACAACCATTTTACATAAAATGATTACAAATATTTTAACTTATATGGATAACAACTGGCTCAGTGTGCAAAAAGTAACAGCACGGGTAAAATCAGATGAAAAGCATTGTGTATGCTGACTAAATGTAACCAGGCTTAAATTCAGCCAGACTTCATCAGTATAAATGTCACCGAGATTGCTCCTTACCATCAAAGTCCATTTTGCCAGCATAAAATCTCAGCAAGCACATTATAAGAGATCATATACAATGTCATTATCTACCAATCTGCAAAAGACTGCAAAACCATTTTAAGACTCCCAGACTCCACCAGACCACAGTGAGAGCTATCACCTCCAAATGGGGAACATTTGGTGTATTGAAGCATTGAATCTTTCCAGAAGTTGTCAGGCTACCAAAACTTCTACAAAGACCAAACCAGAAATCACTGAGGAGAGTTGAGAGCAATGTTACTGTGATTTTCCACCAGAATGTGGTACAACTTGGTAACAAATCCATGATCCCACAGAGACCTTTCAGAGACCTTCTACATTTACAGGTAATGTTATGTGCACAGTTGTCCAAAGTACGGATAGATACAGGTTAATAATGATCTCATGTCTTACCAACTGTTTGGTGGAAAAATACTGTATAAATACAGAAAAATACTGATTAAAAGGAAAAAAAATCTCCGAATAAAAGAGCACACCTGCAGCCAACAGTGACACACGGGGACAATATGGGGAAAAAACAGCATTCTGAAAAGTAGTCCATCAAGGAAGACTAGGATAAAATATCTCCATCTGGCTGATATCATTATAGCTAAGAATGGTGCATTATTCAGTGTAAATAACCTGGGTGTTGAATAGGTTTATTTTTAAATAAATAGCAAAAAAAATAAAAATTATACTTTATCCAGTATTAGATTTTGTCTAAAGATAGAGTTGAAAACATCCAGTGTGACAAATGCAACAGAGGATCAGGAAGGGAGCACATATTTCTTCACAGCACATCATAAAATGATATTACCTGATTAAAATAACAACAAAAACATATATAATCAAATTGAGACAGCAGCTAGAAATAGATTGCTCTGTCAAGATTGCAGCAGGGTCGCTCTGGTTAAATAGGTTAAAAGAAAATAATGATTCCTTAAGTCATTATTTAAGTCATTATTTCTCTCAGTTTTCTTGTGGTAGATGAACAATGATCACAATTGGTAATTGATCACTTGGTAGGCAAGTGTCACTGGAACACAGCAGTCCAATGCCCAGCCAGGGGTCGTGCACACACATTTACATCTAAATTAAATACAGGAATGCTAATATCCAGGCAGGGTGCTGTCTGTGGCACCAGGCAAAGATCATCTCGTTTTTCTCAATTACTGACAAAAGACAACACCAAAGGGACACAATTAAAACAGCAAAGTTGACAAATCAGAGGATGCAACAGGAAACTTTTAAAAGGTTTCTGGCACCAACAACAGTGGTCTAGACCAAAGCCAGGGGCTATGTTGTGTTATAGGTATAATAATTGACAAAGGGACCTTGCAAGGACCTTGAAAGGTTGTGATAAGTTTATGAACTCCCAGAAAGACACCATCCACAGTGCTGTGACATGCTGCAATGGATGCCACATACACATTTAGCCCAGAGAAGTCATCAAGAAAATCAGTTATCTAGCAGTCCTTGGAGGAGAGCTAGTACTCTAGAAAATGATCAGTGCACCATATCTAATTGATGGGGTGACACCATTCCCCCAAGAGCATACAAGGCCCACGTACTAGGGGCTCCTGCATTCAGGAGTAATTCCTGGACTGTTAGGTCGCACTCCTAAACCTGAACTTCATTTTAGGGGACCAAATCCACAGACAGAGGTAACCTGTCAAAGAGTGCCAAATATAAATTTTGGACAACAGTTCTACTGCAGGAGGAAGGTGCCAAGGTGTTCCCACTACTAGTGAAGACAACAATGGAAACCGAGGTCTTGTGGCCATTTTGGGGCTAAAAGCAGGACTCTGTGGACTAATTGCTGAATTCTATGCAACGTGAGCAGGATCAGCGGTAGAGGTGGAAATGTTTACAGTAGACAGTGAGGACAGTTGTGGGCCTGTGTTTTTTTGTCCCAGAGGACTGTCTGGCTCCACCAGGGAGAACCACAGTCAATAATGGGTCAATTTAGCATCAATCTGTGTCATCAGACACCACTTCTGGGTGCAGATGCCAGTCTTTCAAAGAGGCTAACTGTTGGTGGAGCCATACACCTAAAAACACTAAGATAGTTTTATCAGCTTCTTACTTTGCTTCTGTCCTCATCAGATTACTTTTGGTCTAATTCAAATTAGGGTCTTAATCTGCCAGCCGGTTGCGGGGAATGTCTGAACCAGAGACTGCTTCCTTAAGGTGGTCAGTGCCAAGGCAGTGGACACATAGTTGATGTTTGCCTTCCAGACAACTCACAAACTGGCTGCATGAGCATGGGTCTTCCAGCATGGCTCATTAATTGGCTAGACGGCAAGGTGTGTTGTAAGGTCTGAGCCAAAACACCAGTTGAGAACCCTGTGTGGTGGGGAAAATGAGGGCATGCAGAGAGGGGCCCTACTCCAGCCCCAGTGTTGCGAGTTAGTGATCCGAATAACGTAGCAGGCTCAACAGAGAGCTGCAGGTGGGATAGTGAGGGAGACACACTCAACCGTGGTAGATGTGCTTAGCCACAGGCCTGTTAGTTAGGAGAATGATCCTAAGTGCAGATAGGCAGATATACAAG
Organism: Pangasius macronema; assembly: GCA_037577455.1. Taxonomy (NCBI): domain Eukaryota; kingdom Metazoa; phylum Chordata; class Actinopteri; order Siluriformes; family Pangasiidae; genus Pangasius; species Pangasius macronema. Next base: position 10,522,667 of record CM074956.1, on the reverse strand, counting down.
GAAAAACAGAGGGAAATCAAACTCTAGCCCTTGAATGTGTATTTGCGTTGTACATATAACTTTGAAAGCTCAGTGGGGACGCATGCAGTATGGTGAGGGAAACCCACTCAACCATGCAGCCATCACTTGACAGCAGCAAAGTAGGAAACTCAGAAAGTGACTGAGAGGCCATACTGAGCAAAAAGAACAGCTCAGTTCACTCAACAGTGCGATGGGTGGTAGCTAACAAGATAACAAGGGAACCAAACTCAAACTAGCAGCCACAGAGTTTCCTATGGGCTCCCAAAAAATGAAGATGATGAAAATTACATTCGCAAGGCATGGCAGGTCTCTGAATGCATGTGCATGAGCACAAGAAGGTATCTAGGAAATAGTCACTGCCCCAGGTGGTTAGGAGGGCTGTAAAGGAACTAACATTTACAGAACCAATCTTTTGAAAATTTCTAAGAATTAAGGTGATTCCCTGAGGTTTTCTGTTACACAAGTATAAGTTTTTGTCAGGAAATGCCTCTAGCCTTTTCAAAACTTAGACAGAGGAAGAAGTAAATATTAAGCCTTACCTGAGGTTAGTTTTATTCTCATTGAAAAATCATGTTGGTATCAATATGTTACAGTTACACAAATTGAACACCCTTGCTTGCAGAGAGCAGGTGAAGCTGTAATGTATTCTTCATGAATAATGTAACAAGACAGAGTGTTTCTCACTCCAGAAGTCAGGGGAAGAACTAATTACAACCTGCTAACTGCTGATGGGCCTCACTGATCTTGACACTGTATTGCAGTCTCAGCGAGATGAGTGTTAGTGGAGACTGATAACGCCATAGATTTGGAGGCTATAATTCAGCATGGGCAGAAGTGTTTTTGAAAGCAAGCCTCAACAAAAAAAAAAAAAAATCAATATTCGACAGTGTGCAGCACTAATCAGAAGCAGACTAGACCACCTTATAATTGAGTCTGTATGATGCATACAACTCCACTGAACCCAAACCATGCGCAAAAAAAGAGATACCAGAGGACTCCTGGACCCAAATCTGTACACTTGTTTACATAATGTTTTTCATTTGCATATTTTTTTACAGTACGAATGAACTGCCTTAAAAATGAACCCAGCACACAAAAACCTAGATAGAAAAAATAGCCTAGAATATTTTCGAAAATGCACGTAGCCATCAAGGGTACACACAGAGATGTGTTCTGTCAGAAGGTTGACTGAATCCCTACCTACTTTGAGCACATCCTAACAATGGCAGGCTCCCTCACATGGCTGCCCCTCACTGCTCCTCCATCACTAACTGAGTGTAGGTGGAATTTGATCACAGACGACAGCAGCCTCAAAACCTCATCAGCACCCCACACTGTATAACCAAATTCTCTGACGGAGGTCTTTTCTTTTTTCCTTTCTCACTCTCTAACAAGGCTAAAATAACAGAGGATCAGCACGGCTGTGTCTACTGCGATCTGAAACAACCTCTTCACTCTGCAGAATATAGGGCTGTCAGAACAAATTTCACTCTTCAAATACTACTGAATGTTTATATTTAAATATCTGAAGGCATGAAATCCACATCTGAATGTCTAAGATACCAAATTATACCTTCGATCACATAATGTAAGTCAATTCCTAAACTGGTTCCTTTTAGGTAAATTACAAGAGTTTATATAATGAATATAGAGTTATTGGGGATTCAGCCTGCAACTGAGTAGTAGAAGCTTATCCTGCAAAAATATGTATTGACTGCGAATTTTTGTCTAGCATAAGAAATGTAAAACCTAAATATTAAAGATGTGGAGTGCTACTGGAATATCTGCTCTGTTCTGCCTTGTTTTCGGCTTACCATCATTTACTGTGTGTGTCTGTGTGCGTGTGTGCGTGTGTGTGTGTGTGCGTGTGCGTGTGTGTGTGTGCGTGTGTGTATGCACAGTAGTGCTCTTGGTGTGCAGTGCTTGGGCTGGCTAATGGCAATCTCTTCATTTGGTTGCTCTTTAATTGAAGGTCCTTGGCATTTTGAGTGTTTTGCCTGGGGCTCCAGTTCTCATATGCAGATTGTCACACTTCCTGTCATGGTTTCAGAGCCAGACCCTCATCATGTAGCCCAGCAGGCCTGTGCCACACAGCCTGGCCTTGGAACAAGCAAGCCTGACCCAGCTGAGTCTCCATCAGTCCTCCACTGCTGCCATATAATTGAAACAACAATGGTGCAATTATTAGCTGTAGATTTTACAGGGTAGATTTCACTATTTGTAAGAATTAATCAGTAGGTGTGGAAAATGTTTTTTTTAATGAAACTGTCATGTGATGAATGTCTTAATGATCTTTTTTTCCTACAATAAGAATACTGGGCTAAAACATATGCACATGACAGCTAGGCTTAATAATGCAATGCGAATAACTCAACTGTAAATATCTCAATACCAAACATCTACCAAGATTTAGACATTTGTCTGCACCATCTCCAAGTTAGTAGAGATGGATAAACATAAGAGAAGGCTCACACTAGTGAATATTTAATGATATAGCTTACTCCCTGTCTGCTCTCCCTGACATATTCTCACATTCCCCTTCTTAAATGATTGTCTGTCAATCTCAGAGATTGAAAGACGTAAAAACCCTTAAAGCTTAAAAACTGCCATAGCAAACTTTTTTTTTAAATCATGTCACAGGAGGACATTCTGTTCCCTTGCACTTTGTAAAAAGAGTTAAATATACAGACAGGTGGGGAAAAAAGTGTTTGTTGTGTTGTATGGCATTTTGCTGGTATGGTTTAGGTTCACTTGTTCCCTTAGAAAGAAGAGTTCAAATCTATACAGAGTTATTCTGACTGTACGCCTTTATTCTATCAGAAAACATTTATATCCTGATAGGAGTGGTTTCTTCCAGGATGACTCCATCTTTCACTGTCACCAGCTTTCATCCTAATTGAACACCTATGGGAGATTTTGGACAGATGTGTTATACAGTGCTCTCCAACGCCATCATCCGAACACCAATTAAGAGAATATCTTTTGAAAGAATAGTGTTCATCCCTTCACTAGAGTTCCAGAGACTTGTAAAGTGTGTGCCAAGGCACACTGAAGCTCTTCTGGCAGCTCATGGTGGCCCAGCACCAAGACACTTTATGTTGTTTTTTCTTTTAATTTGTCACGCATCTGTAACTCATAGTAACAAAACAGAAAGAAGGCAAGGAAAGTCTAGTTGTTGTTGGACAACAGGTTTTTCACATCACTGTGCCAATGGCAGCAACAAAGTGTATGGCTTTGAAATAGTGTATTAAATTGACAGTGCAATGACCTGCATCAATATGCAAGAATATTTCTAATATGACCTGATAGTCCTTTTAAGCTGACTTCAGCATAAAACGATGGAAGCGAATGCTTATTTATTAGAGCACGTCTTGCTGCCAGCTTTGGTCAATAATACTAGAATTTTGATTTGATGCCAGTACCACGTGTATCATGATTTTCAATACCGAAATGATATTAAACCTAAATTCTAAGTTCCACCTTTTAATAAATACAAAGCTTTTTATACATTAAAGTTACAGCGCATTGAAACAGCACCATAATGGGATGTTCCTGGGCTGATGTGAATCAGTCCTGACAATCCTGACAATCCTGTATCATCACTGTCAGGTTGGAACTGGCAGGAAATTTGTACACAAACATCGTGTGCTAGCTACATCAAACATCATTACTTTAGGCACAAAAGAAGTCTGACTACACAATGAAAGACAGAAGCTGCCAGCTAATCAGGGAGAGAGAGAGAGTGAGAGAGCATGGGAGTGTAAATAAACTGAACGTTACTGGAGGAGTCTGATTTTACACTATAAGGAGAAAAACGAATGCTTTTTTAATTAATTTAATTGGAAGCTAGTAAATAACAGCAAGCTGAATTATCCTCACTGTGGAATCTGCAGGTGGCAGGAATAGCAGGAGGCGGGAATAATCTTGGCATGAGAGGCAGAAATTGTCAGTATATGAGTGCTAATATAATTATGTGGTAGTGAGTTCCTTGAGGGGTTGATTGATGGATTTTTCATCCACGTGTTAGGTGTGTACTGCCACCTAGTGTAGAGATGTCCTGAGCGACTCCCACATATGTGCATCTCAGTCAGTCAGTCAGTGAGGGCAAATGTCTCTCAAGTTGATCTGCTTGGCGGTCTGGCAAAAAAGCAGGATAAAGACTTTTTACTGATGCAAAATTTACTACCATGGACTAAAAGGTAAGCATCTAGAGACGTTTAACGTTTAAAGATATATGGTAAATGTGCGATTTTGCCTTCAGGCAGTAAAAGGCAATTATATTGCATTCAATGCATATTACACTGGAGAGCAAATACAGACAAGATGAACCAACAGAGAAGCATATTCTCCCTAGAAGTTAAAACAGAGGGTCACAAGCCATTAAACTAGAATAAGAATATTTAGTGCCATAAAAACTTCACATTCAAAATGCCCATGTTGTTTTTTTTTCAGACTGTAAGAAGGAGAGCTGTCCTGACCTGAGTCATGTCTCTGTGCTGCAGGGATGGAAGGAGTTCACAGAGCTGCTCTCTGCTCAACACCAGGGAGCTCTGCTCTCACAGCCGCTGGAAAAGGCTAATTCGTTACACTTCACCAGTGGGAAAGCCCAGGCTCCTCTCAAAGCTATGACTCAACTCCCCAACTGAGGCTTCAAAACTGGAAAGTCATTCTTTTAAAACACACAGGCACATGTAGGCAGAGAGGTGTTTTATGTGACACAGTGTGACCAAGCATCTGGTGATTTATTTCATTTATTTATTTCTATTTTTATTTGCCTGTGACCATCTCCACGACCTGACTGAGGTATGCAGGTCTGCTCCGAATATTGTGGTAACTGATCTACATATTTCTACATTGGATAACTGTGTCCAAACATGGAAGATCTGCTTTTAACAACAACGTTTTAATGAAAGTAAAGCAATTAGAATAGATGACTGACAGCATTAATCTATAATGTGAAAAACTCCTGCTCATAGGAATTTGGTTAATGAGTGCAGGAAATCATTGCTGTCACTCAAGTTAACAAAAGCAATACAGACCCAGCATAGCATATAAAGCAACTAGGCATGTGCTAGCTAGCAATTGTCAGGATACTCGGACTAAAGAAATTTCGGCAATGTCAGTAAAAACATTGTCAAACAGCGATGGCAACAGAACTGCATGCAGACTGCGCTCACACAAAGGTATGTTTCAGGTCTTTTAATTCACAAACACACCATTTTTAAGTGCAAACATTTGTGAATTCAGGTCTTCCAGTTACTGGTTCATGCCTCTTTTTTAACAATGAACCACATAAAAGCTACCTGAGGAATAACTCCCCCTTGTGGAAAACCTTCATCATGAGTGAGTGAGTGAGTGAGTGAGTGAGTGAGTGAATCAGTGAGTGAGTGAATGAATCAGTGAGTGAGTGAGTAAGTCAGGGGCTGAATGAGTGTGTGAGTGAGTGAGTGAGTGAGTGAGTGAGTGAGTCAGTAAGTGAATCAGTGAGTGAGTGAGTGAATCAGTGAGTGAGTGAGTGAATCAGTGAGTGAGTGAGTGAGTCAGGGGCTGAATGAGTGAGTGAGTGAGTGAGTGAGTGAGTGAGTGAGTCAGTGAGTGAATCAGTGAGTGAGTGAGTGAGTCAGGGGCTGAATGAGTGAGTGAGTGAGTGAGTGAGTGAATCAGTGAGTGAATCAGTGAGTGAGTGAGTGAATCAGTGAGTGAGTGAATGAATCAGTGAGTGAGTGAGTAAGTCAGGGGCTGAATGAGTGAGTGAGTGAGTGAGTGAGTGAGTGAGTGAGTGAGTGAGTGAGTCAGTGAATGAATGAGAGAGTCAGTGAGTGAGTGAGTGAGTGAATGAATAGCCAAAAGTATAACTTAATAGACAGGTACATGAGGTGCTTTACATCTGAATACACCTGACCATAACACTCATATGTGCTTTTGGAACAGCCCATTCCAGATATAGTCCCCCTTTGCGGTTATAATAACCTCCACTCCCAGGCTGTGGGACTTTGCCCATTCAGCCACACGAGCATTAGTGAGGTCAGGCATTGATGTCGAGTGAGGAGGCCTGGGGTGCAGTCGGCATTTCAATTCATCCCAAAGGTGTTCAGTGGAGATGAGGTCAGCAGGACACTCGAGCTCTTCCACTTCAACCTTGCCAAACCATGTCTTCATGGACCTCACTTTGTGCACAGGGTCACTGACATGCTGGAACAGGTTTGGGCCCCTTCGGTCCAGTGAAGCGAAAATGTGATGCTACAGCATCTGAAGACATTCCAGACAATTAGGTATTTCCAACTCTGTGGCAACAGTTTGGGGAAGAACCACATATGGGTGTGATGTCCATAAATGTTGGCCATATAATGTTGTACTTCAACACCAATACATGTTACATTTTAGCACAAACCCTAGGGGGAAAAAACAAACCAGGTCTTATAATGATAAGATAGCCAAGACTAAATATATTTTTAGATTTGCATTCATATCCATAGATAGTTAGATGGGGAGAACATGTGAAACTGCACAGGAATCTACACTGTGACACTTTTACCCTCATGAAGAATGCAGGGCGCTATGAATATGCATGAATATGCAAATTGGAAATGTCCCCATGTCTTCCTGCCATCCTAACCCCACTCCTCGCCCCCACAAGCCTGGGTACGCTGTTCTATTATCTACACTATTACAAAAATACAAGAGGAGAATGACTCAGAGTATGAAGAGAAAAAATACGTTTCCCAAAATCAACTGCTAACTTATCAGGACGATAAATTCTGTCTTTACTACATTGTTTACTGAAAATGCCCACTGCTCGTGAGGGAATTTGCTGTATAACATTAGCACATAACTAGTTGGCTAGTTAAACTGAGCGGTGTTTTCACAGTATCTGTGTCTTATCTTACCTCGTCATATTCTCAGTGATTTTCTTAACATTAGCCAATCCTGTCAAAATATCACCATTGCAACAAATCTGTTTAAGTCTAATATTAGCTATGTTAACTAACATACATGATCTATAGCTGAAAGTATTAGTTACAAAGTGATCTGCTAATTATTTATATTCAGGTTAGTTTGAGTTTTGAGAGATCACAACTGAAGTACAAAAGTCCTGAAAATCTCATTTAAAAAATATGTCAGCATATTTGATCTATAAACAACTCAAGAGGAGTTCCCAATTATTTCAAGTAAACACTGGGTACTAAATTCACAAGAATTACACTTCAAAAAGAAACTTCTCTTAAAAATAAAACAAAATCTGAACTATTGCAGATCAAAAAAAAAAGTGTTATCTTTAACAATGGCATTGTGTTCATTCCAAGTACAATCCGTACCAATCAGTGCTGGTCGTACCATTCAGATGACTGTCATCTGAATATAGTAATTGAGACATTATTTTGCTGAACTGCAAGTCTTTCTCCATGAAAGCTCCATGTTGCCTAGCAACAGCCATTTCAGAGCGCACAGGAGCAGAGGTGTTTCCTGGCTCCAGCAAGTCCAGTGCAAGAGTTTTCCTCCACTGAACATCTCAGTATGCAATACATACACTAAATGTGTGCAAATTGTAGAGCCTATGCCAGTTGTAAAAGTAGGAAGTGTGTGCTTTGGTTTTAATGGATTCTAAATACAGTTAGCAACCCTTGCTTCCAGCATTTTCACACCTTCTATCAAATATGAATGTGTTGATAGAACTATTTGGTCCATAGTACATAGCTTTGATCAAGCTTATTATAGGAGCAAGTCTCAGGCCAGTGGGATTTTGGAAAATCAGGTTCCCATCACACTCCTCTGAGTATAACTCTAGGTATCAGTCTCTGGCAGTGTATCTTGGACACAGATGCTGACTAAGAAGGTATTCAGCTTATCACATGGCCACACCGTATCACAGGGGCTAAGGTATGAATAATAATTAATTTTTTTTTGTGACAGGAACTTTCGTCCACCTACGTAAATACATTAAAATCAATATATTTTAATGACACACGTACGGTACAATAATTGTGAGAGAATTCTCCCTGTGTGGAACACTGCCATGCTTTATTAATACCATGCAGCTACAGATCCTTTCCCTGACCAAACTCGTACAAGAATAAGATGCTGCCCTCTAGCTTGAATTCATACTCTTTCCATTGCTAATCTGAATCTCAGTGGAGGCAGCTGTTTTGGTAGAAGGAATGGTAATAAAAAGCAGCATAGAGGTATGTGAACACAGTGGATGATATTTCCAATTGCTTCCCTGCAGCTGACAGCACTTCTGTCATCTCCCGTGGACTGCTGATGCTCCCGGATGCTTGAAATGCAAAACTACTTTTCTCCATTTTCGCAGGTATGAGCGGTGCTCACACACTTAAAATCCAGAAATATTTCCAGTCTCTATCTTACAACACAGGTAAATCATATTCTGACATATTAAAACAGAAAACTGTCTACCTTTTCCACCCATTTTTCTCCATTTTTTTAACATACTTATGATATTGTTCTACTGTCTCTGCGGTGTGTGTTTTCGAAACGTTGTCATGGATGTGAAGGGAGAAAGAGTGAGTCAGAGTAGCTGGCACAGGCTGGCTTAGGCGTTCATGCTGCAGGGAGGAGAATTAGAGTCACACTCATCAGCATTTCCTGTCAGCACAACTATTACAATGCACTAAAACCCCACTTCAATTACAGTCAAATAACCGCTACAATTAGAGGAACCACACGTTCAACCACACAACCCTCCCTCTGTACCACAGAGCTTAAACTACCGTTCTGCCAGATAAACATGGGGTGTAGAATGGCTTTCCAAAATGTTTGGTGAACAACAGAAACATAATGCAACAATTCATGCATTAATTCGTCGCAGCTTCCATGATAATATCAATGTGCACTTTATGAGCCACTAATGTTACTGTATAGAATCGGTTATTTACTAGTATGAATTTGTACCAGTATTCTTCAGCTACACTTTGGCTTTTTAATACTTAAACTCAAACCTCAAACAGGAAATGCAAAGTAACATAAAACCAGCAAATCCTAATCATCATTATTAACTGATGCATAAAGTCGGGAGTTCTTCTAAAAATCAAAGCCACTCCAGGAAAATCTCCATAATGCAAATAGTGGCATACAACTATACACAAATGCATGCTGTACTGCACTTTGCACTTAATAATTGGTATTAAGTTAAATTTAGTTTAGTTTACATAGGCTTTTAAAATATTAAGTATTCTTTCAAATCATAATTTATGCCAGGCAGGTCAAGCTCGGGTCTTAGAAAGCCACAGCCATAAAGAGTGTTGTGTTTCTCTCTTCTAACTAATGTTGTATAATGCATACAATAGGCATGTAGAAGTTAAAAACATTTTTATCTGAATGGACACAAGTAAAAATTAAAGTAAATAATGAGAAAAACCATTAAAAAAGTTTTTAAGTGTCTGATTAACTTATTTTTATACATAGGTTACTTTTCATATGTACATACAATCAGGTCCATAAGTATTTAGACAGTGATACAGTTCTCGTAAGTTTGCCTCTATACACCTAATGTTACCTAAACTTTACTTCTACACTTAGTTCTACAACTTCACGTCTGAAAGGGCTAACTGACTATTAGTCACACATGTTTTCCACCTTATTTCATGACAAATTAAGGAGATAAAAGCTCTGTAGTTGATTCTCCATGGGAACTCTTAATATGAAAGAAAACAACAAAACAAAACAAATCTACAATCAACTCAACAATCAACTCAATCAAATCAACAATTTGGTACATTCTTAAAAAGAAGGAATGCACTAATGAGCTCAGCAACACCAAAAGGCCTGGAAGACCACAGAAGACAACTAAAGTGGATGATCGCAGAATTCTTTCCTTGGTGAAGAAAAACCTCTTCACAACATCTAGCCAAGTCAAGAACACTCTTGAGGAGGTAGGCGTATCATTGTCAAAGTCTACAGTCAAGAGACACCTTCATGAATGTAACACTCAAGAACAAAAATGTTCAGGGGCAGATTAGACTTTGCTAGAAAACATAAAAAAAAATTCTGCCTGGTTCTGGAACAAGATTCTTTGGGCAGATGAAACCAAGATTAACTTGTACCAGAATGTTGGGAAGAGAAGAGTATGGAAAAGGAAAGGAAGTGCTCATGATCCAAAGCATACCACAGCATCTGTCAAACATGGTGGAGGCAGTGTTATGGCATGGGCATGTGTGGCTGCCAAAGGAACTGTGTCACTGGTGTTTATTGATGATGTGACTGCTGATATAAGTAGCAGGATGAATTCTTAAGTGCATAGACCTGCTCAGATTCAGTCAAATGCTGCTAAACTGATTGGACAGCACTTCACAGTGCATGTGGATAATGACCCAAAAACACACTGCAAAAGCAACCAAAGAGCTTCTTAAGGCAAAGAAATGGAATGTTCTTAAATGGCAGAGTCAGTCACCTGACCTCAACCCCACATGCTTTTCATTTACTGAAGACAAAACTGAAAGCTGAAAGATCCACATACAAGCAGCGACTTTTGGTGGCTGCAGTAAAGACCTGGCAAAGCATCTCAAGGGAGGAAACTCAGCATTTGATGATGTCCATGGGTTCCAGACTTCAGGCAGTCATTGATTGCAAAGGATTTGAAACCAAGTATTAGAAATAATCCTTATATTTGTAATTATGTTAGTTGAAGCTGAAAGTCTACACTTCAATCAGATCTTACCTGCTTCAATTTCTCCCTTTTTTGATTGGGAAACCACATTCCCAGCATACAGAAAATATAAAGTAGTTACACAAACGTTCTTCAGTGCAGAAGTATAAACCAGCCATAACTCGGTGTTTGCACTATTTGGTTCCGTCGTCCTGCACAGTCTCGGCCCTCTGTGTCTGTGCACTCTTAGCGTAGTGCTTATGCACGTCAGTGTCTCCGTGGATCCATAGCATGGCGTTCAGAGTGGTGGTGCCAAGTGGTGTTATGGCTGTAAATGTTGGGTGGGCTGTACCAGAGTGATCAGCTACAACACTGAAATTAGATAATGGCAGTTTCTTATGGCTGTAAATGTTGGGTGGGCTCTACCAGAGTGATCAGCTACAACACTGAAATTAGATAATGGCAGTTTCTGAAGGAAACTGTTTTTTTGGTTTGTTTGCTTTATCATTATTGTGTGTTTCATGGGTTTCTTTTTAAAAATTGTACAGCAAACTTGAGTTTGGGTTCCAATAATATATATATAATTTTTTCGAATGAAACAGAAGTAGAATCGGTACTTCGAGATTTTTTAATTTAGTCTTTGACTAGTTATTAAGTCGGGAGAAAGAAAAAACTAGTACATCAGGTGTGTTAAATGAGGTATATGCTAAACTCTGCAGTCTAACACTCCTGCTTTATGCCATCAATACCCTGGTAGCACTATGTTCAGACAAACTTGCACTTCAATTTTTTACCAGCAACACTCTCACTTCACACTACATTAACAACTTGCTACTGGTGTCCTAAATTCACTGACTTGTAAATGCAAGATAGAAACCCTTAATAATCAATATAATCAAGTATTAAGTCAATCAAGTACTACAATACCACAGATCTACATACTTACCCAACAGCCATAGTCTTCTGTAAAATCATTACCAAATCGTTAGAAATGAGTTCAATGAAGAGAAGATGAAAAAAAGCTAATTTTTCAATTAATATGTGTTTGAATGTAATACACTTCAATTCCTTAATGCTGTAACTGTGTGTGTTTTCGAGCCCCACCATCTGGATTAAACACTGCAAACATGCATCATGAGCTATAGATTTTACAAACTTATGAAAAAGCAGTCATCCCAAGTGCAATGTCGTGAAACAACGGACGCCGAAAATGACACCAATATGCCATTATTCACTACATTTTAGCTAACCTACAACTGTCAGAGTTTTACAATAACCAGTGATAACAGCAAAGCTAATACTTACAAAGCTCACAGACAGCCACAGTGACTAAAACTCACATAACAGAGAATGGAGAAGATCCTATTGCCATTTCCATGAGTCCATGAATGAATGGAATTAGATTTGAACTTTCCGTTGGATAGAGTGTGGCTGGCATGTCTATTCTCCCTGAGAAAAAGGCCAATGAGTGCACATACAAGGTAAGTGCACCTAACAAATGGCCACTCAGTGTATATCAGCATGTTAATGAGTTAATGAGCAGGTGATAATGAAGAGTCAATGCCAAGATGGACTCCAAAGAGATTAGGACTAATCAGGAACAGAGGAGCCAATGTGTGAATATTCTGCTAGCAACCCCATTACTAGAAGATTTCATATGCCATTTCACGTCACATGATCTACGCCAGAACGCCATCAACAAAACGTAATAACATCAGAAAGCAATCCCCTCCCTAAGACATCCATCTTAGATGGTCAGAACTGCAACCCTGGCTTCCTCCACCCACTCACATCAAAACCGTCTATGGATTTCACTATAAATAAAAAAAATCCCATCTGAGTGGGCTGCTATTTTTGAGTGCAATCCTAGGTCTCATCCTCTAAGTGTATTCACGACTCCCTCACTCACACCAGAAGTTGGCACACAAAAAAAATCAGTAAAATTCAGTAATTCAAGGTTACAACAAAGAAGATGAGAAGGAAACAAATTAGAGATCTTTCCTGAGCTGGAGATGAATAAAACATTTGAAGCCAAAATATAGAGAAGCTCATTTGGAACAGTGTGCCAACATGTGAAGGGAGCACACAGCTATTTTTACCTCACAGTGCAGACAGCAGAAGGCGTGGAGGATCCTAAGAACAAGCAGACTGGTCCCAGTTCAGTGAGCAGCTGCTTCTGCTACTGTTCTCCTGTGTATAGAATCTCCTCTGCAGCAAACACGTATGCTCAAATTAAACAGAGCAACATGAGATAAGATTTAAGATAAAACTATAATAGGCTAGGGAAATCCTTTGGAGGGACAGAGATTGTTGAACTGAAAGTAAAATGCAGAGCTTGATGCCTCGATTCTCGGTGTTAGTTATTTTAGTGTTGTCGGTCACATGTATTGAATTTCGCATATATACATATAATACAATATATATTGTATATAAGAAATAAAACATGACTGCTGTTTTGTGTCGGGTCGCATCACACTACCCTTTCAAGGATTTCTGTCCAATAACTGTACAACCCAATGTGCTTTATTCCTCTAATACCACAGCAATTTGCCAATAACTACAATTTTTAGTTTATTAATGAATGAAATGTTGGCCTTTTTAACTTCTTATAGATACATTTAATGTCTATTTATGGCTTGGAGTTAATAAGATAAAAAAAAAACTGCAGCTTGTCATGTTACTGTGAAACCAGAATCACAGAATCACCAGCATATCAACAATTATATGCTTTTCTTTGTTAAATGAAACATTTTTTAAAAATCTGTTTATTATAAAACTTACATTTTAAGTTCTTATGATTGAGTTGTTACTAGAGAAATGATAACGTATTAGAACAAGCACATTAGCATAAACCTTTTATTTAAATTACAGCTGGAAGTATTGTCCAAGCCACTGTTAATCAACACCTCCTGACTAATCAGATACAAGAATTCTACACTGAAGTGATGTAAAACCTCTTAATGACCTGACCTTATATCTACTAGGAAAACAGAACAAACTCATTAAGCTAATATTACGTTATAAGTGAAGTGGGCTAAGAAAAGGAAGCGTGGAGCCATCCATGGTTTAGTGGAGTTTAGGAGGTTAAATCCAGCCGCAAGGACAACCTGCATATTTCATAAGGAGTCATTTTCACTGTCTCCTCACACTCCAGTGCAACACCAAACCTGGTAAACTGGACACGGATACAAACTTCATTTTAAATTCATGCCACTCTTTAATATTTCAGTGTTCATTGTTTAGAATATGTCACAAAAGTGAAAGACAGGCTTCTTGGGTTACATCACCTACATAAAGGAAAACGCAACCCTGAACAACTTGCTTGTTAATATTTATAATTAACATTATATTGAATCTTCATTGGCATCAAAAATCTAATTTGTAATGAAATTCTGAGTTGACTTTGTTGGATTAAATTTCATCAACATGTTGTTCTGTTTTCTTTGGTTTCCTACATTACCCACAATGCTGTTTGACTGTCTACTGATAATAGCTACAGTGGGATTCTGTAAATTACTCTATCTGTATAGTCTTCCTCAAAAAGAGAAGGTCTCAGAGCATCACATTTTATGCTAGTACCATCTTGTAGATCACTATCTAGCCTTAACTCAGCACAACTGCGTCGTATAGCTGTGCACCTTCACAAAAATGTCTTTGGAATAATGACATCAGCTGGATACAAACAACAAGTTGTTGAGACAAAGTATTGTTTTCATAGAGAAACAGGAAAGTGGGAAATCATACTGTTAAAGAATTGAATGAGCAAAAAAAAAACCTTTGGAATTTTATTAATTTACCATAAACCTTTCTGTCTTGATGAGTCTACCGGACTGGCTGACCTGGCCAGAGCAGGCTTTAATAGATTGAAAGGAAAGCATGTCTTCTCCAAGCTAAGACAGCCAGGTGAATGGAGCAGTCGAAACATACATACACACACACACACACACTTACTCACACACTTACACAATTGCTCCTGGCACTGGAATGTAATAGCAGATGATCAGATCAAAGGCAATCAAATCTGATGATGCTGTGAATTTTGCCCTCAGGACACTTTGTAAAAAATACTGTCTCGAACAAAATATTCAACACTAACAAATAACGCAAAACTAATAACACAAGAGCACAGTGCCCAGAAGAGAGGTGACGCTCTCTGTGGCAACTCAGCCACTGGAAAGCTTCAGACATGCTTGAGTGAAGATTTTCATTACAATAAGGCTGCATTATCATCTGAACTGATAGCCAGTATCCACTGCCTTATTAACATTTAGCAATCACACTGTTGTGTCTCATCTTTTCTTGCAAAACTCTAAACGAGAACTGATAAAAGTGGCACGTGGCTATTTAACAGAATGAGCCAAAAAAGCATTGTCACTTCAACTGTGTCCTGGAAAAGAAAGGTCTGATTGGAGTAATTTTATATTTAAAAGGATATTTAAAAAGATGAAAATGGCAAAATCAACATAACGAAGAACCTTTTGATAACGCTCTAAAATAATGAATAAGTATTCAACCCAAGGTCAAAACCAAGGTGTTTTAGTCTTAAAGTGCATTTGAGGCTTCAGGATGATAATAGTTTGTATACAGTATGACCTAATGATATTCTATACAGTATACTTGTCATACATATGCAATTTTATGTGTATTAGCTAAATAAAAAAAACAGTGAAGGTTTTCAAGGAATAACCCGAAAAAAACAAAACAAATGTGACAAACTCTCCAGAAGAACTGTGGATTCTTACAGAAAAAATGTGGTCGGTCGCAAGACTATTTTGACATACTTCACATGGACTTTGATGATTACGTAAAATTTCTGTTTCCTGACGGTGCCTTTCATTCATTCAGTGCTGCTTACTGCTCATTCTTTATAGTAGATTTTCTGTGTATAGCAAACTTCATACACACAATGTCATTATTTTTGTAGGTATCTTTGCTGTACAGCATTTCTTTTCATCTGCCTAAGACTACTGCACAGTACTATATGTAAATCTTCCCCCCAAAGGGACATTTTGTTTCTTAGTACGATTCTCACATGTAGGTTATATGTGACACATATTTTCACGTTTTCCTTTTTTCTTTGATATAGCGAACAGAACAAACATTGGTTGGGTTTTCGAATACAGCAGCAGTCACACTAAAGGCTCTTTCCTGCGCTCTTAAACCCATTTCGCTCATACCATTTCACTTGAATGGTATAAGAGCACAGGGAAATGAGAAAGGAATTCAATTCCTGAATTAAATTGATTCTCACTACACACTTGAGAGTAAAATAAAACGGTGAAAGTCCGGTGTGACCACTGCTTAAGAGTGTGTAATAGCTAAAATGCACACAATGACTGGCATGATTACAAGTGCTGAAGCCCTGCAAAGCACACAAAAGCACAGGGAAGGGACATACAGAGGAGACTCCAGGAAGAAAATATCAGCCAGTACAAATGCTTTCCAATTGACACGAAGGAATACTACACAGGATGAACAAACTGAACGCGCTAGGTTGATAGATTCTGTTTTGACTTGGTTGATAGATTCTGTTTTAGCATGTTGGCTTTGCTTCCTTTTGTTTATTAGCATTCTTATAAAACCTCAGCTTCTGGAGAATATATATCCCATATCTTTCCTATAATGCCAAACTGTGAGGCATTATCATGCCGGTGCTCGTTTTGTTGTTAGTATAAATAGCAACGGTTCATATGTTAATATGCTAACAGCACTGCTAATTCCTCTGGCACTTGGTTTAGGAAAGGCAGCAGAGGAATTCTGGCACTGGAGCCATCTGCTTGACATGAAGCTCAATTTCAGTGGCTTCATACCATTAAGAGTAAAGAGGAGGTGGGGTGCATGATGAACTGGACAGGCTGGGTGGTCTTTTACTCTGTAGGCCTATGAAAACCACAGATGACTACTGTATGACTGTCTAAAGACATGGCTGGGTTTTCATTATCAGGAAAAAAAAAAGAAATGTTCATCCCATCCATCTGTTCTAGAAAGAGTTGTTTGTAAATCCCCAACCTGTGCTCCTGTGAAAAGAGACTCCAGGTAGCTCAGAATAGCTCAGCCAATCTCCTGGCCCCTCATAGCCTATTATAGCGAGTAAATAAAGCAGAACGATAGCTTGTTCACTAAAGAACCCTAAATAAGCCACAGGGGGTGAAAAAGCCCCTGGATACACATTGAGGCCAGATAGCAGAATCACTAGGTTGTGTGCACAGATAGAAGACTGATATGATACCACCGAATTCAGCAATCCGAAAGGCTGAGATTGAGATTAAACTCATCGTAACAGCAAATGAAGGATTTACAGTCTTTGATTAAAAGGTCATCTTCAGGAACACTCACATATTTCATAGCATTAACCTCTTAAACTCCCAGATCCCATCTACATATATATATCTACAAACGTATATTCCTTACTGCCATAACTGCACAGCTTTTCTTGTTAATGCTGTTAGTTACGGAATATTTCATACACAGCAATAATGTGTTTTATATCTGAGTGCTTTTGAATTCTCCATTCAGAAGATGTGGATTCATTTTCTATAAGAGGTCATACGCAGGGACTTGTATGGCAGATGCTCTACATGATCTAACCAATTGGAAAAAACAAATTTAATTAAAAATAATAATAATAATAAAATGGTAGCGCTTTCTGTTAGGCAGGTTTATTTAACATTTATGGATGCTCAGAGTCCACAGTCAAGAAACATACAAAAGAAGTCCTAACCCCTGAAACACGAAAGAGTCAGTGTACTGTTCGACTTTTTTTATTAGAGAAAAAAGAGAAGCGGGTGAGGGGATGTTCATAGCTGCTTTCAGGTAAATGATAACAGGAATCAACTTTTTTTTGTGGACATCATATAGACATTCCACAACATTAAATTATAACTAACTATAAACAGTTAAAAAAACGTGAATGTGTTGTAATTAAAAATCGTAGTCATTGGCAAATCGCTGTGGTATAAGTCCTTATTTTGTTAGTACCTGTGCGACAATATCCTTTTATTGGGTGTAAACCCGTCATTGTAATTTAGTGTGGTGGTCCATTGCGTTGTTTTCCTATAAGCATGCCCCATTGTGTTTTCTTTCTTACTTAATCCTGTTCGGTGGTAATCCCTGTGCTGGAATGAGATCACCACTGTCTTTAGAGCATCACTGCGTCTCTGTTCTTTCAGAGAAAGAGGCACATTTTTATTCATAAAACCCGAGACATTGATCCATGTAGCAAACATAATTTTATCACATTTTTATTATGAGCCATAATATAGAAAGCTTTTTATAGATCAGTTTTGTCTGCCATCTGTGTTCCTGGTGTAAAGAAAGTTTTTGTATATACTGTACATTTCTGGGTCTTTTGTGTCTGGTTGCACTGCAGCCAATCAAAAGGTCTTATTTAGAAGCACATGAACCTAGGGCATTGTTTTTTTCATTTAGCTCTAATGGGGAAAAGTTAATGAGGGTGTTTTATTATTGAAAGGAGAACCTTGGTCTAGTTGGTTCTGTGATGATGTAGTCTCTCTATAACTGGCACAGTAAGTACACAGTAAGTTCTGTAGTAGATTAAGGGGTTAAAATGAATAGCCAAAAAAGTATAATTTGGTAATCTGCTTTCCCGAAACCTTCTGCAGATGCATGAGTCTTTCTCAGAAACCAGCAGTTTTACAATCATTATAATGCATAAGGGGCATTCCAGCAGCTGTAAATAGCACCAATTGATACTAGGCCATCCTCAATGCTGAGGATTGTTTGCGGAAATAATTTTGTAGAGTTTGAGAGAATCAAATACGGAGAGGAAGGACTAGAGGGTGTGTGTGTGTGTGTGTGTGTGTGTTTCAGACACACTAATAATGAATCCAATTTTAGTGAATAGGAAATGCGTGTAAACGTACAGTGACTTGCCATGGCAACACAGTCGAGTTTGACAGTATGTTTACACTCTGAGAACTTGGTCATTTTTCATTATCCTTGTTGTTAGGAGTTCCAGTTTCTATGGTAATTGTTGCGCTTATACCGACACCCCTTATTTTAGGAATGGAGGTAGTCACGTTGTAGCTATGCAGACATACTGAAATCAATAACTTCTGCATCTCACTTGTATAGACAAATAAGTCACCCCCTTTTTGGATGGATGGAGATTTTTTCCTTAAAAATGTTAATGCTTCATACACTACTTTTTTTTTTTTTTACCACGTATGAATAAGTGTCTAGAAACGTTTGTCATGTTTGTGGATATATTAGATCGATTGCACTTATGAGTGAAGTACGCTCATACAAAACTCTCTACTAAAGACGAAACCATGTAAAAATGAACCTGACAATCTGCATCATTTGGCAGCAGAAAAGGATTTAGAAATCATCCACTACATTAGTCATGGAATAAGCAACAGCAATGCTAAGCAACAGAGAGAGTAAAAGCCCAATAAAGAGGATAATGCGGAGAAAACCAAGGAAGATGGACAGACAGAAGACCACAGAGATAGAAGGAAAGATGTGCTGATAGCAGAAACTAAGCAAGGTAATGCAGACAGAATATGCAATCTGACTAAACAATCTTGAGAGATTCAGGGCACAGGAGCTGCGTGGGTGAGGACAGCAGGAAGATTGAACAGAAGGGAAGCGAAAGCAGACAACACAGTGAACACAGGCAAAAAGCAAAACACTTCCTGTGCATGAAACAGAAATAGAATGGATTCATCAAGGTACACAATGTAACCAATGTAGATGTTTAATAGATGAATAAAAGGATAAAATGAAAACAAAAATTATAAATAGTTACAGAGATTTGCCATGTTAAATCCCTCCAGGACCAAGTTATAAAGTTTCTTACTGTGGTTTCTAAGTCTGTCTTTCTCGTCATAACATCACCTCCTATAGGCAACCTATAGGCAAACAGTCAGAGAAATAAAAATGCAGGCATGAGGTGGAACATGAGGAGTGACACAGAGAAAGGGAAGAATTCTGAGTGGGAGTGCAATGGCCATTATTTGTGACAATGCTTAGTGTCCTAATAAAGTTTGATTCGAATAATTTACATATTCCCCTACGGTGAGACAAATTGGTGTCTACGTCATAGTCTCTAATTTTTTTCAATTTATATAAATATAGGAAGTGCTATATATAAAAATATAGCACTTCCTAGTTGAAGAGATATGTCACCTTGCAAAGTAGCTATTTGCTGAGCATCACTGGAAGATGCACAACTACAGACCACACAGCAGATCATCACTGGAAGATGCACAACTACAGACCACACAACAGATCATCACTGGAAGATGAACAACTACAGACCACACAGCAGATCATCGCTGGAAGATGCACAACTACAGACCACA
>CM074956.1:10486756-10502645 GCA_037577455.1 Pangasius macronema | reverse complement strand
CAACTACAGACCACACAGCAGATCATCGCTGGAAGATAAACAACTACAGACCACACAGCAGATCATCGCTGGAAGATGCACAACTACAGACCACACAGCAGATCATCGCTAGAAGATGGACTATTATAGAAGGAAGTACAGAGTTAATTAACAATAAATGCTTAGCTAGCTGAGTTAAAAACCTCAGTCATATACAGTATGTTATGGCAAAACTGGCATTTTACAGGCAGAGCATTATATGCAGTATACCAGATTACTAAGCTTTAATATCAGAAATATCGGTCGTCTTCATCATTGGTTGATTGAGGTCTGTCAGTCTCACGTACAAACTGGTATACTTTCGTGTGCTGCTGTCCACAGCCAGAACACTCAACAGGGATGATCATGTGTGAGAGATGGATCTGGTAGAAAGATATAATCATAACTTCTCTGATATGTGCACCAGGGTTTAAAATGAACACCCACCACCTGCCAAATAAGGGCATAATATTGCACTGGAGAATAATTCAATAAAACGAACTCTGTAAAGATATTTTGGTTGGCAAAATTACAGTGCTACTCATCAGAAAAAACAAAGCTTTGGATTATGTAGTCTTTATGTAGTCTCTCTTTGAAGTGCAACTCCTTGTGCATTTTCTTTAGCTTACATTTCTCAACACTATTTGTTCTAGCAGTTTTAAGAAATAAATGATTATTATTTATTTGATGATTATTTATTTAATGATTGATTCATTTGTATTTAAACATTTTGACATTCAGTTAAATTTGGGGTGGTGATGTTTTGGCTATGATGACTCTCTCACTCACTTTTATAACTGCTTTATCTTGACTAGGCTTGAAGTGAATCTAGAGCTGATCCCTGGAACACTGAGCATGAGGCAGGAATATCCAGAGCATCCAGAGCAGTCTGGATGACACCCCAGTCCATTGCAGGGCACATACACATTCACACACTTATTCAGGGAAATTGATCTTAGCCAGTCCACCTACTGCCACCTACTGTTTTTTTGGGAGGTGGGAGGAAACCAAGATTCCAGAGGAAATGGGGGAAACAGGCACAGAATCACACACACACAATAACTTGAGTTCAGGATTGAACCGAGGACCCTGGAGCGGTGAGGCAGCAAGGCTACTACAGCTACTACCATGCTACCTGAAATCCTGGCTGGTTAACTTGGAAAACAACTAGTTATGGTGGCTGGTGAGCTACAAATTTTCTTAAATACTGATACTTATATAGATTGAATATTGATTACTATTTAATATTAATACTGTTAATACTTTAAGTGCAAAAATACTTTAAGTGCATTAACCCCATTACTGTACTAATTGCCTTCTATATATGAATAGATTATTATGTCAGTATACAAAGTCTATATTTAGACAGCACAAAGGTGGCAGTAAGCATCAGGTTCTTGACAAATATTTATTCATATGTTAGAATTGATGTGATCAATGTTGTTCGAATACCTTGTCTAAATGTCACTCTCAGTCCCACAGGACGTATGCATCAAGCTCTCAACACGACCACTGGGCGGGTCCCATACCTCTAGATACACAAGGTAAAAGGTAATGTATGCACCACAGATTTAATAAACCACACGCAGGTACAAGCGCTTTGTCTTGTAAGTATTTTGAGGCGCACACACACACGCACACACACACACACACACACACACACACACACACACACACACACACACAACAAATAACTATGAGCTACACAATCAAGTAGTCAAACACAAAACAGGGTAAGCAGAGCATGCATGCATGACCATCAAGGCAGTAGCAATCAATTCCTCTTTAAATCTGGGTCTGTGCTCTCATTAAGCTGCACATACAGACCACGCTCCGCAGGGATGTTCTTTTTCTCTTGTTAAGAATCAAACCAGTTAATCCCTCTCTCACTTACTTGTGGTCGCTTTCAGCCAAAAACCAATAAACAGAAGACTAGGGGATGTGTGAAAAACCTTCAGTTACCAATCGACAGAAAAGAAAAACAAAAAGAAAAAAAAGAGGAGAGTAAAGTAAATGAGTCATCTACTCCAGGGCAGAGAGCTGTCAGTTTCCTGACAGTGTAAAGACAACTCTTTAATGGACTATTAGTAAAATGAATACAAACAGTCCAGATATTCAATTTCCTGATCTGGCCATTTTCATAATACTAATATTAAGTTACACCCCAAACAAAACACAACAATAAGATTAAACCACAGATGCGATGCACTGATAATACTGTTTAATACATGACATTATTGATTCCATAAACCTAAGCAAGCCTCGTTTTGCAAGACTAAGATCAACTGCACAGCATTTTGCACCTCACACAATGAAATCTTCGATGAGATGGTAGAATTTGATTGGTTTTCTGTAATTTGGGCTCTGTTTATAACTTGCACAAATACTCATTTAGTGTCAGGATATTGATTTCTGGATAATGAATTATTCAATTCTTCTGCTCAGTTTGGAAGCTAGCTAGGTAGAGTGTGCAACCAGCCCGCTGTCAACGTAGCAGGAGTGGAGGCACCACTATTGTTTTATTGTGCACCCTGCGAAAGACATCCATTTTTTTCTTAGGGTTTTCTTTCTTTTTTTTTCCAATGCAAGAAAAACAGCTTGCAAATGTGTTCTATCTGTTTTAATAAAGTAGTCCAACTCTAGGTCTAAAAGTTTAAAAGTTTAAAAGTCTAAAGGGTTAGACTGGGAACCTTACACTGGAGAACACGTAATTCATTTATTCATAATCACTTCATCCTGCTGAGGGTCATGGCGACTCTGAAGCCTATTCTGGCAACACTGGGCAACCCGGCGCAACATTGGGACACTAGTCCAATGCAGGGCACCACACGTGCATGCGAAAAACACACACACACACACACACACACACACACACACACACACACACACACACACACACACACAGAGGGGTCATTTAGTATGTACTTTCTTCTAAGTGTGCTTAATATATCTCAGCTGTATCTTAGAACGTTACATCTAAGAATTTGTTCTGAGGGCAGAACTGAAGCTCTATAAGAATAATGTTAGGAGTCCAGGTCTGGCAAAAGGCCTGGAGAAAGTGTCCATTTTACAGGCAGTCCATTACGACGACTACAGAAACTATCAGCAATAATTACCATATCTCTTGCTCTGTCTAGGCATTTCCCATAACTCTGTCTGCTTTTGTTTTATCTACCAAATCTGCTGTCATTAGGTGATAAATTAGCACGGTTCTGTGTGTATGTGTTCCTCTGTGTTAGCTGAGAACTGGGAGAGTGTGCCAGTGAAACATGATCATAATATACTATATATACTTATACATACTATATAACTATAATATACTATATAATGCATAATTTGTATATTGTATATATGTATACTACCAAGGCCAATGCAAAGTATTGTATACTAAAGTACTATAGTAACTAATTCCACCTAATAGTTAATAAGCTAACATAATTAATCACCTAATAGTTATTATAAATAGATAACTTCATCTTCACCATTCACATCATCAGATATATTTAAACTTTGCTGTAAATATTAGTGTATGCTAACAGAAATAGAAAGGATGTTTGGATAGGGACTATATTTGTGCTCATCATGAATGCCTGCTGATATTTTTCCCTCCTCTATAGAAGTGCCTGATCAGGATCTTACAGGACTATTTAGATTGGAAAATATATACATAAAGGAGGAGACGAAGCTTGCAAACACCTTGTCTGGCAGTTAAAACAGAACACATGGAATATTATTTCAGTTATAAAGAAAATGGATCCTTTGGTTTCATCATCCAAAGAAATAAATTAGTTCATACAATACTTTAATGCACACCTGTACACATAATCACTCAGCCCTGAACTATCTCTTTCTGATATAAATTTACCCAAACTGTCTTCACAGCCAGCTGACTCCTTGGACACTTCCTTGTGACCCAGTCACACAGCAAGGTGTGAAGGCCACGATATCGTCTATGAAAATAGGGGGGAAAACCTGGAAGAATTAGATGGATTGCCAATTAAATAATATAAAAATTACATATAAAAGTATGCTATAGTATCCCTAACAGAGGGCTGTTTACGGGCTCTTGAATCTGGATCCTTTCCTTATATATATAATGAAGATTTGATATCACTGACTCCTACAAAATAAAAGAATATAGGGATGTGATATGTTTTTCCAATTTTAGACCAATATGCCTCATTAATGTTGGTTTAGAGAATGTAAATCCTACTATATAGCATAGTATATAAATCATAATGATCAAGTATGCTTTATTCAAGTTAAGACTTTCATGGTGTGCCCTAACATGTTTTTAGTGTGGCCCTGGGTATAAGTCGTGGATTAGGATACTACAGTGTAAAACAGCTGTACAACTTATCTTCTGAAATAGCCAAACTGGCTATTTCCACATGCCCCATAGATATTGTCTAACAACAGTTAAGAAACCAGTTGAGTGCAAACTGCACAACCTCTAAATACAAATGGGTAAAAAGGTGGTATATTGGAAACAATGCCATGGGATGAACCCAGTTTGTGATTTATATGAGAAGAGAGTATTTGTGTCATATTCAGATTTATGTAGAAATATAATAGGAGACAATAGGAAATTATGGAAATACTTGCCAGTAGGGCATTGTATCTATGGTCACTTTAATGTGACTACCAGTAATCCTCTGAAACCCAAAAAGGTGTGTCTATAGAACATCTAATCAAGTATTAGTGATGCATGCACTAAATTATGGCAGAAAGGTTTGGGATGTAATATTGATGATGGCACATGGTTGAGGATGTGGGTCAAAACTGAGAGGCCAAAAGAAAGTTCATTCAGTATAAAGTTTTGCTCAGGCATTGGTCACAATTCATGCCAAAAATGGCATGAGGGGATAGGCACATTTTCATATCTTTTGGGAATGCTCTTTAACCTGCTCACTCAGCTGTAAAATTCTGGGATTGCTAGCGAAATTACTAGGATTTACACTTCCCTTACAACTCCGGATGTGCCTTCTCAAAAATAGAGAAGAAATACCAAATGTAGCAAATAATGAGTTTACTTTTCATAAAAGATAGCATAACTACAGCTGCCAGGATAATACCCCACAACTGGAACCTGATTGAAAACGTGGATTGTTATAAAATAACTGATCTAATTTCTTGAGGAAGAAAGTAAAACAAACACAATATGGGATAATTCCTGGTGTCACATAAAATTCAGTTGAGTATGTAAGCTGCACATTGACATTGGATATTCATGTTTAAATATAAAGGGTTTTTTTTTTGCACAAGTCTATACAATTCAACACACATTTGTGTTGTACTGTACCTGTTTTGTATCACCAATTAAAAATGAATTATAAAAAAGGAACAACCAAACAATCTTGTAAATGTATACAGTTTTTGACTCTTTGTGGAGTGTCTACAATGGACTATCCAAATCACATGTTCCCCAGATATCCTTCTCTATTGACATAATTTGTATTATTTGCCAATACTTTTTCCATCGTCACTGTTGGGTTAAGCACTTTTGGCCTCTCTCCCTGCGTCTTGAGGAAATGGCCGTTTCTTGCCTCCATCCGAAAGTGATCAGATTGGCTCTAATAATGCCAGTGATGCAGTTTGCTGGGCTTCTTCTTATTTGATTAGGATCCACAGGAAAATGTGAGAATAGAGAAGTGATTTTAATGTACTTGAAAGCTGGACTGTGAACCAGAGTACTTAAGAGGTTTTCTAGCCTCCTTATGGCAGTGTTCCATCCCTTCTGAAATTATTAAAGCAGCCACTTGGTGGGTTAGATTTAAGGTTCAAGTTGGAAATTCATCTGCTCAATGCATGCACAATCATATTTATTGATTGGACTTTGGCTTTAGTTCTGGAGAAGAATGACTATCATATAGTGTGGGCTGATGGGGAAAGATGAAGCAGTGCAGATGAATATCGGGGCTTTGATCACATACAGGAGTTCCTGGGGGCTGGGAAGCTACTGAGATGTGCAAACCATAATGAGTGGGACAGTGCTGGAAACAGGGGAGAGACAGTATCCAGCTGCCTCCAGGGCACGGATCTCCCATTTTGGGGGGATACAGTTATTGTCTCTGTGTGATGAATGTACTGCAGCACATGGAAATCTGCTTTGATAAAACTGAGCAATTTTTTCCCCCCATTTAACCTGTTCATATTTTCTCATGTGAAAATCGCTTCCATTCTTTCCACAATGCTTTAAATTGTGATTGTGAGTTTACATTTTTTGGGGTTGAGGATTAACATGAGTAGTGGGAGGCGAGGAATTTCATAGAATATCCAGACCAGAGACTTGTTCTGGAGCTTTTTAATGATTTCTTCAATTCTTCATTTATTTGTTTATCTACTGTGAACTTTGCATCGTCTTAATGTGAACAATGAACTTGAAATGAGATCTCAATATGCAACATCCATTTACATTCCACAGAGTAGAAAATACCGATACAATAATACTCTGTGATGAATAAAAACTGTAATTAGCCAGCACTTGATTCTCTTCTGAGTGTTGCTCATTAAGCGACTTATAGCCACATCCTTGGCTGGCTTTGAGGAAGGCTGAATGTCTGATTATAGCTTCAGACATTGAAGACATCGCCTTGATTAATATTTCAACCACACAGGAACAGTGCAGTTTTAAAGGAATGCTCAACTCTGCGGAGGATCCTCTACTCTTTTACAAAATTGCAAAGCCTGCTCTTTTTAAGGCCTGCGCTCACAAAGCGTCATTAACGCAGCACATGCTGGCTTCATCTGGTTTGCATTACCCCAGGATCCACAGGGAAGTGCAGAGATTCTCAACACTTATTGGCCGAGAGCAAGCTGTGCCTCTCTCTCTTATTGGTCTCCCAGTAATAGACCCCCTCTTGAGCTGTGAGAGCAAATTCTGGAACATCAGAATGGCGGCCAAAATTTCAAAGTTCAGCTAACTCTGGGGGATTAGTCATTTCACAAAAAAAGTTCACTCAACATATGATCCGCAATTAGCCAAACTAGTAACAGCATCAGGTAGAGAGAAAAGAAGGCGCAGCTTTCTGTAGCCTGAGGAAGGTGTAGTGAGCTAAAGTGTTTCACAGGGTTATTACAGGGCAGACGAGCACACAAACACTAGCAGACTGAGACTCCAGCAGCTGGAGTCCACGTGTAGACTGTGTACGGCTGAACGGAGGTCAGGTGGAAACTGCTGCAGATTGAGAGCTTGGGATCCTTCTAGAGCAGGACATCCCTTATGAGTGAGTTTACATTTGCACAATCTTCACTGACGCGTGTACACTAGAAGAAGCTTCCCCTAGAGAAGAAGTGGCCACAAAAAAAAGCACACACAAAATGCTCTTTATGAAACAATGTAATGTGATCTATTTTCACAGAATGGAATTATTTGCCAATAAACTATATTTCTGGAAGTACAGTGTTTCTATTAGACTCCATTCAATATCGGAATTTTTCCATATTTATATAAATCTGCATTTTATTTGTTTATCTAACACACGTAATGTGTTTTCTTATCGTCTCCATTGAAACACATCTATAAGCCAATGGAAAGCCAGAACCATAAATGTAAAAGTGGGTACAATTTGTGTGTGTGTGTGTGTGTGTGTGTGTGTGTGTGTGTGTGTGTGTGTGTGTGTGTGCATGTGTGGCAGCTCTTTGAAGTAGAGGCTGGGGCAGAGCAGTAGACTCTGTGGTATACTCTAATGAGGATGGGGATAAGGCACTTCGATGTAAACTGGGTTGACGGCGGGGTTTTGGTGGCGTTTGACTTCCCATTAAGTTCAGTGTGCCTGAGGCCCCTATAACGAGACTACAACCAGCTCCAAATGCTAAAGCAAACATGTTACATTCAGCACGTCTTCATCACAGAAAAACAACTGAATCGGAATGAGAAGGCTGCATAAATTACCTTTCCAGAAATAATGAGCGGAGGAAAGATTGTTGGTGGTGGTGCCAGTAAAGTGCAGTTTACTACTATGAAGGAATTACACAAGCACACACTTTACTGTTTAAGTGAGCCATTCATCAGCCATCGAGGTCATCAGAACATCAAAATGCAAGAGACAGAACATTAAAACACTGCTAAGCCAACATATATTTAAAAAATTCTGTAGATTTCTGTATATTTACAGTTTTTATTGTTAAAGGCCACACACTGTGGATAAATTCTGTATGTAACGCTGAGAGTGTTTATAGTAAATTACTAAAAATGATCATATTAAGCTGCATGGAAGTCATCCACACCTCACTAGTGTTTCATTTCAGTCAAGGTTAAGCAATGACTTTCCTTGCACCTTCAGCATTTCATTACTAAGTTAGCTGTCTGATCTATGTATCCAGACAGAAGTCAACTATTTTCAGTGTTTTTCATCTGAAGTTAACATCCAAATCATTTAGCCAACTTCATCAGCCAGTTTCTTTCTCTCTCTCCTAACAGATTTGGATCATTCACACAGAAAGAGTTCACATGTTCACAAGTAATATGCATATATAATACCTAGCTCAGCAGACAAGTAGTTTCTTTTGCATTCATGTTAGCCAGATAGAAAACTAAAATGATTTGGCACTCCTACTACATACAACGCTAGGGCTCAGTACCACTGCATGTCCCCTCATTTACCTGAATAATGAGCTCCAGCCTCATCAAATCCTGACTTGAGCTTCATGTTCCAAGTGTCACTAAATTGCCATTATAATTTATTGAGAAAAAAAAGAGACTACCTTTTTTGTCGCCTTGTTCTTTCCCCTGTTTCACCATAAATTAAAATGAAATTACTAAATTACAGTAAATTGTAAACATACAGAATTTTGTCACTGTTACTGTAAAATCTACCACAGATATATTTACTATAAAATAATTCACACATGAAAACATGTTTACGCCTATGGTGAGGGGTGGGGTTAGTGACTAGCTTTTCAGGCGATTCGTTAAAGCAAAATCACTTCAGCTCATTAAAATAACGATAAATTGATCTGCATGAGATCTGGTTAGATAAGCAGTTATACATGCAGAGCTGGAAAGCATGAACTTGTCCACTGTGCCTTTATCACTCAGCATCCCGAGCCTTGTTTAAACTACACAGCTAGCATTGACGGCTTCCCATAGGCTCATAACAATCCTGTGATTAAGTCTAAAGGGCTGCATGTGCACTATACTGATGCGATAATAGCCCACTCATATAAAAAAAACACATAATCATCAGTTAGGTGATGCATAATGGATCAAGCAGTGAGGAAAAGGGAGAATATATTCACTCTCTATATTCATCTCTCTGAGGGGCTCTGGATGCACCCAGACCACTGTGTTAATTATTTCCTCAGGTCTAAAGAAACTAATAGTGTTGAGCTGCTAACCAGGACCTCCTCATCCCTCTTCATTCTTCCTCATCAGAGTCTTCTGATTGCATATGAATGTAGGCTTTGTCAGTATGTTGCTAAAATGTACGCAGGCACACTGCCATGAACCGACCAATCGGTGAATCCTGTGAAATTTCACCTGCGTACAGATTAGTGTAAGACATCTAAATATTAAATGAGCATGTTCTTTGTTCCGGTGTATGGCTAGGCACAGAAATAACATACCAGCCACTTGAGTAGCTCACAAGAAGTATGCAGACAGCCCACCATTTCATTTCAGCCTTTGGGAGGCTCTACTAAATTAGTCTTTTCATTAATCCAGACACTGCTTGTTTTTTTTTTTTTTGGATTTTCCTCAGTTAGCCTAATAATAGAGGAACTGCTGCAATGCTTGTGAAATTGCTATGCCCTCTATGTTGAATAGGTTTTGCTGTGAATGTATTTCAAGGCACCAAAATTGCCATTTCCTAAGCTGGAATACTAAATATAATAAAGATATCTCACTCTGCATAGAAAACGAGTGTATTCAATCTGTCAGGCGCGTTGTCTGAGGTATCAGCATGCTCTGTAAAATGGTACTTAAAACAACACACACACAAGGCAAGAGTCCCAGACATCTCTGGAAGCAAATCAGCCAAGTTTACATAGCATTAATATCTTTGCATGAGAAAACACCCACACAGTGTAGAGTATGAAACATGGCTCATCATTTATAGCCAACTAAGCAAAAAAAAAGCTTCACTCCAGCTTCCGACCACAATGCAGAAACATTAAATGCTAGATGGCTATCGAAAATGATCATGGGTTATTGTCACTGTGATACGGAAATGCTTAGTGATACAGTATTTGAAAGAAGAAGAAGAAGAAGAAGAAGAGCACTTTCATTATTCCAGTACATTATAATATCTGTACAATGTTTCACAAGATATCTAACACTGATTATCACTGGTGCTCCCTTACTTCTGCCATTTCCTATACAAGTCAACCCATGTGACCATGCTGATTACTCGTAAATTGTAATGTTAATCCACTAGGATGAACGTGGTCTCTTCTACGAGCTGTGTTCTTCCCAGCAGTCTGCACGATGAAGGCACACTCGGGATGTCTACAATAATAGCAGCGCGAGGCATGTGAAGTGTTGCCATCTACGCACCCCTCTAATAAGCACCCATTTCTCCCTTCATCATTACTTTAGGCTTTTCTAACTCTCTGCTCTCTGCCCTACTTTCATCGTCACTTCTATTCTCTCCCTCCTCCTCTTCTCCATCCAAGTTTTAGACTTTTTTTTTTTTTTTTGCAATATTTATGAGCAGAGGTCTAGGGACAAGAGGAATATCTCTCGATCTCTAATTTATCTTTACTCTGAATGAAAAATAGCTATTTCCAGTAGCTATAGGGAGGTGACAGACTGCGCATGCATCCAGCCCTGTCTCTTGACCTTTAAGCATTATTCTGTCCCTTCATTCATAAGTGTGCCGCTTGAAGATTCAGGGGGGGTGGTGGTGGGGAAGTAAACATCAAGTAGAGAGAAGAGAATAAACACTGATAGCTGGAAAGTCACTAATGAATCATCTAATACAATGGAGGATGTGTAACGCAGCGCTGCCTTTTCGCTTTGTTTTGTTACGTACTGCTCAGCTTTTGGTGACACCATGGCAAAGATTTGTCTGTTTCACTGAAACTTATGTGAGGTACGAATCTCTGACATCACATCTGTCCCAGTTGTGCTATTCAGTGACTATTTTTGGTCCGACAGAGAATTGTCTTTTAAAGCATTTGAGTGGGAACTGTTTTGCTCGGTTATATTTCCATGGATACACAAACACAATCACAACACAGACGATCATAACACACTAATTTACTGTACTTACAGCCAAAGTAGTTGTTTGTGTAGCAGCCATATGGCAGAGCAACAATTTGTGTCGTGACTCAATCATTCGAGATTGACTGCAGATTTTCTCTACTGAAATAGATTTTTTTTTTTCTTGGCTGCTTACGTAATAGTTCTCTCGCTCGCTTTGGACAAGAATGATTTCAAAACAAGACCATTCACCCCCTGAAAATGATTTCAGAGCCCTAATCAAAGCAGGCACGAACATAAGACAGAGATAGCAACTTCAGTAAGATTGCAAAATTGATGTGCATTGCAAATGAAATCAAGGGCAAGTTCAAGCGTACTCGCTCAGCACGTTAAATGTGAAAATGTAAAATTCTCTTCTCATTATGCGATTTGTCCTCAAAAATTGCGTCCTCTCAGAATCAAATTACTCATTCACTGATTGTACGCTGACAACATTCAACTTCTCCCTAGATATTTATCTCTATCTGGGCATCCATTGTCACACAGGCATGTGGGAATGTTGAGCTAGGGTACCTCGTAAAGCACTCAGCATGCTCCACAGAGACAATTAGAGTGCCCAAACAGGCTAGTAGAAATAAGACGTACAACAGTAAGGCGGCGGTGGTGGTGGTGGTGGTGGTGGTGGTGGTGGTGGGGGGTCCAAAAGACGAGCTTTCTAGCTCTGTTCTATGTCTGCCCATTCCACTTACCCTCTTCATCAAACACAAACAAGTACTGATATAGCTCTGTTTTAAACACGATGAGCGGAGCACACACACACACACAGGCACACACACACACACACACACACACACACACACACACTGGTTATATTTTTTGGAGATGTCCATGCAACTTAGGTGTATGAAAGCAAGATGGCTCCCAATATATACCAGCATCTAGCTCACCAGTAAATCAGATGAAAATCTAGCTGGCTTTTGTTTTGATTTTATTTTACAGCAGCACTTTGTGTCATCCTAATATAGTGCTCTGTAGTGCTTCCATATTCTTAGATAGAAAAAAAGTCATCTCACAGTCACTAAGGCTTAGCAATTATTCATTCTATGGTAGCACATTATGTTCCTGGTGTAAGATGATTCAGCAGGCGCGATGCTTAAACATCATTCATGGAGGTGGCCATATTGTTGCCAAGGCACCACTGCAGGATTTCATATATCATAAGGTAAGATGTAAAAGAANATAGCTTTTGCTCATTAGTTTCAGCGTAGTTGCTGAATAATTCATAGTTACTGAGTAATATTCTTTAATATTCTTTAAGATGGAAAACTGAATACAGAAATGGACTGGTTCATTTCTATTGGCCAGCCCACTGAAAGCTCCAATGTGCTGCCAAGTTTCACGTTTTGGTTGCCTGAAAACCCAAAAATTTAATCACAAGCTGAAAGTCTACACTTCGATCACATCTTGACTGTTTTATTTCAAATCCATTGTGGTGGTGTATAAAGGCAAAATCACAAAAACTCTGTCATTGTCCAAATACTTCCGGACCTGACTGTAAACATAAATTACAACTACTGAACTGTCTTGTCCACCAGGCAACTATGGAAAAAACGAATATACTGAACAGGCAATCTGCTTGTTGTAGTTCCAACTACTGATTTGTCCACCGCTGTGTGTAATACCTCAAGAATCACCTTAAAAGGTAAGTTATATTCAGTATTACAACTGAGGTCATTATAATAGAATTTACTGATGGATTAAAAGTAATAAAAAATATTAGCAGACCACAATAACCCCCCCCTCCCCACACACACACACACACACACACACACACACACACACACACTCACACCCAACCACACACACACACAAACCCCAATCAATTACCCAAGTAGGAAATCAGTTTTCTCCAAGTGGCGATTTAGCATACTCAGCTTAGAAATGTTCTTTTAGTAAAGCAAAAAAAAAAAAAACCCATGCTTCAGATAAGTGAAGCTGTCCTCACAGACACATTCTGCTCCAGTGAAAAGCACTAATCAAGCCCTCCGTGCATGATTTTAAACACTTCCTCGCCCACGCAGTCTCTCACAGTCTTCTTATGTCTGTTTGCTACATCTACCTACTGCAAAAGTCTTGCCTAAAAAAACTCAAGATCAACCATTGCCCTGTAATGAATAATCAAAAAGGCAGGTCATTTTACTGCAGTGCTATTTATTCAAAATACTCTAGATATAATGAATCAAAATAACATTTAAAAAAAAACTCACTATGAAACACTGACAGCATGAATATTCCAATGAGGGTTGAGTCGGTTGGCTCTTTCAGCTGTTTTGTATGTAAGTGTGAAGTGAGTGCATTGGGTGAAAATCCAATATTAGTGTTCCAAACAAGCTCAAGTCCAGAAGATGATGTAAAAGCTTGCATAGAAACAGATTTAGCATAACAGAGTTACAGTAAGGATAAACCAGACCACACAATTTGAAGGAGACCCGTTATGTTCCTTGCTATGTTGTAAGCAAATGAAACATGGGAACCACATCTTAAAAGGTTGTATGGATACAATAAAAGCTGAGTGTGAGCATTATCAGAGCAACATATGACGAATAAAACTTCAAATCAGAACGTAGAGCTTCGACATGAGGCTTAGGTGGTTTAGTCTTTAAAAAGCTTGCTCTTTAATCATCTCTTTGGGGCTCAATCTAGAGCCACAAGGATTTTAAAAGAAACCAAAAGAACAAGGGAGATGTGAAAAAAGATGGGGTACAGGAAGTGAGCCTGGCTGGAACAGACTTGCAGTTCAGTTAATGTCCCTGAGAGAATGCATATTAACTGTTTATAACATACCAGTCAACAGTCTATTACTCTAATCTCTCAACAGCTATAATAGCTATTGCATTCAGGTCAAACATCTTCTCATCCAGAGGTAACAATGAAGAGCTCTATCTATGACTAACCTTTCAGAACCTTTCTGTCGTGTGAATATGATTATGGCCCACAATGCACTGCCTGCATCCAAGGCTCTCATAGAGGGAAAATGAGACAAGCACAGTGATAGTTTGCCAGAAAAATGCCCAACAACAATAAAGACAATAGCAAGTAGCCTAGTTGGGTGGGGGTGGCAGAGAGGAAGTGTGGGCGGTCCTCACTGCACCCGGACCAGAAGCCATAAACAGCCACAGCTCACATTATCACCATTTAATGATGCACCAGCAAAGCCATGATGAGGTCCTCATTTGCAATTCATAACACAGCTAAATTAGCCGACACTGATTTATTTATTTTTGTTTAGCGAGGGGCTAAGCCCCTCGCCGAGGATTAAAGCGTGCTCCAAACTGATGAGCTGTCCCTATTAAAGCCATTAAAAGACATCCCATTTGGATGGGTGCAAAAATATGCAGGTATGTGCTCGCGCGAAGTGGGGCTGAGGTGAAACACAAGAGGTATGCTGAACCTCTGACTACTACTGAAACACGAGGACTAGAAGACTTCGCTGTTCAAAGACTAGATCTCAGTGCCCAATTCGATAGCTGGGCGTGTGGCAGCTAAAGCTTGAAAAACAGGCGCAGCAATTAGAAAGGTCTGTGACTCAGACATGAACACACAACCACACACATAAGCAAACATGTACTTTACAGTAACGGTCTGCCTTTTAAAAAAAAGTAATCACGAGTGCTCCAAAGAGAACTAAAGGAATTCAAAATGTCACTATTGATTTACAGAGGCTCTTATTAGCAAGCCTCGGGAACATACATAACATTCTCAAGAGCTACAAGCACATTTCAAAGAGGAAAAAAAAAAAGATCTGAGGCAAATATGCACCAGAACTGTCAATATTCATCAGTTAAGCCCTTTTTTTCTTACCCCACATGGCATTTTGTGCAAGCTTTACTTATCACACAACTTTTTAGAGATGCTTCCTGATAAAAAGTAGGATGTATAAATAATGTAACATTTCAACACCAAACAAATATAACTGGTCATAGAATGCACAGTCAGAATCACAATGATTGTGCGCACCGGTATCAAGGCTCGGATCGGAACAGATTTCATGTATTTTCATGTGAAACAAACCATAAATTGTTACAGCCACCATGTCTGTGATGTTTTGCTTGCAAAAAGTAGGCTTGGTTACTTTCTTTCATTTTAACACTTTTTTCCAAACCTGAGGCTGTTTGCACTGAGAGTTTGGTACGTTTGGTCGAGTGTGAAGCTGATTTAGAACCATTCAGCACCATGTGTGAAAGCAATTCCAGTCCCAGGGCTGAAAAAACCAACAAGCTATGTACACATTACCTCTTATTTGTACAATTTGTACAAATAGATGAAGTGACATATAATGAAACTGCATTTCATATGGAATTCTGCTGTGTGAAAAACAAACCTTTAATGATGACATCCTGAACTCAAATATTCAGGGTTCTTATAAGCACAAATATATGAAGATAATAGTGTCAGATCAGTGTAGGGTAGCTGATATCAGATTGATTAAAAGAATGAGATCGGTGCATCCCTAACTGCTTATCATCTTTTTGCATGCACCATTTTAGAGGAACATGTTTAACATGAATGGCAAACATACTAAGCATACATGAAGCACAGTGAATGTTGAGAGTCTGCAGCTGAACAATCAAGCATGTCTGCAGCCCAACCATTCAAAACTACACTGATTAAAAACCTTGACATAAACACTGAAGTGAAGTGAAGATCTTCTTCTTCTTTTGGCTTTTC
>CM074956.1:10447781-10485774 GCA_037577455.1 Pangasius macronema | reverse complement strand
TCATCTAATGTAACACAGATTACTCTGAACATCAGAACAACACAGATAACTTCACTCAGATATCACCACCACAAACTGAGATGGGCTAACAGATAAAGACAGAGAAAGACAGGTTCGTACTGACATTTATAAGGTTGCCAGGTCTGCGTGGTAAAACCAGAGAGAATGGGCAATCAAAACTAGCCAAAAAAAAAAGCATGACAGTGAATAATACCAGCCTAATTTACAATCTCACTTTCCCAAACCTTGTAGTGCACTTTAATTTCCTAAACATCTTTCAACAAGGCCCTAGGATAGTCTTGTATTCTTCTATATATTTTCCTACAATATTTATGAGAATGAAAAAGCTAACCTTCTGATGCATAAGCATATTCATCAGTAGAATTAACCTACTTTCTACTCCATATATATTTATATATGTTATATCTATTTTATCTATATCTATAAAAGCAAAATTGCCCGAGCTCTCTGGGTGGGAGGGATGGCACGCTCTCTCCTGTTAATCAGAGCGACACTAGTCAATCTCAGGTGTGTATGAGCTCATGTATGTGGAAGAGGGTAGATAGCTCTTTCCTCTGAGTGTGTTATGATGCCCTGTGGAGCAAGCATGTGTTAGCCTTCACCCTCCCCGGTCAGTAACAGTTGTATGATAGGGCTGGCTGATGGACGAGAATTGCCCAAAATCAAATCAAGTAGAAAAGGAGCTGCCTAAAAACCCTGACAGATTACTAGACTATGATAACTTTTGCTTCAAGAAGCATAAAATGTTTAGAGGCTGTATAACAGTATATTACAGGACAAAATTCTTGGCAGAGGGCAAAGGATCTGGGAAGAAGCTGTTCTCATCCATATAGTGTAGCTAAACAGGATAATAAATGTACTGAGATGAGAGAGAGGAGGAGTAAGGAGGAAGTGAAAAGCAGAGGGGAGATCCAGAGGTGCCCTGCCCATGCTTTTAGAGTGGGGAGTTGATTGGAAAGAGGATGGCTGTCTGGCGCTAATTTCTTTATGGTTATTTCAGTGCAGTGTTCATTCATCTTGACTCTGATGAGCGAATATGAGATGCCATTACAGAAGTGGCTTGGTGAGAGCACAGATGCTTGAGCCGCGATTACACTGGAAGCACTACATGAACATGGAATTAGATTCAAACAATTGGATAGGTAATACACCATCTGGGTATATAATAAAAATCACACAAAACACATCTTCACAGCATGGACATCTCCATAAACTACCTTTCATTAGGATGTTCAAGATTATCCTAAACATACTGTATACTGTAGACATGTGGTTCATAATCTCACCAGTGTTTTCATCATGGTTGCTTTTCAGAGCCTCCTGTAGAAGTCTTGCCCTTTAGAGGGTCCCTACAACTCCAACTATGATATCATGTTGGCCACAGAAATGCTCTGCTAATGCAAATGGCTGCAGGCCAAGCATCATTAACATAGCTGTGATCTTAACAAGCAGGCAACAGCATGACATGAAAAACATAGTGAAAGTGCTGTCTGGGAGTTTCGCAACACTCATGTCTCAAAACACTGGCTGTAAATTGATAGTTTATTAAAAAGACTTTATTTATGATGGGGAAAACCAATATTCAAAGCATGGGACGAAGGAATCAAGCTTGCCGTTATGATTAGAATCTGATAGACAATGCAGATCTTAAAGGTATAAAGCTGTTAAAAGAGAAAGACTGCAGGGGTCCCTGGGCTTGTTTTTGGCATTGATAGAAGTCCAAGGACCACCTTTTGAATTCATTAGGCTCTAAATCAGAAGTAGAAAACCTTCACATCTACAGAAAGTATCCAGCTCTCTATAAATACGGAAAGAGAAAAAAGGAGCTTCCTAAAACATCCTGAAAACCTGTTTTAATTCTGCCTCTTACAATAACAGATTATTGTAATAACAATAACACATTTCTTAGGTCCTTTTATACAACAGCATTGTTGAATTCTCAAATCAGAATCAATTAAATCAGAGTTATGATTTATTCATTTTCTATAATGGTACCTCTGACAGGAGTTCCAGCTGTAACATAAATGATTAAAACTATCTTTGTCGTTTCTATAGCAACAGCTCATTCACAAGGACTTGTATGGCATACACTCCAGATAATCTAAGGCTAATACTAAACACTTTTTTGTTCTTATTTAACAAAGAAAAAAAGTATAATCATAGATTATGGTGAGGTTTTCTATAAGTATAGGTTTTTTTAACATTTATGGAGGCAGTCTCGCGTCTCGAGTGTCAGCGCTTCAGTAAGTTGGCAGAGGCCAGTAAGTCTTCAGGACAGAGGAGTTTGTGATTCCTAGTTTCTTGGTAACATGACGAGCTGATAACAGGAAGTTATAACGTGTTTCACAGACATTCCATAACATCAGAACAACTAGGCTTATAAGTTGTTAAAAAGTGTGATGGGTCATTCATTAATAAATAAATAATTGTGTTCTCTGGCAAATCGCTGAGATATAACACACAGTGGAATAACACACTCTGGGCCATGCGGAAATAGTAAAATAATCCACCTGGTGTGGATGGCATGGATTGTTGTCCTGTAACAGCACAGCCCCTGTCATGTTATTTCTTACTTATTATAAACTCTGTCCTTCACACATTAAGAATGTTCATCATGTGACTCCTTTGGGAAGTATCGCTCCAGCGTTGCCTGGGACATTTCCAAGTGTTTAGTATCTGTCTGTCTTGATTAAAGTTTTGATTATAGCCTGCTATGTTTTTTATTGATTTAGTCTTGTCTATTTTATGTCTATTTGCTTATCACCTGATCTTTAGATTGCCTCATGTTTTGAGTAGCCCTTTGGTTTGTCTGCCACATGGACATATGTTACATGGCAAAAATCTTGATTTGTCTGCACCATGACACTTAACATAAAGAACATTAAGAAGTCCAGCTTTGATTCTCAGACCCCCTTCTTCATGCTGTAAGTTAAAGTCCTCCATAACACGCTGTTAAGAAGCAGACGGACCTGTGAGCTGAAACGTGTGTGTTGGTCGTGTGCTACAGCCAATTACTGTGATTCCCAGTTCCACGTATTATTACATTATTTTGTGAAGCTCTGATAATTTCACACTGTCCAAAATATCTGCAATGTAACTTAATGTAAAAAAAATGCAAGTGACTTTTCTTTTTTCTACACAAATTGAGGTGTTCAAAGCTACTGTATGCATTTTCTATGAAGCACACTCATTTTGGACTGCTCTATCTGCCTTAGATATAATGATTCCCTGTTTTTTTTCTACACACCAGATTTCAGGGGATAAATTTACCTTATTTATATAAACTAAAGGCAACTAACATTGAAGCTGCACAAAAGGTTCTTTGAATAATGTGAAATTTAGCTCTGACCCCACCAGACAACTGTTTCTCAGTACAGTCATTATCACACATCATATCAGCGAGCTGTCCAAATCCTCCCATTTCTAACCGGCGTTTGGGAGAAAGTGTGATAACGAGCAGCATTACACAAGATGGTTTCTGATGGGGAAAGAAATTATTCATGGTGAGAGAAAGAGAAAACAAAGAAAGACAAAAGCCTGTGTAAGGTGGCTACATATGTAAGAGAGATGGGGAGAGAAAGAAAGAAGGGCTTGGCTAAAGCGGAAGGAAGAAATCTCTCCCTCAGGACATTCACGCTGTTTGTGCCCATTACCTTTATCTATCAAATGCCTAACTCCATCCCAGCTCACTTGCTTTCCTCCCTGACTGTCTTGCTCACTCTCCATGTCATGTAACCGTGGCATTTAAAAGAGGTACCAGGGAAATTTCCTAATCCAAATTCACCAGTGAGGTGTTGAGTGCCCGGTGGAAGTACGCTGCCCAGTCAGTGATCATTCAGAGGGTACTGGAGAACGCCAGTGACATTCAGAACACAGCAGTGGCCTTCAGCTTCCTCCCCAGTAGAATATCATCCTCTGTCCAGTGACAGAGCCCCTCTCTGAGAAAGACTGCTAGAGTCTGGTGGTGGCACACACAGAGTTGATGAACTGGCACACCGATGAAAAGGCTTGGAGACAGACACGAGTGCTGCGGCAGCTATATGCTTAAGAAGCAGAGCGGGATTTGACTTTAACCCTGCTTAGCTCTAACTATTTACACTCGTGCTGTGCTTATGATATGACAATCCCACAGAGAATGCTGCACATGCTGCAGTGCATATTGGGAAATGCCAAGCTCCAAGCATCCAGGCAGGCTGGGGGTGGCCAAGTGTGCTGATGTAGAACAGAGAGTCTATATAGACGCTGACTACTGATGTGACTCAGCCTCATAACACATATATTCCCTCGTCACAAGATCAACAATGTTATGCAACAGAGAAACAGAAATTAGATTTGAGCCATTTACCAAAGTGAATGGAATCACTATGGCTATACGTACACATCCAAGAGGTGAACAGAATGGTGCCCTATACACCGAGTGCTTGTAATACCTGTGTTGTAACACAGAAACTACACATTCAACTATAATGTAACTAATGAGGATGTGCACTAGTACATACAGCTAGTAGTAATAGCTATTAGCAACAAGTGTAATTTGTAACAGGATTTCCTCTGTCTCAGGTAAATGCACATGTCTAAAACACATATGTGAGGGTAAGTGCATTCGTATAACCTGGTTAAGCTGTATAATCTTGTTTCCAACATGTCTTTTCTTCCTGATTGGTTGTAACAGGATGTGTGGAATTACCTACACTATTGGGGTCATTAAACAGCAGCTGCCCAAGAAATGTCAAATTAGCTAACATTCGGCTAGCTGGACTGCTTATGCAACCCAATCAAAATGTCAGGCTTTAAACCAGTCTGTAGTTTTATGCTACCTTCCCACAAACGACACAGTGTGTGACTTGTGTAACTTTACCTAATCACTGTATAGTGTTGTGGGGAAAAAATGTACGCCAACACAATTAGCTGGATTAGCAAAAGGCACACCTGTGCTGTGGTGGCAGCAAACAGCAACATTCTGTTCAATCCACACCACACACATCGAGAAAAAGAAACCTAAATGTATGACCATGTCAATGAAATGTGTGAGATGGGGACAGCCAAAGTATGCCAGCTATTATTGTAACAGTCAACTAAAAAATCTGGCACAACATATTAACAGCCTAGTAATTTTTTCTGGTTATCAATCGATCATTACTGTACAAAAAAATTGAGTGAGTGAAAAAAGAGATGAAACATAAAACAAGCACAGCACTATGTGCAGACTCGCCGATAAAGCAGCTGCTGTGGATCGAAATGACTGCTAAAATGCACAGAAACTCGTCCGTTGTGACATGTGAAGCAAAATGCTTTCAAAGAAAATCTAATTAAAGGTTTTTAACTATCAATAATTTACTACAAAGAGCACATTTATTCTCAGACTTGCTTCTGTCTCTGCAGGTCCCAGATGAGGTTTTATAAGATGACTTGCTTTGTATAACAACATAAAAATATTATCTGTACCATTTCATTTTTTTTTTTTGGAAAATAAATGTTTGACAATCTGTTTCAATTGAATGTTTGTAAATTTGTTCTTTTTCTATTAACACAAGTTTTATGTAATTTCTGTGCAATATTTGCTGTAATATTATAACCTGCAGAAAATGCTGCAATGTATTTAATCAGTAATTACAACGCATTGGCACAGGAAGTGGACATTTTCTATACTTTTGCTGTGTATGGTTTGTGAAATTCCAGACTGGTTTAAAAGCTGACATTTTTGTTGGGTTCCATGTTACACAGGTAGCACGACTAGTTACATGCTGAGTAAGTTGACAGTTCCTGGGCGACTGCAGTGTAATTACCCTAATAATGTAGGTAATTATGCACATCCTGATACTAAAAATCCGGAAGAAAAGTTTTAAGGGCGACTCAGCGGTTTATACAAATGTAATTACCATCACCCTGTTACTTGTCTAATTTGAAAAGGAACGTCCTGTTACAACTGGCAAGTTACACTTGTATCCTTACACAAGCCAAAGCATATTATATACTGTATGTATTGTACATTATTCAAGTTGTCCAGCTTTCAGTGTATGAAGTAGTGTTTGTTTTGGAAATACAATAAGCAGTCTATTACACACACTAGAGTAGCTGGCCATCGACATTCCAGCCTACTTGACTTATCTGAATTGTCCCATTGGTCAGCAGTAACAACCTGTGCAATGTACAGCTCATGAAGTGCTATCTGAAAGACATTCTGATAAGGCCAGACAGATAAACCTGTGTGGCATAAAGCAAAACAGACACATCATACTAAGTGAGAAATCAAAAGTTATGAATAAAAGCGAAAGCTTGGCCAATATAGGGTCTTGGAATAGTAGCGTGCCTCTGTTGCTTCATGCAGAGAGGCTAGATTGTGTGGAAAAGACTTAATACTTATACTAGAATCCCCCAGACAGCCCTGAATGAGTGACCTTTGACCCCCTGAGGACACTCCAATACCAGACGAGCAGAATGACGTCAGTCTGAGAAAGACTGGTTCATCAGCTGAGTGGTCAGGGCAAGGGGCAAGGAAACACTCCCAGACACAAACAGAGGAAAGACGGCGTATGACAGATGAAGAATGATCATGAATGATCCAGAATGTCTACTGCTTGTAGAACGTACAGTATTACACTGGTGGGCAAGATGGCAAATAAATCACAACGTGAAAATTATTAGTTTAATGATATATCTTTTGATACTTGTGATACTTAACATGGAATAGGGGGGAAATGAAACCCTCTGTACCACAATGTACATAACTTCAAATCAACTACTTTTAATAGAATCAGTCAGTGTTACAATAGTTCAAA
The DNA here is from genome assembly GCA_037577455.1 of Pangasius macronema. NCBI lineage: Eukaryota > Metazoa > Chordata > Actinopteri > Siluriformes > Pangasiidae > Pangasius > Pangasius macronema. The sequence continues at coordinate 10,478,974 of CM074956.1, read as the reverse complement.
AAATGATACCTTGTGTAAAAATAAAGACATCACAATATGTATATCATCATATCACCTTCTGCTACAGTACCACACTTGAATTTTTCATTATTTTGCTTATGTATTAGTGGAAATAGCACTTACTGTATCATTGGCTAGTTAGTTCTATACTCATTCCCTGATAAAGAGGGAAGAATTTACAGAACATGCTGGCTTAAAAAGAAAAAAAGAAAGAAAGAAATCATATAGTAGTCCATTTATACTAATTAACTAATAGTGTTTTGTAACTTCTTAATGATGCATCAAACAATTTCGACAACGTATTAGCTATGTCTCTGGTTACAAATATTATTATTGGTGATATAAAGCTGACATTCTGATATAGATACTCTACCCTTAAATCAAGAAAATCAGATTATAGTCTTATTTTTAACATCTAAGTCACTGATTTACTTAAAATGTGATGGGATTGAAAGCTAATAAAATAAAACAAAACAAAAAAATAAATGAAACAAAATAAAATAAAATGAAAGGTCTAGAGTACTCAACTAGGTATATGTAAAAACCCTCTACATCTGCTGAATTAGTTTTATCAGTGACTAAGCCATCATCACAGTACTGTTTCTCAGGCTGACCATTTGTCTTTGTCTTATGTTTGTCCTGCAACGGAGAAAAGAAGTGCATAAATAGATTCATAAAAGAGAAAACAGACGAAATCCCACAGCATGGGGAGAGATAGCAGCTCAGGCCGCATACGGGGCAAGCCCCCTGGGGTAAAGAGACAGGAGCAATACACAGACCTCTCCAGAGAGCCCATGCTGGAGCATTTCTCATGACTTCATCACTGGCCTGCAGTGAACAACACCAAGCAGATTAGTAAGGCTTTAACAGTAAAGCTTTGACGTACTGTATACAGCTATAACAAACAGCTGACACCTTGCAGCACTCTATAAGAGCAGGAGCAGGGCACAAGGCTTCAGTGTTGTGTGTTGTAGGGAGGAGATGATGAGTGGGCTAAACCAGTAGTGCTATTTTGAATCCAGCAATGTGCCACTGTACAGGATCCCTCTTCCTTGAAATTGCGCAACTGCTGAGGTATTTACTATCTATACCACCATAGTCAAACAAATAATAACTCACTATCCAAAGCTCCTGGTTCCCATGCCTCTGCAGTGCACAGCAGCAGGGGAGGAACAGAGTGGAGCTGGAGAGGAAAGAGGGGGTAGAAGGAGGGGGCTGAAGAAAGCACAGACGATGAAATAATAATAATAAAAAAAAAGAAAGACAGAATGCAAACCAAGTCAAGAGCCCCCAGTGAGGTGAGAGATGGCACATCAATCTTCAGCAGTGTTAAAGTGGGGCACATCAATAGGAGATTGTAAGCAGGAAGTATGAGCTTCACTGTGATGCTAGCTCACCGTCCCTCATGACTGACTGCTGGTGGAATCGATTAGAAGGAAAGCTGGGTGAAATTCCAGCCAGCACACCACACACAGTGGGTTCACTCCATAGCCAGGGAGAAAAAAACCCACTGCACAACTTCCTGTGACCTCGGGATCCCACACTCACTGACAAAATATTTGTGATATGCTTAGTGATTTGGTGCCAATTTGTTTGCAGTTTTTTCTGCGAGACGTTAGCAGTTGCTGTCACAGGGGAACATTAGTGAGCGCAGTTACAATGGCGTTTAATAGGTGAAAAAAATGAAATGACCTCAACCATACAGGATAACGGGCAGGTTTCACCATTAGCTCCTAAATACAAAAGAGCAAGAACTTCTTTTCTCACTCACATTTTCCATCAATGTCATACTAATGAGAAATCCAATGTATAAGTAGTACAGCAAACACTGGACTCAACCTTCCTGAATGCAATGCGGCAGTTAGTGATCTGAAAGATGACAGCACAATGGCTTTGATGAAGGATGGTGTATGTTGAAGCTTTGGAGACCCATGTATTTGAGCAACACTATGCAGCTGACATGATGAAAGAGCTGGACAGACTCAAAGATTAAAGCTCTGCTGCATCGCTCTCTTCAGGTAGGGATGAAGCAAGGGCCAATACCCACTGGAATGATTATCAGCAGGTAGTCAAATGGCAGCATGGGTAATAAAAGAAACCATTAGCCAAGGTGAAAATAGAGCAACATGTCAATAAAAGAAGTTTGAATTACAAAAGTCAACTCAGAATTTCATTCCAATATAACTCTTGGACAATAATGAAGATCACACGGTAATTATACACACTGATATGCAAGTGGTCCAGGGTTGATTTTTCCTTTAACTATGCAGAGAACTGATCAGTGAGGGTTAGAGTTAGATATCATGTCGATATAAATAAATAATGACTACACAGTAGTATAGGTGTTAATTATATACAGAAAGCAAATTTGGATGAAACAAAATAAGTGAATTTGTATCAGAATCCTGGCTTTAAAGAGAGATGATTCTTCTAGAGCTCTGGGAATGCACTCCATTATAGTCCTTGACATTCTGGAGAAAATATATTGATCTTCACTTGCTTAAAGCCAGAGGTACATACAGACCACAAGCTGCTGTTTCTCCCACTGCTCAGGAAGGAGCGAACATGGACAGAACTGAAATGCAGCGATTAGATGCTCTTACTCTCACCCTCTGGCCAAGAAAAGTTATTCTTGCACTCAAACTGTTCATTGTTACTAATATGAACAATCTTAGTGCCACAATTAATACAATTGCTCCCTTGATCACTCCTCTCATTGGTTTTATCACAAAAATGTTGGCCGAAGGTATTTCCTCATATCACAACCTGATCTCAGAGTCTAAACCGTGGCCAAGACTCAAAAGGGCCGAAAGTACATAAACTGGACCAAAGAACATTTAACTTGATCTAAAAGCTAGTTATAATAACATTTGCATTCAGGCCAAAGCACACACAAATTTTTTTTATACCCTAAATACCATCCTGTACCCAGCTTAAAGCCAACATAAATGTACATTGATAAGGCATGATGAGATAATGTGATGCCCAATCCAAGTGTGACATCAAGCTACAATATATGTAAGAAATAATACAGAGCAGAAAATGCATGCAGTAGAAAGAAAGCTCCAAAACAGTTATTACAAATCTTAATCCAGCATCAAAATAGGATACATCTGCTGAAAAACTCTGTAACTATCATTAAATCAATAATAGTTCTGTTCATTTAACTATTCATGTAAGCATATTTTATTGGCGTACATGACAAAAGGGGTGTAACAATTTGTAGAATTGTATTGTTCGATACAAGGCTGTCAATTCACGACTTCTGTGTATCAAACAATACATTTAAAGGTGGAATATGTAGGCTATTAATTATAAAACAATGCTTATGTTATGTGACTTGTTAACATTTAAACATAAGTTTCACATTTCCTCTTTGGAAATAGTAGCTTAATAGAACTCAAATCAGGATACAAAAAAAAAAAAACACACTTCTCCTAAGCAGATATGCTAATATGCTAGCATATTAGCTTACTAGCATACTAGGGCCATTATTTTTAAGCCAAATTGGGATAGCTTTGAAGCAAGGTTGTTGGTGAAAAAATATGTCGGTCAAGTAAAAAATGTGTCTCCCTTTTCTAATACCAATTTTTTGGGCTAGTTTTAGGTCTTTCAGTGTATTTTGGGAGAAGTAGTTAGAGTTGAAATTTTGCTGCCACCTGGCAACCCTGCACACCAGCAAAAGCTTGGCCAGAGTTTTCGTTTTAAGTTTCAATTATTGTACTTCCACTTGTGTGCTCTGTATTGAAATTGTATCACATTGAGACATCACCTTATCGTATAGTATCAATTTTAATTTCATGTAATATTGCACCTCTAATGAAAAGGTAATATGTGAACTGAAAAAAGTTAAACAAGGAGAGAAAAAGGCACAGATTAAAAAAACATCTGAGTTTTCAAACAAGACTCCTTTGCCATGAAATCTGCTATGAAATGTCATGCTCAGTGTTATTCTTTGAGGCAACTCTAAACTCCTGATCGTTTTGTAATGCCGGAGATGACACATTATCTTGCCTTTATCTTTCTGCTTCTTCATCACATTGCCTGTACCATAAAAGTTGCCAATGCCACACAAACTTTTTATGTGTCATGTCTAGTTATAACTGTTTCGCAGAGCACACCAAGCTTCTGTTACTTTACTGCACGTCAGCTGTAAGTATGTGTTTGTTGTCTGGCATGGCAACTGATGCATGGCATTGTCTACTATCTTCAGAACTGAATAAACTGAACGAGCAGTTAGGTACTACTCTTTCTGCCTCTTGATATTGTGACACCTCTGCAAAAGCAAAAGATCAGAGAAGAAATCTGTATTATGGCATATGTCCATTCCCATCATATCCAGAAAACGCAGCATAGATTAGAGAAAATACATCTGCAGGGATTTTGAAGTTCATGGAACAAATACATTATGGGTGCCACAAGGGTCTGTGTTAGGTCCCTTGTGCTTTTTTTAATGCTACCATACTATCTCATACCATGTTTGAGATATTATTTGGAAGCATGCCATTAATTATAAATTGAGAAAATGAAACTGGGTCGTGGCAGAAACAAACGAATGAATGAACAAAATAAATAAAAGCTAATCAGATATTCATGAAAAATCAGCAAAGGAGGCCTTGGACCAATTTGGTGAATAAAGATCACAAGATCATTGGAAGTCATTCTTAAGTTATTGATGATAGAGAGCTGCCTTTAGTTTCAGGACAACTGTAAAGCCAGAATTTGTATACTATTTATTTGATTCTCATTGCCAATGAACAATGTGCTTCAAATTTGGTTTGTCTCAAGGTTTCTCCCTATGTAGGTCCATCAGAGGAAGTATTTTTCTTTACTTCCACCCTCTTTGCTTATTCTATTATATTCATCCAACAAAAAGTGAAAATAAAATCTGGATTAAAATCGCTTTACGATGCCTGATATGCTTTTCAACAGGATCTAAATATCCGATTTTGCCCTGCGAGCCTCCAGTAAGAGGCCACCCCTCTTCCTTCAACACTTTATCTCTCTATGTAATGGCTAACAGACACATAAGACTCACTGTAAAGAGCACTGCAATAAACATAACACAGACCGTACAGTGTGTTCACACTCAATCTAGCCTAGGAAGCCTTGGGTTTAATCCAATGTGACCAAGAGACCATTAGAGATTCTGAGACACACAGCGAGAGTGTGCAGGGCACACAGGAGCAAGAACGCTGTCCCACTTTCATAAACCCGTGATGGATAGCGCCGTCTCGACACTTCTGCTGAATCCAGAGATTGTCAACATCTGCGGGAGGTTGAGGAACACAGGTCAGGCTGGCGTGCTGGCCCTTGCATCCATCTTCCAAAACTGCGGTGGGCCGTCAGGACCGATAAAAAAAAATGGGCCGAGATCTTTCATTCCCAGTGGTGTACTTTGCAAAGCAAACTGCTTCTGCATCCACACTTCATTATGCTGGACAGAAATGGCTCACCCCAGACAGGAAGCATATTTCTTCATTATTCACAAATAATTACAGTGTCAAGGGAGGGTCTTGTACTGCAACATGCTTAGGAACACTGGCATAATAAATTAGTATCTAATTACATCTAAAATTACAAAGGGTTATACTTGTAATATTTTGAACACGTATAAGTCAGAAGAAGGAAGACGCCTGTTGAGAGACTCTGGTGAGACAGACCGTGTAAACACAGACCTTTTCAAGCTTTCAGGGGACAACCGATGTAGAGTTGTTATAAACACAAAACATAAAAGTAAAACACACTGTCAGTGTTCTCTGTGTATTTCGAGCTCTTACAAAGAGTAACACAGGCACACTTCTCTGTTAGATAAGCGTGATAGAGCCTTAGCTTGGGGCTTAAAAACATGGTTCTCCATGTTTCTCCAAAAAAAGAGTTAAAATAAATGCAGACAAGGCGCGTTTTGTTAGAGAGGAACAGCTCAAGCCTCCCATTGGAGTAGTGATCGCTGCCTTATGAAGGAAGACACTCAGTTCCAAATAAAGTTTGTCATATTAAACACAATCTTATTTCACGTCTCTACCAACTTGCACTGTTTTCAAGCATTGGAAACATTTCGGTATGAATGAATTAAGTTACTGTATGACAGTTTCATACCTTCAAGGGCTTATAATATGAATATGTTGCGTAAAAATGAATTAAAATATTGACAACATTTCTAGACTCACTGCACAAAAGGATAAAAGGAAGCAAATTCCTCTAGTACTATATATACCTCTGTGTCTTTGAATATTTTATCTTATCCTGCTTGAGGTCTAATTTATGCTCAGACATCTGCTACTATGTCTGTTATTGCAGTTTCCAATCTGTCAGTGAGAGTGGAAGGCAATCGGCACACGAAATTTAGCAACTACAACTTAAACATGTATGGTTCACACACATTCATGTGCAAGCGCATGCATGCAGTATCACCCAGGTATTACAGAGAACGCCTCCCCAGGCTCAGAGCTATAGATTTGCTGATGGTGTTACTTTACCATTCTGCTTTTATACAATCTAAACTGCTAAGCGTGCACATGTATGCATATCTTAATGAGCGTTTCTTTAAATCATCTCTTTGTTGACATAATTTTGACAGAAGCACAAATCTTGAGATACACAAAGGTGCTGCTGCCTTCACAGAGACTAATGAATGAAAGACTGGGGAAAATACTTTGAACATGTTGGTTAAATTTCAAACTGGTTTACATTATTGTGTTGTTTTCATGCACAAGGCATAGCTCAGTTCATCAATATACGGTTCAATATATTCTCCATATCCACATCCTCCACGACCAGTCATCTGTGCTAAATTAATGGCTCAAAAGGGTGTGTGGGAGAAATAAAAACACTCCCCCATACAGTAAGCACACACATATGCACACATACCTATACACACACTTCTGATAACTGTCATTACAGATAATAGTGCTTTGAGGTGTGTGTGGTGGTATTGTCTTCCTCTGACATCGTCCCATAGTCCCATAGGTCACATTTGCACCTCTCACTTCTCTGCTTTTCCGTCTACCCTTTAGATTTGAATTAATGCCTGATGAGACCAAAGTGAGTCAACGTGATATGGCCTGGTTGAAAAAGAGCGATTCCTTTATACAAATTCCACCACACAGCCTGCTAAAGAAAAGAAAGAAATAGTGCCTGTCAGTAATATTTTACTACTGATATACACTTCAATACACTTCAGTGAGACGCACTGGACCACAGTCAGATCTGACGTAGAGAGGAAGTAAGTAAATGAATACTCACACAGTCTACTCAGACAAAATATGAGCAACAGTAATGAAAGCTTTGATGGATACTATTAATATGATCACATATAGGAAAAAGACTACAAAAGTGAAAAGCACAATTTAGTCCTAATGTGCAGTCTGAGAACAATGTGTATTCCCAGTGGTCATTTAGTGTAAACTAGCAGCTTTGGCCACATGCTGGCCAGCGGAGATCCATGTGGGGTCTCTAATTAGGTGATTTACAGAGAAGTGGTCAGCACCAAAAAAAAAAAACACAGTGCCACAATACGCAAAAAAGCTGAATAATCTGAAAAGAGTGAGAATGTGCTGGTCTGTTGAGTTGTTAAAGCCCCGAGTGTAAAATGGAGTAGATCTGTGTGTGCACATGCTTTGTGAACCCTGCCAAGCAAGTGCTTTCCCTGGTGTGTTGTCAAACTGAGATGGTCAATGGAGATGTCAGGCTGACGGGCAGCACAAAGCTCAACATATGGGAGGACTGTCACACCTTAACTACTCTGCATGAAACCATAGCAACAAAGACATGGAGAGGTAAAAAAGGAGAAGAAAAGAATGAGACAGAAAATAAAACTGAAGAGAAAAGCAGGAGGAGCATGTTTTTTTTTTTTCATAAAGGAGAACTGATTTCCATGACAACCCTGGCTAGGGAAGGGTGAGTAGCGAGAATAGCAGAAGGAAAAATACTCAATGTACAGTATTATATGTCTACTCATTCCAAAGGTTGCCAGACTTGGAACTCTCTGGAGGGGAAAAACTGATTAAAAAAGAGAGCCAGCAGAGGGAAGAGAGAGAGAGAGAGAGAGAGAGAGAGAGAGAGAGAGAGAGAGACAGAGAGTGGTCTGGGCGACCCATGGATGCATGTTGGCCGCTGTTCAGTCTTGAAAGCAGGGATCTTTTTTGAGCGCTTATCATCATAGCAGATTAGAGCAGAGGTTGCGTGAAATAGAGATGTAGAGGAGAAGGTTAAACTAATAGTTGAAGGATTTAAAAACTTCAAAAATCACAAGCCCATTAGCCACAAAAGGGGAAAAAGCCCACCATATTGCAGTGCCATTGGCCACTGCCAAAAGCTCGCTCAGCTGTCCTTCTCTCCGTGTGTTCAGATTTCCTGGAGGGAAGAGACCAGCTAAATAATTCACATTCATGCTTGATTTAAGACAGCTCATGTTTTTCAAAGTGCTTTTGTCATTAAAACCAAGACCTCGGTTAGATGCCCATTATCTTCACTCGGTGCTGCTTTCAAGGTGGAAGGTGAGGTGATTAGTCTGAGCTGCTACGCAGACTCAATTTGTGTGCTATCATATTAGCATAGAGCTAAGATGCAATTACAGTCATACTTCAAGCCATATCGGATTAAACACACCTTCAAAGCATCTGTATAGCGGTAGGGGTTAACCAACATCAGTCTAGGAAGTCATTTAAAAAGGTGCTCTGCCTCAGTGCTCTTTCTGAATGTGTTTGAGTCGATTGTATTACTAATTGGAAAATACTATGTGGGATAAAAAGTAGGAAAATCAAAGTCGTATGGAATTTTGTCTTTGTTTTCTATTGGTTTTGTTAAGTAAGTATAAATAATAATAATAATAATAAAAAAAATACAGGGTGTGCTGTTATAGAAAAAAAATCGATATTGGGTGATGCCATTACCACCTGAAGTGAATTATTTGCCTATAATACACATATTGGCGTGTTTTATTCTGCTTATACCACAGCCATTTGCTAACAATTACATTTTATAATATAATTTATATTTATTAATGAATGAGACATCACACTTTTGACTCACTGAGTTACATTTACATGTTATGGAACTTCCTTGAGACAAGTTAGCTCCTGTTATTTCTTACATTATAGCAGTTCTAAATGTTGATCCCCGACCAGCTTCTTTTTTCTCTCTGTTTTAAAGTTAATAAGACAAAAAGAAAACGCAGATATTCATCTTACCAAGAAACCGCATGTCACATGGTAACATGGGTATTTTCAAAATAGCTTTTCTCCTGTAAATTGCTTAGGATACTAAGAATACAGAGACTTTCCATGTTTTGAACAATGCTTGGCAACGTTCAGTATGTAAAAAACAAGAGGTTAAATTATTTATTACATATTGATCTTATTTTAATAGTGTAGTAGTTGAGGTGGGCTTGGTTAAATGATGTTGGTACAGAACGTCTCATGCAGAGCATTCATGCGAATGTTTGACACATTGCTATGCAACATATGCACGTGCCAGAACGTTGATATTCAACGTATAGAAGGTGCTGCACATAAGTTGCATGTAAATGTTTTTTTGTTTGTTTCTGTGAAACTGAGCTGGGTTGGGGTGTTGTTATAGAAATTTAATCAACACCTTCTGACCAACTGGATTGGAGATTTCAACATTGCTGCAGTATAATAGTTTTAAAGCATTTTTAAAACAGTTTGAAAGTTGCTAGGCTTTACAAACTTCAAGCTATTGAGGTAAAGGGATTAACTTTTGTTTTATCTGTGTGTGTTTGAACTCGACCACCTATCCCGTTCCATGTCTCCAGCTCTGCAGGCAGTGAGGTCCAGTTTCGAGCAGGAGCCCTCTGGGGTGTTTCCCAATTCACTGCACACCACTCTGATGATTACATTCCTCAAGACAAGATAAATGGTGTGGTATGACAGGCTCTCTAGCCAAGCCTCTCATTTACTTCCCATGGGACAGTGTGTGTACCACAACAAGACTGTGGCTTTTTTCAGTCCCTCCTCTGACAGGCTGTTTGCTTGTTTTATGATTAGAAAGAAAAAAATTATCTACGAATATTTTGGTCCCATCACATGTTGGAACAAACCTCTAGGCTACTGTCAGCTTATTGATCATTCACAAATAGACTGTTCATGCTTTATAAATGGTATGACGGTGTGATGTAAGTTGTAACATCAAGTTGTGCCTAGTGGTAGTCGTTTCAGTAGTCATATGTCTACCAGCATACACCAGGAAAAAAACAATCTTACTACCATGTGACTGCATTTTAAAAAGTATTGCTTTGCTCAATAAAATCTTCTCAATTATTAATGCCAACATCCTCCTACTGTAGGGATATTATGATATTAAGTCAAGGGTAACTACAGCTATTCCGTTAATGGACTACCCTGCTCATTTCAGCTTCAGTTAAAGATATACAGTAGTATAGCCTTAACACCTAACACAATTCTGATAATAATAATAAAAAAAAAACAAAAAAAAAAACATAAGAGCCATTGAGATCTCAGAAGATAACCCAGTGGGATAACATCTTGTTCCTTGAAATGATCAAGAACACTATGCACATTGCACACAATCAAAAACAAGTCAGCCAAAGACTAATCTCAGTAAGTGCAAGGCTGGACAAATGATAAATTCATTAGCTAGTCCACTGGGCAAATGAATGCTCCAATGCACTCCATGCAGTCTCATGTTTTGGTTAAACCCCAAATTAACTAGGCTAAAATAACTGAACACAATTTAACTCAAAACCATGATGGTCTTAGTTAGCTAGTTAGATAAATTAATACAAATAAAGGCTGTCCATAGGAACATACTTGCCAGAGAAAATAAATTAATAATCAATTTCCCTATGAGAAACTCTGTGTATTCGTATTCTTTACCCTCTCCTCATAATGCCTCTAAGTAGTATATCCAATTTGTAGTAATTAAAAGTTAAATTGTGCGGTGACTGCATGTTGTACAAGCATTATAATTATATGCTGCACTCTAGACAATAGGAAGTCTTTTTTTCTGGTCCTTGGATGGATAAAAATCACTAGTGACCAGTATATCAGCAACCTTCTGAGCCTACTTGCCTGCAGGGCAACTACAAATGAAACTCTCATAGCCTGGACACATACTGTGCTTCTCTTGTGCACCTAGGTTATGAGTTTTTGAAGTATAAATTGTAAGTAATACTGCCAGTACATCTAAACCTAAAGCAAACCTTCAACCCTCGTCTCCTTGTCAACTGACAGATTCAGCATCCATGTCTGCTTATGCATTTTAATTATATTACACATTTATCAGTGATTTTTAACTCATTAGCATCGTTCGGTTTCTGCAATCACTCAAATGGAACACAGAATGTTCTTTCAAACCTCAATTTCAATCTGGAATACTGGCTTTTAAGCAAATGACAAAAAAAATTGCCCAATAAAATTTAATGTATGGTTGATTGTGAAAATGATTCTCACAAATTGTCTCTTGCTTGACTTAAGTATCGGGGCAAAACTCCAAAGATCATCATGTCCCACATCATCCTTTCAGCTATATCCATATCCAGGTCTTCACTGCATAACAGATGGGCATATAAATGGGGTGATTTTAAAAATGACACCAGAGGGAAAATAATAAATCAGTTTCTCTCTTGCTCTTTGCAAAGTGATTTTTTTTTTATAAACATAAGAACCAGTATTCCAGACTGAAATTGAGTTTTAAAAGAACATACTGTGCCACCGTATGGCCGGAAAAGAAGGGCTGATATATTTCTTTAGCACACAGTGTTTTCCACTATGTAAAACATTAATTACTTTCATATGTTCACTTCCTTCCAAGTATCTTATCTGATGCTACCCTCCCAAGAAACCAAAATGCAAACATTTTAAACGTGCAGCTAGACAACAAGCCCAGAATAGCACATGACGCTCAATGCATTACCTTATACACACTGGGACTGAAATCAGACCCCATGAAGAGGTACACAATAAAAACTCTCACAACAATAGACTCCTGCCAAAGGCCCTGGATTCATTTCTCTGTTCATTTTTTCCCTCAATAACTTTGAGGGTCTGCTCTGCCAAACGGCGGGGGGAGTTAGGACCTGGTGGACTCACTCCAGTATGGTGCTGCTCTCCTGAAAATTAAAAGCAGACACCCAGTTTTTTTTTTCTTCTTCTTCTTCTTTCGCTCTTTTTTTGTCTTCTGACAGAGGTGGAGGGGGTCTGGAACTGGTTTTGTAGCCACATCTTATAGGAAATCCTGAACAGAAAATGTTAACGAGAGACACGAAAAACCACCAGAACTGTGTCTGCCCCCTCCTCGTACTCATAGTGTGACAGCAGCACATAGAGGCAAGAAGGCTAGCCCCAGTAAACCCTCTCTCTCTTCTCTCTCTCTCTCTCTCTCTCTCTCTCTCTCTCTCTCAATACACACACACACACACATATCCCACACACAAATTGTCTCACATAGAGCATTAGAACATTGCAACTCCCTCTCCAAGGCACACACAACTCCTCCAACTAAATTACAGCCCCACAATGGATTCCAATAAAGCATAGGGGGTTGGGGTTTAGAAAACTGAAACCGTATAAAAATTAAGACGTGTTCTGGGGAAGCCTGACTGCAACACTTAATCTAACCCAGATCACAAAGACTGATTTGTACAATTGTTGCATGCAAGGCTCCAAATTACCAAGTACTCATGATATCCTTGAACCAAAAAGCAAAAAGTTCAAAAAAACAATAAGGCAATAATGATGAGTTCATACGGCGGACGATGAAAAAAAATATCATGAGAAGATTGCACATTCACAACGCACTTTCCTTTTTGTCCATGTGGTGCTCTTGCTGCCACATTTGCCCTTTTTGACATAATCATGTCAATCATAATCAATCTCATCTAGCCTGCAATAACAGAAGAGTAAAGAACAATTCAGGTGAGGCCATAACATTCAGGTGTAATCCTTCATGCTTATTCAGAGCCGGTGGCATCACCTTCCGTCTTCAGTAATAATGGTTTGGAAACTGTAAATGTCACCAACGTTTCTTGTCAACATACCGCAGTAACAGCAACACACAAAGCTTCGGCTTATTGTTTGCCACTGCAAGAGCAAAACACATCCCAGTAAAAAGCAATGAAGCGCTACATTGTAATTAGTGTGGAAGAATTCTGGGAAGATTTTGCCACATACCCTCCCCCTCAACTACTTTTCAGGTCAGCAAAGCTGTGACTGCATAAAACATTGAGGTGTGCCTCCGCTAAGGCATTATGTAAGGGATAGTGTATAACCAATCAGTTATTATTACAAAATCAACCCACCAAGGTGAGCAGGACACCAGCAAAAAATAGTCCATCACAGCAACACAAGGGTACAATGGGATATACAGCAGAGCTAAAAGAGTTTGTCCACACTAAATAGCTAGCTAGCTAAGCTGCAATCTTTTAGCTAGCTGTCATTTGTACATCCTGTAAAATCTGCATTCACAAAACCCCATTCCAACAAAGCTATGAAAAACACGACCTTAACTGAGAAATTCATGGATCAACTATATCCCCCCCCCCCTTTTTTTTTTAGCTTTTATTTGGACAGCTTAGTCAGTTAGCTCACATAGGCTTTCCTTAGCTTTGTTACTAGTGTTAGTTGCGCTAACTAGGCAGCTTATAAACACTATAAATTCATTTTATCACCACAGCAGAATCACTTTAGCATTCTGTGGAACTGTTTAATAGATGTAGCCCTTTATATCAAACATGCATGGCAAGTGGTGCTGATGTGGTCATGTTAGCTTACTTTATGTTTGGAGCCTAGATTTTGCCATTTGAGAAAGTAGCTTGCTAGCATTTTCTAGTTGAATACACATAATACAATATTCATACTGTGGAGTCTAGAAAAGTGTTTATTTTTTATTTTTTTTATTTGTTTTTTTTTTTTTTTGCCCACAGCAAAAGTATCTGGTGGCATGGGGATTTAGCACTGGATTCTACAATGCTTTGCTGAGTACTAAGAACTGAATGGAGTTAAAGGCCCTTGGAGAAGTGTCTATAAAAAGAATAACATTAGGGACACATAAACACAACCAAAGAGTCATTGATCTCTGTATTCAAATAGATTGTCTCTGGCATTTAATACACTTGCTTTGATCACATTATGTCAAGACTTACATTATCATATATCTTACATTATCTGTAATCGCCAATGAGACGTAGAGTAAAATGAGACACTGTATATTGGACATCTTTGACGATGCTGATACTGATGTTCCCATAGGACAATTGTAGTTGCTGTGGAATGTAGTCCCAACAGTAATAACAGCAGTCATTTCATTTTCAAGTCTATAGGATGAAGTGTAATTTTTTTCCAGTTCTGTTGAGAACAGTTGCCATGGAGAAAATTTCCACTTTTAGCGCTAATTATAAGTATATATTCTTTTTCTGATGGCTTTCCTCATTCAGACAGGCTGAAAATTCTGAGTGGGAAACATGTGAAAACATGGGGCCATGAAAACATGGTGCTGTGTTTGGGAGGTGGTCTGAAAATAAGTACTGGTCAGTCCTGGGGTCTATCACTGCCACCTGAAACCCTTTTGGCAGCTGAGCATGTCCAAGAAAGGAGATAAAAAAGGATATACAGACAGGTCAGACAAGATAGACATGCCAGCAAAGATTGATAAACAATCAGGAATTCCTCACCTCTTGAGCAGTGACAATCCTTCCTCACACTCACACACACACACCACATTCATACACATTCATGATGGTGTACTAACAAAGGCACACAAACAAGTTACTTGGAGGAAACATAAAACCCAGATGGTAAAATAGGTATAAAGACAAAAGGCAAGCTCAGATCTACAGCCTGAGAAGACCAGGACACTCTGAGGCACATGGGACAGTGTGAGAGTGACAGTATAGGAGTGTTGTTATGTTTATCCTAGAAAAGTGTATTAGAGGATAGTTGAGGCTCAGTCTCGCTGGTCATAAGACAAAGAGAAAGCAAATAGAAATGGTAGAGGTAACAAGCTTCAGAGGCCATATGGGAATTTGGTTAAGCTGGCCAACATACATCCCACACCTTCCAATTCGTGCTCCCTCTCTCTCTCTCTCTCTCACTCGCTCTCGCTCTCTCTCTCTCATGCCATTCCACTCAGCCCAAGTCTCCTCCAATTCTCTAATGAGAAAAAGCTGGTAAGAAAATCCTGGCCTGATTCCTACATAAACTTACAGACATCTCACGGAAAAGCCCAGAGAGAAAGCGAGAAGAAAAAAGTAGGAAGGAGTGAAACAGAGAGGTGGGAGATCAAACAAAGTAAAGAAAGACCCGAAAATTAACAAAACCGGATGAGCACATTACTTCCGTCATAATATGGATTTTTCCATGATGATACATACAGTATTTGTTTTTTAATGCTGCTTTCTAGACAGTAGTGATTATAAGCTAGTGGCAAGATCTAATTTATCATATGGAGCAGCTATCACAAGTAAACTGAATGGATGTATTGATTTTGAACAGATGCACTGCACCGTTTTAACACACACACACACACACACACACACACACACACACCATTTTGAACACTTCTACACCAATTGTCAATCCTCTTTTGTATCCTATTATGTAATGAATCCTATTATGTAATGAATAAAAGTGACAGGGCATGCTGTTATAGGAAAATAATGTTGTTGTTTTTTTACTTAGTTGTTTTATTCCTCTAATACCACAGTAATTTGCCAACTATTACATTCTTTGTATTTATTAATGAATGACATGTGACACTTTTAATCCATTTATAGTTGCATTTAATGTTGTGGAAAGTCCACATAACAAGTTAGTTTCCGTTTTACTTATAACAGCTATAAACAGTCGTTCTCTCACCAGCCTCTCTTCTCTCTCTCTCTCTCTCTCTCTCTCTCTCTCTGTCTCTCTCTCTTGAAGTTAAGATGAAAAAATGCAGCTTGTCATGTTACTGACAAACCACAAAGTGCAAAGTCATCTGTCCTGCAGACTTTCCCACAGCGTAAAATACTCAAAGCGTTGATGTGGAGTCTCCTTCCGTAAATGTGACACAAACATTCTCCAGAGCAAACAGAAAGCTTAACCATAGTAACCCTTACACATCAATACTTTCGAAAAATGTGTTTATTGCTAGATTTGAGTTCAACTTAAGACATGTTAACTTAATTGTTACTACAGAATCCGTAACAAGCGCATTAATATAAGCCTGTTCTTAGCCTTGCAGCCTGTCACAACAGAAAGTGAATAAACACCTTCTGACCAATCAGAATTAAGAAGTCTACCTGATTTATTAATAAGGAAACCAGAGAAGACACACACACATCCAGACACACACACACACATACACACACATACACACACACATACACACACACACACACACACACACACACACACACACACACACAGACAGACACACAGACAGGTTTACTTTCAATCACAGCACTAAAAGAGACACAAAAAATATGAAATTATTCACAAATTTAGGGAAAAAAAGAAATGCATATCTTATATTTGAAACTCTTGTGACAATTGGCATGTGCTATACACTCACCAGCCATTTTAATAGGAACTGTCCAAATACACAATCAGCCAATCATGTGGCAGCAGTGCATTGCATAAAATAATGCAGATACAGATCAAGAGCTTCAGTTAATGTCCAGATCAAACATTAGAATGGGAAAGAACAAGATACGAACAGGAATCTGAGGCTACAGTAGGCACAGGCTCACCGAACCTGCACAGCTGAAGATTTCTAAAAGACCAGGCGATGTTTTTCCAACCATCAACTGTTTCTGCCTGCAGAACTGCCACTCACTGGATGTTTTTATTTGTTGCCGTTTTGTTTTGTTTTTTTTCGCACTATTCCATCTGTCTGCCACAAACATGCCATGCTCAAAGATCACAATTTCTCCATTCTCATGTTTGATGTGAACATTAACTGAAGCTTTTACCCTGTATATGCATGATTATATGATTATATGCTTTGCACTGCTGCCACAGTTTCTCTGTTTGAATATTTGCATGTACGAGAAGGTGTTCCTAATAAAGTGGCCAGTCAGTCTATATGCAGACAAAAGCACACACCAAACACTCATTCCCAAACTCATTCCTTTTCAAATGAAAAGGTCGAGGGAACTTATTATACATCAAATAATACACACATACAAAGATAACTGCTCACAGAAATAAAAAAAAAATGCAGATGAGACTAAAATGCAAAATTCATGCTGAGATGCACTCTGGTGTTTTCTCCAGAAAGATTTCATACAGTACCATGCTTCAGACAGAAGCTTGTCTGCAGAGAATTTAGTAAGACATGAAACAGAGCAGTAATTTAAAGTACAGATTAGCTGATGTGTAATTATATCTGCCCTCCCTCTTCAAACTGCTGCCTTATAGATGACTGGCTTTGACAGGGCCTCATAATGAGCCTCTGTACATTAATTCAGGGCCTTGGCATATATGATATCCTGCCTGAAATGTGTTATAGGGAAAAAAGGAAAAGAAAAGAAAGAAATGATAGAATTATGAAATATTAAACAGAAAGTAATGGCGATTTTTCTGCATGGCAAGGATGGCTTCAAAAACCTTTCAGACTTTTTAGACTAAAGGTGGAATTGGCTGCTTGATTGTGATTAATTGACAATAATTAAGGCCGTGAATGCTCCAGGAGTCAAAATCGTCTCTCATAAATCAACAATATGATAGCATTGGCAATGAGGTACCAATTAGACCAGGAGTAACAATGCATAAGAAGTAGAAAGCTGCCAAGCTGAATGTGCCGGTGATATTATGAGAGCGCAGAGACAGTAGCAGGAGGTGCCAACAGCTGAAGCACTTTCAAAAAGAATGAAAATCTAGCACTCATGATGGGAATGTTTCCTAATGAACAGAGCTCTTTACAAGCTCCATTCCACATCCTGAAAAATCTACCAGCTCTAAATCATGTCCCTGGCACAAAAAAGCATTTGCTTGAATTGTGCGACCAGACAAGAACTTTTAATGAGCGTAGAAGAAAAGCAATAGGCATTTCCTGAGATTTAGTACAGTTCTGCTAGGCTCTGTTAAATGCAAATGAATAAACACAGAGGAAAGAAAAAGAGCTTCTCTGTGTTTGTCAGATTGAGAGGCAACGGTATTCGACATTTTCAAACACTAAATGTGGAGAAGTACAACAACCTGACGGTATCAGGAAGATGCCCTGCTGTCAGCGCCAAACACACACAGGAGAACACACATGCATACGCGACTCAGGCTTAGGGAGCTTCCAGAACGTTCTGTCAAAGCGAATAAGAAATCTTTTAAGCTCAGCAGCTTTATTGCTGTATTGTATATAGCTTAATTCCACGATCTGATCACTCATTATATGTCTGTTTCTGCAGCTATGAGTGGGAATTACTGTGTATTACTGCTAATGCATATACAAGTATAACTCTTTACTGTGATCTCCTTAAGTAATAAGGAAGAATTTCCAGTAAAAATAAGGACAGACGTAAATGATACTCCTTGTGAAGTTTGGATATGGTAAACGCTGCAGACTCGTAAGCCAGCAGGCCAGACATTTTCTGCTGGTTAAGTAAGTGTTCACTTCATGTTCTATTTTACAGACAGATTAGATAAGCCAACAACTAATTATACCTTTGTGATAGAAGCAAAACAAAAAAAAATACTGACAGAAAGAAAGAAAAAATAATTTGAAGGTATTTTCCAAACTTTTCAAAAATCCTTTGTACTGTAGTAGTTTTCGCCTGAACAAAACAGGCAGAGGTCCTATGAGAGTTGCTCTTTCACTAGCCAGGCATTAACCGTAATAATAGACACCTAAAGGAATCCTCTGCGTCTATCCCACACTCGGTTCCCAGTCATCTGTAGAACCATTAGTGCAGATTTTCCAGACATCAAACTGCAAATCATTCACTAAGTACTCGATCTCTCTCACACAGTTGCGCACAGGCGGCCCCGCAAGCGCCAAGTGTTAGGCAGAACCAGAATACATCAGACTGTCAGACAACCGCTAGCGCTATAACACGCCATAAGGAACTGAGCTATAGGAGTGAATAAATGAAGCGTGGACACAAACACAATGAATCACAAGGCTGGGGTTATCATGAATGCATGCAACAATGGTGCAGGATTGCTTGGATTATATGATGTTGAAATGCAGAAATCCTTTTTCAGGTTTCTAAAAACATTACAAACAGCATTTGAACCCTGGGAATCATCAAGAATCATCAAGAATATAAGGCAGTGAGACTGAGGTTCCATCTTCTCCAGAGAGTCCAGAGAATTTTTACATGGCTCCTATGATCTGAGTGTCTAATCAATCGCAGCTACATGATAAAAGTATTTTAAAACAGTGACCTTTATGTAATAGCCATAGGGATTAAACAGCGGTTTTACACGGTACATCTCAATAACAGCTTTCAGTAATGAGCCTTCGGGACTTACGCCACAATCAAGCCAACACGTTGATGTCAAGTATCAAAATGTCCACGTAAACTAATGATTAATGCGAACACAGAATGCAGCAGTATTGAAGATGTATCTGGAGTTACAGGGAAGGGGAACTCATCACCCACAGCATTCTACATGGCATATCTACAATAATACTTACTGCTTTATTATTTTTGTCAATAATGACTGCCTGTGTGAAACCTAATCTTTGACAATCCGGTATGACCCCCCAGTGCTGAATTAAACTCTACAGCGTTGAATGAAACCTTAATGTTCATTTGAGTACACCTATAGATGTTAATTCAATGCTGGAGATGTTGCTCTGTTGGGATACACAACACATTCACAGTCTTTTTCTGTCAAACACCATTTCAAACAAGCAAACAGACTGCCTGTGTATCTGTGTAGGAGGATGAATCTGGGACAATGAATTTCCTATAGCTCAGTTAATGAGGTCCCTTTTGGGTCCTTTCATAACCAGACAAATATATGGGACCTCATAAGCAAGGGAGATGCAGGACAAATAGTGGCCTTTTAATGATATGGATATGTGGATATGTGGCAGGCCCTTTTACTGTTGAGGAATCCAAGACGTCCAATACCTCTGTAATAGCTCAGGCCAAAAGAACCACACGTTTTCCCTAAAGCCAGTGGCAGCCTTTGACAGTCATTTTGCATGGATATAGGCTTCTGTGGTGAAGGAGAGAGCGTGAGGACGACTGAGAAACAAGCAAAGAGTAAGACAAGTGTGTTTGATTGGGCAGCCGTTCAGAGCCCGCAAGAGCGATCATATTTCCCTGCGAAGAAAAACAAAGCATCTGCACCCAGACATCACAATCAGGTCCAGCCCGCTTGCCTGTCCAAAAAAGCATTCTTTCCTTCGGAGAAACTGCTGTGAGTCCATCTCAAACCAAACAGAGCACCTACACTAAGAAGCATCCCCCACTGCCTGCATGCCCCCTGACTCTCATATGTGAGCCACAAAGATTTCTGCGTCAGCAGCAGCCTCACAAAGTTTACCATCTTTTCTGCCACCAGTAGGCAACTTTTCAAATCAGCAAATGGAGACTCTGAACACCTATCCACTGAAAGGGCAATTACTTAAAGATGGATCTCAATAAAAACAGAATTACCTTCTGTGCTGAACCTTCTCAGATCAAGAGCTTTGCAAAAAAAAGTTGGATTATTGCAGCTAATGCTGAATTCAGTCTGACTGGTGTATTATGTAAATAATGTAACAGGCAATGTTCCTCATTTTCCTGTACTGAATAGAAGCTGTGGTGCAAGACAGCAGGTGTCTCATTGAAAGGCCTCTATGGAAACCTGTGAGACAGTCACACTACAGCAAAGCAGCTGTGATTCAGACGCAGCCTGACTAATGCTCTCAACCAAGCAGGTACAGTACGGATACTGAAAGGTGGTGGCTGGGTGCGTGACCTAGATGATTCTACAGATACACAGGGGACAGAGACTATTGGGACTGGAGTGGAGACCCACCAATGGAAGTAAACTCTTACAGCATTCAGAGATTAGGCATAAGTAGCCAATTTTGCAGGGGGAAAAAATGGCACGGATTCAAAGTGTCCACTGTAATCCCTTGTTCAAGGCAATGAAAACAGCCAATCAGCAACAGAGCTCATCAGTATGACACTGACAAATGAGGAGATTTCATGAACAGTCACAGACAGACAGCGAGTTTGCTGGCTAATGAGGTACAATGACCTCCCTCGGCTTGTCTGTCAGACTTGAATGGCGCATTATCCAAGCAGTCACAAACTACTGTGATCATATTTGTGCCCGACAAAACTCATAAAATCTGATATCTCATCTCTATCTTTACGCCTTGCGGAGGCAGATATGCCGGAAGCTTAAAAAGGAAAACTCATTATAAGCAATCACTAAAGCCATAAATGACCAATATCCATTCATATTAGTAGTCTATAGTATTAGTGATCTAATATGATTAAATTAAACAGCATAGCAGAATTCAGAATATGCAAATGCATCTCATTTAAATGAGAGCACAAAAAAAACAGAACTTCATTTCCATGATGTTTTTTGCTTTTAGGCCAGTTGGGACAATGTTCACACTTAAATTCTCAACAAAATGAGTCACATCTGTTAGACTCCAGTCATGCACCATACCTGCACAGGTGTGTGTACAGTCTGGCACACACTTTCCCTCCCAGCCATGTGAGGCAACAGACTCATGCTTTGAGAATGAAAGGATATGGATTGCAGACCATTTTCAGACACCAACTCCTAGGACGTGTGGTTTGCTTCAGGTAGAAGAAGACAACAGGTGCCAGTGAGGGATAGGGCAAAGCCTCTCCGCCTCCTTCAGCCGAAGCTGCTTCCTCGGCCACTGCGCCTCCTGCGCTCTCCCTCCTCTCTGCTCCATCATGAGCTTCATCATCAGCTCCTCGCTCTCCTCCACCAGACAGATCATTCAGTCGGATGAAGGTCCTGGGAAGAGAGGATGTAGCATCTCCCTCCCTCACTGTTTGTTCCTCAGAAATATTTCCTCCATCCTCAGCCATCATTCACCTCCTTGAAAGATGGTGGTGTGAATTCAAAAAGAAATAAACAGAAATAATTAGGCATAACTAATGGTCTTGTCAAACTGGTGCATAGCATTATGCAACCTGTGTAAAAGACTTTCCTTGTGAAAAATAAACTTGACAATAGATGAACTTTTTGAACTAAATGGGAAACATTATTTCTTTGTTGTCCTGTCTTAATATGTGAAGTGTTTTCCTGTTAATATAATCTGTAAATACAGCATTTCTCTGACTTGCAGACATTAGTGGGAGTATTCTTTAAGTCTATATGCAACCTGTTATTATAACAGGAGGGTTTTCAGTGCGAGAAGCAGACAATTCAGTCATTATTTTATAATAACCGCTGCCAGTAAGTTAATGTAACCTCACTGAGAAAAATGCTGTTAAACAAAGACATTTGTGTACACATGCAAGTCGACAGTTGGTCGATTAAAAAGTGCAGCAAAAAGGAATCGTTAAAAAACAAATCCAACAATGTTACACTGAAGCAAACCTGATGTTAACACTGGGTATTTTTATACATACATATATACCAGTCATCAGCTCATATATATATATATATATATATATATATACATATATATATATATATATATATATATATATACACACCAATGATCATATACACCAGTGATCATATACTCATATATACACCAGTGCTCATATATACCAGTGACCATACTAATGATGAATGAACATGACGGGCACCGCGCGCCTCACACATAGCCGGGTGTCAAATGGCGCAATGTTTTCTTACCTGTAAGCTAATTGCTCCTGGTATTAACCCCAGACGAAACTCACTCATCGCATGATCGTTTCCGATGACAGAAAAAAAAGTAAGCCGAAGACAGAAAGCTGGCGAAAAGTCAGGCTCGCGCGCGGAGCTTCCAGGTGATGCTTGGAGCGCAGGCGCGTTTCCGGGCGTCGCGCGAGAGCCACATGCCCTCTAAAGTGCGCAGAGCTCAGCAATGCCTCAACGCGAGAAGCTTCTCTTCGGCACAACGCTGAGAAGCCGACAAAAAAGACAGCAACTCCTCGGAAAATAGTGAGAAGACGATGAGGAAAGCAACTGTCCGAAAACTGTTGGTTCGTCCAGTGCGAGCTCCACTGTTTCTCCGCCGAGCGCGCGCGCTTTCGTGGAACATCAGGTAAAACAGTCACTAAGTTTTTAATGTCTGTTTATTTTTTTTTTTGGATTTATTTGTTCTCCTGAAACATCGATGTCCTACAATCCAAAGTGTCCACTATGTTTGCAGATACATGCATCTTTATGTGCGGATATCAGTTTTAGGAGGAAAGTGCGGCGACGCAAACAGGGAAAAACTGCTTGTTTTCTAGACAAAATCGTTGTCCATTCTTGCGAAAATACGCACCAAACAAAATCAGCCCGTTCCCTCCGAGTCGGCAACAGCGGTCTAGAGCTCGAAAGCGCCCATCCAAACGCGTTCACAGCTGGATTTGGGTTCAGTTTTCAGTCCCCGCCCTTTCAGTAGCGCATCAACCAAGCAAAAGCAGCCAAAAGTCAGCGTGCGCTTTAATAGGCTGCAGTAAGTGTCAATCAAAATTCGACTCGCAGAGGGAAGGAGACACATCTGGAATTGTATTGTTTACCGTTAGCCAATAAAAAGCGGGGAATTCTAATTGGACTAGGACACCCTTTTGTGATTGGACAACGCTTATTATATGCAAGGGAGCCTCTGCAAGATACACAAAGGGAAATTAAATAGGTGTGACTTCAAGAGTTAAATACTGTGACTTTATTTTCTGGGGTGAAAGGCGCAGTTAAACACTATGAGAATTTCATATATGCTGTAAGTCATATATAATGTAATGTCCTAACAGAGAACAAACAAACAAACAAACAAACAAACAAAACCTCAAGAGTAAGACCTCACTGCTTGGAATGTTATTGATACAGTCAAACAGTCTACTGTCTTTGGGCATCTGGTGAAAATATGTCGTGACAGCACACACACACACACACACACACACACACACACACAGTAATAACACAAGGGGAAAGACAGGTAATCCCAACAAACAAGTCTGATGGAGATGGAATAAACAGTATATTCCAAACATACCAAAACATACCCTGAAAGCTGAATGAACAGAAACAGTTTTATGATTCACTTCACACCAGCACTGAAACTTTCAAGTTGATGGAGCATGACACTGTACTTCCCAGTCGAGCAGGACCACCACACTGTGGTTTTACCACACTGCCACCTATGGTGAAAAACATATATGCAAGTATAATATNATAATATGGGAAAGAAAGGACTGGAAGAAGAATCATATTGATTGAAGAAAGAGAAAGAGGTGAGCTGTGGTTGGAAAGTTTGTCTTTTGTTACAGAATAAAACATCACAGTGCTTCAGACTGCAGAAGAAAAGCTAGCAAAACAGTGTGAAATATAGCCTGTGGAAATTCTTTCCCTGGACTGAACTGAAAAGGGCTTTGAAAAAAAAAATGTTCATTATAATTATCTACTATTTAATATGCCTTCAAAGACACATTCTAGGTTGGCTCTTAATCTGCTATAGTACGTTCAACAAAAAGACAGGGATTTATTCATTATAAATTATGCTTCGAATGGAGGGGAACTATAATGAGACAACTATCCGTTTAAATATTCTGGCATTTCTTTGCCAGTGGTTGCTCAACACGTTCAAGCACTTTGTCTGTAGATAGAAAGTGACACTTTTCTTATTAATACAGATATTTAATAGGAATGACAGTTTGAATGGAAGTGACTGCTTGATTACCTGATAAAAAAAAGACTCTCTCAGGAACATTACACATCTTAGCCACATGATTAATATTCTTCTTATGATCAAATGACTAAGTCAATATGCATTTAGCATGGCCAGTGCTACATGCTGAGTCAGGATCAACAAAAATACAGCCATATAAACATACTCATGCCATCTGTACTGGCCAGCTGATGGTGTTTCCCATCTGCATGATTTGTTCTGAGATGAGCGATGTAGTAGTCAGCCAGTACATTAAATCAATTCTGGCACAAAACAAATGTCAAACAATCTGTAGCAATCTATGTTTCCGATCTGTAAGTCCTGTGTTTATGCCTGGCTGTTTCGGATATTTAATGAGTGGCCAGTACTGTTGCCTGCTGTACCGTTAAACTGTTTTTCTTGCTTTTAGTAAAGCAACCAATTACTAGATTCTCTTCTAACCATTAGATTTCAACATATAGTCATCCAGTTGGTGGAGTTGGATTTTTCTGTGTTATATCTTTGGATTCTTGTGATTCTGGGATCTTCTGATTATCGTGACATGCTACAGGGAACTGCAGCGGTAGACTCATTCTCTGAAAAGAGCAGATAAGAGCATGGCCCAGGGCAATATCTTTAGGTCACCTGGTGTTGGATTTAGTCATGAGACTGTATTGGATACACTTACTCCAATGTAACACAGGAGCAAATAAGATTTACTTTAGCTATTAGATAATGAGGAACTTTTAAACATAAAACTTTTTATTCATTCCTACTGTAATGCATGTTTGTTTGTTTGTTTGTTTGTTTGTTTGTTTGTTTGTTTGTTTGTTTTTGCATGCGTCCATGCATTGTACATTTATTAAAAATAAAAGTCCCAGAAAAGGTTCTTTAGAGTAATTTAGAGTTTTGCTGGTTCCCTCAATAAATATTTTAGGTTCCTTTCGGTTCATAAATGTTGATTGTTGCCACAATTTTCTTACATATAGTTGAAACATTTACGGTGGGATTTTATTTTTCTTTTTGTCTGGCACCAGCAAAAATATTTAAAGCTCCATCAATCAAAACTTCCTAAGGAAAAAAAGCTCTTCAATGGCATCAAACTAAAGAACGTTTTCTGAGTGTATATTTGCATGTATTGTATTTTTTTAAGAGCTTTAGCTTAAGTATCATTTAAACATGTTGTACTTTTTAATTAACCCCCATAGCAACCGATACAAAGTTCACTGATTATTTATATATGTGAATCAGTTCATGTCGTCTTCATCACAAACCTGAAATCCCAAATTTCACGTTCTGTCTTTTGCCATGTACAGAATAAAATAGATGTGAGAGAGCATGTGTGTGTGTGTGTGTGTGTGTGTGTGTGTGTGTGTGTGTGTGTGTGTGTTTAATAATCCATGATTTATTAGCCATGGTTATGGCTAAGCTAGCGAAAATATGCCATAATGAAACATATAGTAGTTTTAAAGATTTTATTCATACTTTTTTAAAATATAATATTTTTAAATCTAATTTTCCCTTACAGATTGTATGTAGAACCTTACAACAGTGCATTTCCTTTTCAGAAAAGTGTTCCAAGCAGAGACCATTTAGTAAGCTAGAACAGTTAAACATCCCATGAACCCATGAGGAACCATTTTTATAAGATTGTACTTTACTAGATGTACTCTAACCAAACTATGTCTACGATTTCTGTTTTTTTTTTCAGCACTCTTACCACAACTGTATTTGTTTGGTGCATCACCTTGGAGGCGGGATGCCCTCAGTGTTGTCTGATTTCCTCTGTTAATTAGGATGATATGTTTGAGAACAAACAGTCTGGCAGAGTTTTGTTTGTGGCACAGAAATGAAGAAACAGAGCAGAGGCACGTCAAAGCCCCATCTTTCATCTTTCTTTGTGAGTTTCCTCAAGATCCCTTTAGTCAATGCTCTGTGAATCCACTCCTCTGTGGAATATGGTAGGCTACTCCTCCTTTCAGGGGGAGAAAACATCACATACCCAGCCTCACAAGTCAGAAATTCAGTGTGCAAACAACCTTTAACAGTAACATCTCTTTATTTAATGTATGCAGTTATTTTGAATTTCCAATATGTTTCACATTTTCGCTGCTCCAGAAGGTCATATTATCCTGACAGAGACAGCTTCAGATCAGAGCCTGCACTCTTAGAAAAAAAAATGAGTAAATGTAGAATGCTTAAGGACTCATTGTTTTGCCTCTTTGGGGAACTCTTAAAGGTTCTGCATCGGAAAACAGTGTTTCAAGGCTTCCATATTTGGTCAGCTAAGAATCCTTAACTAATCCTTAACTAGAAGAGCCCTTGAGGATCCTTTTTTTCCCCCTAAAAGCCTACAGGAGAGTCAAAGGTTATTCTACTTGTTGGCTTTCTAGCCACAGTTGCTTTAAATCAACAATAATATAATAGCCTATAAATATATAAATATAGATTTGAAAAATGTACAGCAGAGAAGATTAGCCTTTGAAGAAAAATGGCAGTCACATCACACATTGTTCATTAATTTCTCTTTACTTCAGGGTCATTCAATTATGCAAGATGCTTTGAATAATAGACTTCAGTGGACGTTTCGTTGGAAATGGGGCGGTATGGTGACATATCAGAGAGTGTTAGTGCCTCATAGCTCCAGCGTTCATTCGTGTGTTCAGAGTACTGTCTGTGCAGAGTTTTCTAATGATGTCCTCAATGGTGCATGGTTCAAACTGGGTACTCCAGTTTTCTGAGTTACTGTTCAAAACCCGGTGATGGGCTGGTGTCCCATCCAGAGTGTATTCCTGAATTGGTCTAGGTGTTGCTGGAATGGGCTCAGGATCCACCATGTCTCTGAACAGGATAAAGCAGGTAAGATATGAATATGAGTGAGATCATTGATTATGTAGTTATTGTAATCCTGGCCTTACTGGAACATAATCCTACCTATAATTTTGATGTACCCCTAAACAATTTCCAGACAACAGGAATACCACCGCAACAAAAATGACAAGCAAGTAGGGTTTACGAAGCATGAATTGTGTGTCCATGTATGCAGCCACTTCTCATTATGGAAGTATGAACAATTAGAGCCAATTAGAGCCAGGGAATACTGCGAAGTAGCAAGACTCAAGGATTTACTGAGATATTTTAGGCAAAATGATGGCTGGGCAGCTTTTGCTGTTTCCATCCACAAAGTTCCAAAAAGAGTGTTGGGTTTTTTTTTTCTTCATGGCAGCTTACTGGCAAAGCATAACCCTTCCCGCTCAAATATCCTGAAGCAAGCAGTCTATCAGAAAAAGCCATTTTCAGGAAGCAAACAGGAAAAGACTTCCTGTCTCACAGGGACTTAGGCTCACCTTAACTGTATAAGATTTTTTTTTTTTTTTTTTACAGGATTGTCAGAGTCACATTAAGCCGCCATGCCATCTGGCCATTAAACAGATCACCTTGAACAAAGGACAGGAATGATCAAACCATCAGGGTCTTAGAGACATGGCCAGGGAAGACAGCAGGGTGGCTGGAGGAAAATGACTACTGAGTAACAAGAGAGGTGGGTATTTACTTTATACCATTAAATGATAGATCATTCTAGCATTCTAGCTAGCTCTTTTCACTTGACACACATTATTGTGTATATAAAAAAAAAAAGCCGTGCACAGTATCAATGGGTAATGTCTGGTAAAAGATTAACATTGCACCCACATGCTTTAAACAGCCTTATTCACTATTATCAGCAAATATATCAGTGAGGCTAAACCCTTTGGGTACTGCAACCCATTTTTACTCAACTGTGGCCCGACATTAGCAGCAAGCGAACAGTCTGCGCTTTCTCCAAATGCAATTAATTCAGAAGAAAAAAAATCATTACCCATCTTCTCAGTTTGAAATAATCTGCTTGCTTTTTTTTTCTTTTTTTTTTTTTGGTCTTTGTAACGTGGAACCTCCTACCCAAACTACTCCTTATATCATGCACTGGAATAACAAAAGCGGATAGGAAATAGCATTTATTGGGTTGTGGATTGTGAAGAAACAAAGATTTTTGTCCGAGGGGGGCTTTGTAATTTCCTTACAGCATGTCTTTTAATAAAGTATGCTTTATTTATTACTATACTAGACTGATAACCTTATTAATAATCTCCTATTACCATTATTAATTTATATATATATTTTAATGTTCTCTCATTATCAGATTAATTCAAAGGAGGCTCCTGATTAATATTATTTATAGCCGTCTTTGGTCTCTCTATTCTGCTTCTCTCTTTTTCTGCAAAGGGAAACAAAAGAACGAAAGAAATACAAATTAAGTTTTAAAACTGAGGTTTTTTTTGACTGAAAATGTACAAAATGTATGGATTTATTTTATGGTGCTTTGTTTTTTTTTTTTTACAATTGTCATTCATTCTATCTTTCTTTCATTTAGTGATCTTCAGCAAGCACTTCCTCATGGTCAGGGTTGCGCTGGATTCAGCACCTCTCCCGGGAGCACTGAGCATGAGATGGGGCTCCACCCTGATGTCCATCATGGAGCACACACACTCACACGCAATCATTCATACCTGGGGTCAATTTTGCATTGCTAATTCACCTACAAGCATGTTTTTGGGAGATGGAAGGAAACCGGAGAGTCCAGCAGAAACCCACGAAGACATGATGAGGACATGATCCGAAACTCCACACAGACAGTTCACAAACCTTTTCCTGTCAAATTATTTTGCCTGCCTTTGTCAGAAAATCACATCTGTCTCATGCTTTGCTGCTAATATAATGTCACATCTGTCTTCTGCAACTTGCAACTCAAACCCAGTGCACAGAGCTCTGAACATGTATAGAGGCTGTGATAAGCAATGGGCTATTCTGACCTTTGACCCTTTGAATCTGCCTCCCTCCTAACTCAGTGAGAAGGACATGGCTCTAATGGGACTCAGCTGTGGGTTTCCAAATGAGAGGAGAGAGGCCAACCCTGCTCCCTTCATGAGCCTCACCTGCATTGACAAGCCTCTGGCAAAAAATAGATCTGGCCGTAGCTTTTGTTATGAGAGTCAGAGTCGGGGTGACCATTCATCTGTGCCGATGGAGCTTTTCTACCTGTGTTCCTCCCTAGACTGTGTTGCTGGTCCCATCTGTATCAGTCAGAGATCATGCACATCCTACAGAGACTTTACACTATTTTCAGTTCTGCTGAATAGATATTTAATTCTTTACATAAACATTACATGACATTCAGACTGTGTATGAACAGGGGTGTCTCTGCTGATTTATGGGTAGGGGTGCTGTGTCTTTACTAGGGAGGTCTGGATTTTCTTTCGTCATGTCTTTTCATCATGAATGTCTGGAGTAAACTTGATTTTTTTTTTTTTTTAAAATGCCTATATATCCCTTCATAGTTTGTAGGTGAATGCTCTCTTTTACATAAGGTCCTAAATGTGTTTTTCAAATAAACTGATTCTAAATTGGGACAATCTCAGTTGGTACACTTACAGTTTGATTTGAAGTTTGATTTTGCATTGTAGTGTAGTTGTGCTTACATGTTTAATAACCTAGGCAACAGAATTTAAAGTTCAGCACAAATATTAGCTTTTCTCAATTAAATTTGATTTATTCTCACAAAATGATATATGATGTGTAAACATCTAAAACTAAAATTGGAGATAATGTTTGTGTGTGTGTGTGTGTGTGTGTGTGTGTGTGTGTGTGTGTGTGTGTGTGTGTGTGTGTGTGTGATCTGTCCTGTAGTACATACAAGAAGTATGTTGCATTATCCATTAGAATGTTGATGGGCAACTTTTGAAGCATAAAAAAACAGGCGAAAGTTCCCTACTCATGTAAGGAAAGTGGTCAGGAAATTCACTCGAGTACAGAGTGACAGCAAAGCACTTTACACTGAATTGAACAGAGTGTCTGATGTCTTTTGTACAGTCTGCTGACCATAAGCTTCAAATTCCTATCACTCCAATGCTTTTTGGATTTCTGTGTATGTGCACATACATACACTAGCTTTCTGACAGGAAAACAAGCTTTTGACACCGTGTCATGACTTGCTTTTCAAAGCAAGATATACACTCACAGCATCACATTTAGCAGAAGTAAATGTAGAGTTTTGGTTAAAATAGTTCGAGGTGAATAAATGTTGGTCATCTGCAATGTCAGTCAAATGGTTTCTTCCAGTGAAAGCAGGCGAAGCTTGGCCTACTTCCCTATGACAAACTAAAAATAATTTGGTTTATGCCTTGTGTTAGTAATAGCCCTATGTCATCACATTCAGTAAACTGAAAACTTAAACAACTCCTACCTGAAGTGAAGTGAATTGAAGTGACTTTGTGGCCAAGTATCGTGACCCATACTCAGAATTTGTGCTCTGCATTTAACCCATCCAAGTGCGCACACACACACACACCCCCATGAACACACACCCGGAGCAGTGGGCAGCCATTGTAGCTGCGGCGCCCGGGGAGCAGTTGGGGGATCGGTGCCTTGCT
>CM074956.1:10419051-10443109 GCA_037577455.1 Pangasius macronema | reverse complement strand
AGGTTCTACTTTTCACTCAAGTTGTTGTCAATAGTATAATCTGTAATGAAAATTGTTGTATTAAATTAGAAAAGAATGCAAAAGAGAAGCATTTTCACTAGGGTGCTCAGACATTTGGACCCCACTGTTGCTTTTTTTTCTCTATAACACTCTTTTTTATTGTTTTTCATTCACAAATTAAGGAGTCAGATCATTTTTTTTTTACTTCATTAGATTCATTTCGTATAAAAAAAAAACTTTGACTCTTAACTTCTATAAAGTGTACAATTTTCATCTCAATAATGGTGTCACAAAGTGTGAAAGAATACCTTGGTCGTGAGTTCTCAGATCTCAGTCTCAGATATCGTTAAAAAGACATGCTCACCAGTGGCTGGTTTAGTGCCTTTGCAACCAAAGTCGACCAACAAACAATTTCTGGTAGCGTCAGAAATTTTGGACCAAAATCTTAGAACGTGAAAACTGCTATGACGTGTCTAAAAGTCACCAAGAGAGTAAGTTTGCATCATAGGACCATAGACAATATATCTTATAATCGCATTTGCAGAACATGTGAACTGATATCGCAAGATTTTATTGCCACCATAATAATTACGGATTTACTTTACATTTCTACGTATTTTCTACTTACAGTGGGGTCCAAGAGTCTGAGAACACTAGTGAAAATGCTTCTGTTTGCATTCGTTTTCAATTTAACACAAATAATATTATCAGCAGTAACTTCAGTGAAAAGTAGAATCTAGAAATATTTCCATGAATTTCAGAATTTCTTAGCATTTGGTATGTCCCCTTTTTTTGCTTTAATGTCAGTATGCATTCAAGCTGACACAGACTCCTCAAGCTTGTGTAAAACCTGAAGAAGATCCACGTTAGATCAAAGCCATCGGAGTGTCGTCTGAACACACATCTGTTCATCTGAACACACATCTGAACAGCTTCAGTAGAAGGGATAAGACTCACAGAAAATCTGACCTTGTGTTCAAAGGAGTTAACATAGTCGATATCACAATTTTGCTTACATTTAAATAGTGACCTAGAAATAGTGCAACATCTTAAATATTGAATAGCCAAGATATTGCACATTTCCTTTTTTCGTTTTAGAATTTTCAAAATTCTAAAATTCTCGATTTTTCAATGTGGACTTTTGGACCCCACTGTATTTTCCAAGTAACTAATGTATTAAAGGCAAGTGAGACTAATAGGCAGTCCTTGGGCTACCCTTACAGATTAGCTTAAATTGGAATCCCTCATTGTCAATGACCGATAGTGATTGATCACCAGGAACAATATACTGAGTAAGTGCTGCTAATTTCACTCACCTCAGCTTGTCTGTAGACATTTTTCTCTCCTAGCCAATGATGCTGAGTTTTATGTTTAAGATATTTTATCAAGTTACTTGTTTTATAAGAATGCAGCAGCTAAACTTGATATTTTCACAGAGCAGTTATCAGTCTGCTTTGCTTTGATTGCCATCATTAATCATTTAACATTGCTGTGATTTTGTGTTGTCCATTCATTAGCGCAGTAATGTATGCCAGGCTTAATTCACACTGTATTGTATGGTATAGCTTTTATGGTATCAGAGCATTTTTTATATGTACAATAAATGAGAATGCTATCAGATGAATACCAGATACCACTATTGCAATAGCAATGTCCAGGTTGGAGTGGATATTTCATAGTATGGGCTCACAATAACATATGACTTGTCAGAAATAGTTAAGCAGCCTACTACCAGTGCATCATAGGCTACAAGGTAAACATGCTGTGTGTGATACAATTACAGTAATAAATCATATTTTAATCCCAAGGAGCTAATGTAATTGATAAACAGTCTCTCCAGTAAAGAGGTTAGCAGGTGTACCTGCAAATGATCAAGTATTTTCACAGAACTGCATGTGTGTGCAAAAACTGAAATAGAAATGTGTCAGTGGGAAAGAGGGTCAAGCTCTGTATGTAGGCTGCCCAGAAGTGTGCTGGGTTATTAGCACTGATTGTGTGACATGTGTACTGTGCCCAGCGCTCCAATGCTGCATATGAAGGGGAGGATTGATTTTGCACAGCTAAAATGATGACCTAGACCCTTTATTCACCATTATCACCCATTGCTCTAGACAGCAAGAGCAGCAGATTCAAAACCTGTTCCGTAGGCTCAATAAATACTATAAACAAAGCTGCACAGAAATCAAGACACATCTGCTATCTCCATGAGTCCATGAATATAACACATTCTTATGCAATTTGGTTTTTTTGCATATATTAGCACTAGAAATGTAAATGTCCCTAATGAATTCTAAATGACAAATAAATTATCTGCTGAAAATATTACAATGTGAAATGTAATAAACCTGATATACTATGATGGCATTCTCATTTAATTTCCAGTGCATCTGGAATGGGACACACATGATGTGGCATCTACTAATAAAGCATTTGCTCATCTTCCAATTTGATTGCTGTTCTTTGACACACTGCAAAATAAACAGCAATTAAATCATGATCAAGAGCCATAAAACTAAATGAGTCAGAATGCCACCAACCGCGATGACAAGAAAACAATCCAACCAAAAAGCCTGGCTAAGTGCAGTTAGTATGTAATTGTATGTAACTGTTTGTGTGTTTTTCCTGCTCTTTATCTTTCTCATGTGTATTATTAGACTGATTACTTCTGGGAGCTGTGAAGCATAGTCATTTTGCTATGCTTTGTGTTTATGTCTTTTACGTGTAGTTTTTGATCAGCTTGTATTGATTTATACACTGGATTGATGTTTATGGGAATTTTTGTCCTTTGAAGGCTTCATTTTGAGCAATAAACTTGTGAAACAGTGAAAAGGTATGAGATGTAGACCTGGCCATTTGTCTCAATTGGGAGACACTACTATTGCTTTGATCTGCACTGCCTCTATACTACACCATCAGCGGCATAATATCTGCTACTGCCGTAGAGATGAAAAGACAGACATGGAGGAAACACAAAATGCTAGGCGGGATACAAACAGGGCCAGGATGAAAAGCATACAAGACTTCCACTACCATCAACCCTCTCACCAACTTGCACAGTGAAACTCTCAGGCCATACTACGGTACTTGCCAAGAGTGTTGGGCTGCATTTGTAGTGTGGTCTAGTGGTAAATCTGCAGAGACAGCTTTTTGTTTTGCTAACTGCATCCAGCCTGAGGTTCTGGCTATTGTGCTGGAAGATATAAAACAGTGTAATCAATCATACATGTTGCCTGGATTTTGTCAAGTTGTTAAAGGCCACAATACTGGACAAGTGCTTTGTTCATCTTTAAGGAGAATGTGGATCTGAGATAGGATCACCTATTCTCAGCTCAGATCACTATATGGTGTATTTGAGACCTATATTATATGATTAAATTGAAGTAAATGCAAGAGAATGTAGAAACAGGATGGAAAGGGTGAGCATAAGTGATTTGAGTGCACATACCTGGTAGCGGTTCATGAAGGATCGTTATAAGATATAACCATGTTATAGCTGACTGTTTTTGCCAAGCTGTTGAATCAAAGAAAGTTCAAATCTATTTGAAAAAGAGGACTTCTATATGTATGGACATTAAGCACATAATGAACTTGAGTTGCGCGGTGGGCACCAATCTGGCCCATGCTATATCCTGTGTAAATCCATCCATCCACTGTTGCAGTTTGTCATAGCTACATATATTTTTTCATAAACGACTCTTTACTTTACTGGACTTGGCCATTCAATGAATCACATTTGGATTCATTTGGTCCAGAGTCTACCTGCATTTCAGCATGTGAAACATGTACAACTAAACAAATCATTCAACTGATTAGAATCATTTAACTTGATTTACTGAATATTCTCAAGAACTTTACTGATGGCATGCATAGGCACTTAAAAGTAGCCTGCTGCCTTAAATGTCCAGTTTGTTTTTTTTGAACAGAAGGACGCAATGATCTAGTGCCTCCTCAGCCTGTACACCAGAGACCTGCGGCAGATGGCGCAGTGTGTTTGTACCACGCTTCCCTCATCAGCTGCATTAACATTTCCAGGGATCTAAAGGATTGCTACGTCTGCTACGTCTCCAGGGATCTAAACCACTGCTATATCTCTCATTGCTTGGTTAGTATTTCCTGTAAGACTTCTATACCCATCGCTCCTGCAGTTATGGGCATTATCTTATTAATGGCCAAGAGCAACTGTACTCTGTTTTAGGGATAAATCCCTAAAATGCTATGGCATCATATACTTTATGAACCAATATGCCAGCTCTTTTATATTCAGCTGCATGTCACACTGATTTATGCACAAGACTTCATCAGCCTGTACCACTACTGAGACCAGCAGTGTCTGTACTGGAGGCATTAATCTCAACTTTAGGGCTTCTGCATCTTCTACTGCTGTCTGTATGTGTGCTGTCTTCTCAAGCTGCAGCTACAATGGAGTTTTGAGTGTGCATTATAAAGAGGGCTTTATAATGAAGTTGATACATTGTGGGATAGCCCAGACACTCTTGAGCGACTGCCAAGAGTTGGGTTAGGCCTTCGAACAGCTGTTTCAAGAGGAAGATCTAGCTTCAGTTTCATAAGGCCAGCCTACAGAGCATTCACTGATGGTGCTGAGATACATACCTGCATTATACTCTGATCATCAGGCTCTGTCCTTATATGGGGAGGTAATATGAAGGAAAACAACCTTAATTTCTTAGGTTTCTCACAAAATTATGTATGCATTTGTGTACAAATGGGTGACAAATTAGGGAAAAACCAGTGGCTGGTATGTTGTGGGCAGCAATTTCCTACATGGTTTCAGTTCACTTGTCCTTTAAGAGGGAAGGGTCACTGGAAATCAATACACAGTTATTCTGATTGATCACCTTTATCCTGTGATGAAATATTTCTATCCTGATGGGAGTGGTCTCTCCTAGGATGTTAATTTCCCCATCCACAGGGCACAGCGGCTCACTGAGGGGGTTGATGCACATGAAAATGATATAAATCAAATGCTCTGGTCTTGGCAGTCATCAGATTTCAACCAAATAAAAAACTTATGGGAGATTTTAGACTGACGTGAGACAGTGCTTTTTACCACCATCATCAAAACCATCTGAGGAACTAGCTTGGGGAGGAATGGTGTTCATCCCTCTAGTACAATTCCAGAGACTTGTAGAATCTGTGCCAAGGTGCACTGAAGCTGTTCTGGCAGGTATTGTTTCTGGTATATTGGGGAACAGTCTGGTACAACAGTCTCTCTGTTCATCTTAGAAGCTGACTGATTAGATTATTGAGAATGTGCTCAAAAACTGTAAACTGACTGTTGGAGTTGGCAGTCAGCCCACAATAAGGACACGCTGAGATACTAGAACCATTTATTTGAATTTAACAGGCATATTAGTATTTCAGTCAAGATTGTGTTTTTATAAAATCTTATTTCAGGTCTTTAAGATTTAGGCAGACCTTTACTCTTGCATCAGTTCGATTATTCAAACAGCAGGAGATTTAGAAGGACAAAGATGACTTTGATTAAGCTATTGAGTAGGAAAGGGGTGTTATGCTCCGAGACGTGTATATAAAAAAGTATTATAATTACATATCACTTACGGATGTTATTCTTGCACTCATTATGCACTTACTGCAGCAAAACAAAACTACATCACAAACAGTAATTTTTACAAATGCATCGTCCATCAGAGCGGACGATGCATACACATTCATACTCTTATCGAACCTAGGCGGCAATCTACCTACCAGCATGGAAATCAGAGAACCAGGAGGAAACTCATATAGATGTAAGAAGAACATGCAAAACCCTGCACAGTCAGTAAGCCGAGCTCAGGATTGAACCAGGAACCTTGGAACCGTAAGGCAGCAATGCTACCCACTAGCCATATATATTTTCTATTAGTTGCACTGTATATAAACTGCTGACTGGGTTTACTGTCAGCTATGATTCGTGTACATGTAACCATACTCGACCACCCGACCAGTGAC
The DNA here is from genome assembly GCA_037577455.1 of Pangasius macronema. Classification (NCBI taxonomy): domain Eukaryota; kingdom Metazoa; phylum Chordata; class Actinopteri; order Siluriformes; family Pangasiidae; genus Pangasius; species Pangasius macronema. Next base: position 10,437,139 of record CM074956.1, on the reverse strand, counting down.
TAGTTATTCACAGATACAGCACTAAACAGTTGGAACCATGCTAAAATGACAGATAGCTCCCCTCTGGCTGGCACACCCAGGGTGCTATGAAATGTCAGCCCAGTAAAGTGAATTTTACGCTTAAGCACAGTGCCCTGTGTTTGTGCTCTCCTCATTTTATCTGACCTTCTCCACTTTTGAATATTGACGGGTAACTCCTGTCCTCGGCATCAGTATCAGCTCTATCAGCTCCATCTCTGAATAAGGCAACTGAGAATATTAAAATCAGATCAGTGCCGCAGGGTAAAACACGCATTCCACCTGCTGCAGCTTCCTGACACTGGGTCAGCAGCAATGGGGACAGAGGAAAATATGCTGTCCCAGAGCATTTAGCTGGTTACAGAAGAAACCACATTATTGGTGCTACGTTAACACTTTACAAGTCATGTAGCGGTCAAAAAGAACATACTTGACTTAGCGTAGAGGAACATTTTCTAGAGAAGCATCTTTTTTATGTAAATCACAAAATAATATGCTACGTGCAGATGCCTTTTATGTTAGATATATTATGGTGATAAGATATAAGGTAGTGGACTTAAAAGGTTCACTAATGCAGTTGTTCTCAAGGGGTTTGGACACATGTGGGCAATCAAAGAAACCTAGTGTAGTGACACTGACATTAAATACAAAGTGGTTTTCCTCTATTGATCAAATAGCCATTAGCTGGTTAGCTACATGCAGTGGAGTGTGATCTTGTACCAAAGAACAAGACAGAGGGATGGCTAATTGCATCCCTTGGGAAGAACAGATCTGGGACAGAAACATTCCTCTGCGAATGGCATTCGGGTAGCTTGATGAAGCAGCAGAAAGGGCACTAACTCTGAAGTAGAGCAATACATGAAAATGGCTCAGGCAATTAAACCCTTGAACGGTTATATTAAGTGGTATTGAAAGTCTTTGAAGCATTGTCAGCAGTGCATTACCTTTCATTACCTTTGTGTAACCGGCCCATAAAAAAGCAGTTCACAAGAGGGTTTACATGCCAGCGCAGATGCAACATTTCAGTTAAAATGTGTCTGATCTAAAGTTTCTTTCATGACTCAAAGGTCATAAAACATGATGTCCATTTGTTTGTGTGAGAGAGAGAGTTACCTTCCCACTCAAATGATCAATAGGGTATGGATCCATAATCAACATGGCATGAGCAGTGGGTTCCACCGCCTCCTTATGGGGTAGATACCCTACCGATCATCAGCCAATATGCCACAAGACACACACAGGAAGAAATCAATGGCTGCCTAACCTCCTGAGCAGTCCTCGAGTGAGTCTCTCCAGCCTGTTTTAGACAAAGTCTGATGAAGGCTCGGCACTGCTGGAAACATACCTTTTATAAGACTGACTCACTCATTCTAACAAGTCTGCAAAAAGTCAGAATGTTAACAAAGAGAAAGGCTCTTGTGTTGTCAGAGTGACAAAATAAATAGCATTATAAGAACACACCACACTTTTAGAAACAAAGGGTACACCTAGCACCCTGTAAGAGTTTTCAGATTGTCCCCCTGGGGGAAAGAGTCTTTATAGAACCATATAACAGAGTGGGTGAGTTTCATTTCTTTAATTGCACATGCTAGTTTTCTTTCCTTGCTTTTTTCCTCCTATTATAGCTCCTGTTACTAAGGGTCTAAGGAAACAATGAAAGACTACAAGTACAAGGAATTGACCATGGTGAGCAGAAAAGCATCTCAGAAAACATACAACACAGCAAACCATGAGGCACACTGGCTAAAATAGTAGAAGACCACATCAGGTTCCACTCCTGGGCAGACAGACAGATGAAGATTGGAAAATCCTTGGCTGGAAGGACCTTGGTTTGGGTAAGCCTGTGCCCACTGTAGCCTCAGATTCCTGTTCGTGGCTGAGAGACGTGGAACACTGATGTGGCCTTCTGTTGTTGCAGCCCACCCAAGGGCTAGGTTCTATTTGTTGTGCTCAAGGTTTGATCTGCATTATGGGATGCTTTTCTGTTCACCACGTTGTAAAGAGTGGTCATTTATGTTACTATAGCTTTCCAGTCAGCTTGAACCAGTTTGGCAATTCTCCTCTGACCTCTCTCATCAACAATCTGTTTCCACCTGCATATATTCTACATATGGTTAGACAGTTCTGTGATGCACATTGCTTCATCCTGCACTGGTCAGTCCCCACAGGATTTGGCTCAGAGATGGTGCAAGAAAGAAAATAACCATAATCAACATCCCAAGGCTATTTTCAGTAAGGCTGTACAATAAATACATGGGAGGCGTAGATATCATTCTGCATTTCAAGGCATTTGTAGCCTGTGCATTTATTAATACTGGTTCTGTTGAGACACACAAAAGAGGAAGACCTAGTGGGACCAAACCGCCTTTGCAACACAGAGCAGTGTCCAAGACACCCCCTGAGCTCAGGTTTGGCCCTGGAAATCACTAGCCCCAGCTCACTGAAGCAAAAAATCAAAACAGATGCCATGGTGCTGCTCGTACATGGAAAAACCAAGTACATCTGCATCTAGCCTGAAATATTACAAAAAAAAAAACTGGAGTGCTGTTGCACCTCCATCTGTGATCTTTTCCCCATGTGCAATTTTATTTTTATTGATAACAGCACAGTGTTTATAATAGAAGCTAACAATCCTTGGGAACATGTTTCCAGTCTGTTCTGCCTACCTTTTTAAAATTTTTATTTTTATTTGACCAAAAAAGTTAAATGCTTTGATGAAGTCATCTAACTTCTGACTCAAGTCTGACTGGAGTCTGAGTCATGTGACTCCAGTCCACATCTCTGCAACATTCTGTACACAAGTATCTACATGATGTACATAAAAGAGACGTGGATAATAGCTCCCCCTTCTTTGAGAATAATTAGCTTGCAAAACATGCGCGAATTAGTGAGTAAATAAGTAACAAATCAGGCCCATGAGGTGCTTTGCACCTAAAAAGAGATAATCATTAGTGAATACTCTAAGCAAAAAACAATAGAGTAAGTTAAGACCAATCGTACACAGCTCCCTCCTGTACTTTCAGCTTTGCTATGTGTGGCTAGTGCCCTGCTANTGCTACTGAAAATATCCCAGCTAATAATTTTGGTTTAGATTTGGTTTAGATAAAGGCACTTTGCCTGCATGCAAATACAAAATGTACACATTGCTAGTCTTATTACGATGCTAATTATTCATTGCTGAATAACAAAATATAAAATATGTAATAATATTACAGAATTACATAATGTGAATTCATTTTCTATTTTTTCACAGCTGTGGAAGTTTATATTCTTCTTCACAGGCGCTCCAAGGATTAAACAGGCATCCCATGCTCAGTCTCTCAGTGCTGTTGCATTCCCACAGTTGGATGGAGGAATGACCCCAGGTACACAGGGCCTCATGTGGCCTTATTACACAGGCAGCTGCTAAAGATAAGGAGGCACTGATCTAAAACCCACTCACAGTAATGATCTCCAAGGGGACCTGTGCTTCCACAGCTCCAAGGCTGGGTGGGAGATGATGAATCTTGGAGTTTCCAGGCAGAGGTGAGTACTCGAGTTAGGGACGTTGACTCAAGTCACACTTGACTCACGACTCAAACTTGAGACTAAAGAAAAAAAAAATTATGCAATAGGACAGTGCAAATAAAAACAAACAGATATATATATATATATATGTTCTTTTCTAACCTTATACGTGCAGCATTGTCTGTCAGTTCTATGAATGCCATACACAGTCATTTATTACAGTACTATTAGCTCAAAGTGGTAACTAAGTGCAACAGTGGAAAAAAAATAAAGCTGAGATGTTTTCATTCCGCAGTTAAAGTCATCAAAATGTAAGTCAGCAAACCGTAATAGCATATCCTTAGTTACAGATGATTAGAAAAGATAACCAAAATACAATACGTACCTCAAGCTAACTAAAACTATATCCAGAATGTGCTATGAAGGGGTTTTGTTTATCCTCATTCAGTAAAAAGGGTGAATGCATTATCAGAAAGCTAAGGTTATCACAGATACTAAAGTGGTGGTTATTATTACTATGTCTTTCTGGCTACACACACTACAAGTTGGAACTATTATTGTTGTATCTCTTCCCAGGACAGCGTGGGAAGCATGCAGATGAGTCGTGATAGAAATAGATTACTATATTGAAAAAGAATAAAAACGTGACTAATGGAAGGCTGTTTGTTTGAGCATTATATTTAAATTGAAAGAATGTCCAAAATATGCATATCTATATTAGGCAAAGTTATGTATTATTTTGATAGTGAAATGCAACCCTGCCATCACTCAAGAAGTTGTCTTAGACCTGGGTTCATGTGGACGTGAGATCTGACTTGCAGCTCAGGGACTTGGTCTTGACTCAGATTTGCAGCTCAGAGACTTGAGACTTACGTATTAGTAAAACAGTGAACCCAATGCTTTTTAAAAGGAAAAAGTAGATACATTTTGGGATAAAAATAATGTGTTACAAAGTGTGGTCTACGTGTCTTTATCCTCTGTGGAATATATTGAGAGTGAAATTGTCAGTGTTTTATAGATTTCTAAAGGAATGGGCATCAATGAAAGCACAGCACTGCACTTTATCCAACCAGCTAAGGAACTGTGCTAGAAACAAACGGATGTGGAAGATGTGGGTAAAGCTGAGCTGTACTGACTCTTGATGAGCAGTGACTGAAGAGAGGACAGGACAGAACTAGAACACAGCCCCTCCTTACCTGCCTCCTTTGTGAAAGCTTGCTTGCCAGCTCACATTTACTGGGAAACGTGGCTCCCAGCGGATCCTGAGATGCCAGGGATGGAGCTGGCAGTGACAATCAGCGCCTACTGATGGCAAATTTGTCTGGTTCTACTCTCTATGCTATTATTCATGGGTAGGGCAGATTTTCTGCCTGCCTCTTGTTCTGTTTCTATGGAGAAAAGATTGTGACAGAGACATAATGCCAGAGTTTTATTCATTGTTTTCGATTTCCTTGCATTTGGTTCCATTTGTTTACTCACAGCTGTGTTGCCGTCTGCCATTCACATCACACTGAAGCCCTAAGCTCATATTAACCACATGAAGTCCAGATCATACATCAGATGAGAAAAATTATGAGAGATTTCAGAATGGCCTTAATATAGAGAAAGAATGAGAGTGAACAAACGACTTAATTTTGTACTGCCATATTACACAATGCTTGCGTCAGTGCAAAGAAACTGGAGCTGCATCAGAGTAATGCGAGTTACGCTCCTGAGGCATCTTTTAAATTATGAATCCCGCCCATACTAAGAGAATGTCTTCATGTTAAATTCTATCCATCAATAGATAATAAGCAGCAGACACACACTGCATGCTGGAAGAATGCTACTCTGTGAGATATTTCAGTATTCTTTCAAGCTAGAGCTCTGTTTATGCATGCACTATATGTTTCGCTGCTTTAAATATTGATCTTGAAATCTAAAGTGGACGAGCAGGATGGGTTTGAATCAGAGCTGGATCAGTTTCATTGTATAGACTAGCTGATGATAACATACTGGTTTATTAAGTACTGTACATTTAGCTGACATATTCCCTGTGGCACTCAATGCATCTACCAGGCTTGGTCATTAAATCTCAAAGCACTTTCTGCTAATATTTGGGTATAGGGTATGTTTAATTATGAGAAGGCAATACAGAGCAGTTTTTCTAATGAACACATTTTCCCATTATAATCTCAGTATTTCACCACTGTTTCTTGACCAGTGTCCTTATGACACACATGGAAAAAAAAAGTGACTGTACCCACCAAAGTTGCATCTACCCCTTCCCCTGAACACCTATAATGCCACTTTAGCACGATCAGTCATTACTCTAGCAGGAGTCTCCTGAGCTCCTGTGGGCATGTGACAGGCAAGGCACAGGTGAAGTCCTGGCACATGTAGGCAGTGGCTTTACCCTCTTGCTGAATCAATGAGGAGAGGACAGGCAGCTTGTGGTAGAGGAAACCTTCTGTATTGCCGTCTGCCAGTATCAGAACCTGGAGAGAGCACAAGAGATGAACAGCACTAAGAAAGGACTTAAACATAGAATTCAGGAGATAGAAATAAGAGGGGATAGAGGAGAAAGGTTTGGCATGGGAGATGTTGGCAGTGTGGATTTTCTGTCCTGCAAAAAGTAAAAAAAAAAAAAAAAAAAACTAAATATAATAAAATATATTATGCATTGCCAGGAATCATGTCAAGTTTGTTTTTATTTCTGCTGTTCCTAACAACCATAGAAACAATATCATCGTGCTTACATTTTGCCCTCAACCCTCCCATGCAAATAGATGGAATATACAACCGGGTTCAGGAATGTGCTGCACAAGAGAGCAGAAGAATTTTATTTCCTATCGAACTTTCGTGGGTGCTGCTCAGCACTCTTCTTGCTAGTAGTTGCAGAGGGTTTCACACTAAGATATTCCTCACCAATAAAATCAAAAATGGTCAACAAAAATTAGTCAACGACTGGGAAATTGTGACTAGAATTGTTCACTGTGCACTAGGCTTTATCTCTAGTTGTAAGTGCTTGTATATGGGCCTTCCTGGTATCTAGGTAGTGCTGAGTCAAAGTTGACCCTGACCTGTCTATAGCTATCGATGCATCTAAGAAAATATATAAGTTTTAACTAGACAACATACAGTCACTATATAACAATGTGGCTTTTTGTGGCATTGGTCTACTAAACAACACAATATAAAATCCAACTGTTCATAATTCAGTTTTATTGATTCTCAAGGTTTGGATTCTTTCTGTGGTTTCACTTCCCACCATTTTTATTGAAAGAGAAAAGCCTGAAATAACTCAATCAAGGATGAAGCCAGTCAGGGGGCTGGCTGACAGTCAATGCTTTGCTGCAGGTCCAGTTAGCACAGCAGCAGGGATGGCCAGTGGGGTACACACACTGAGTTTTCACTCCTATAACAGAAGGGAAAACTTATTGGCATTCACCTTCTACCCAATACAAAAGCAGCAGGAGGGAAACAAGCATGCTTAGGCACAGAGAGGAAGTTGGAGCTACCCAGGAACAGACAGTGACTGGAGGGAAATCTACTTTCTTTCAGTAAATACCCAAAAAACATATCCACTTATGGAAACATATTGCAGAATGTGACAGGGGTTACTTGAGAGAATGCCCTGTGAGCTGAAGTATCTAGTCAGCCATAAAGCAGCAAATCCATTTGCTTTGTGTTCACCTCTCTTGGCCAAGAAAAGACATTCCATATTGTGATCTTTTGACAGTCATGGTAACAACTCAACCTTGTAAAAGCTGTTTTTTTCAGTCACCCAAGCAACAAAGCTTGTGCCTAGTGTTAAGGATTCTCACTTTATTGCAACTCAGAGGCCATGGAGATTTCTACATCCTGACCTCCTCACTAGCAGTTTCCTGTCAGACATGTGGGGACATCACATGGGCTGTCAGGAGCCAGACTCAAAGTGTAATGACACTCCACCAAGGTGGCACGTCAAAAAAAAAATAACATGTAGACCAAACGCCGAACGTGTGGAGACACTTTAGGGTTACAGAAGAGGACTTTTTTCCTCATATCTTAGAGATCTGTATAACTCTGCTTAGACGGTCAAACATTGTGTCTCACACAAGCCCTTGTTTAAACATATGCTGGGTGTATGTATGATCCTCTGTCAGTGATTCATCAAATTATAATAAAGAAGTTATGGGAAGAACTTGAGTCAGAAGAAACAATTCAGTAATCCCTTAAATGTGAACAATTCCAATCAGATATAATTCAATTTGTTCTAAATCTCAGTTCTCTTACCAACCAGAAGACAACCAACCAAATGCAATAATACCCATCTATTTAATTATCTTATGACTCATTCAGTTTTCCATTACTGATGGAGAACTGGAACCTACCCCATTCCTACACCTCACTCCCTGTCTAACCTCTCGCTAATGCTTATCTTGTAAAGTGATTCCCATCTCCAAGCTGTCAGGATCTCCACACACCACACCTAGTAGTGCCCCTCAATTCCCTTGAGTTATCTAACCCATGATTTCCATCACTACGATCACACTGTGATATCCATCATCCAGCCTGTCAGCTTATTCTCCCGTGCATACACACACACACACACACACACACACACACACACACACACACACACACACACACACACACACACACACAGTCGATTAGTCTGGGGAATTTCATCAGGTTTGTCTCCTAGCAGACAAGAACTGCTTTAGAGAGCTTGAAGCTGTCAGCACACACAGGTTGAGCACAAGGCCATTACTCATTTCATTATCTGCTGTTAGTTTATTTCTGAGTGCATGAGGCATGGAGCATATCAACCTCTTTCCACTGTCTCCATTAACCTCTCCAGAGCTCAAGGCTAATGTGTAATCATGTGGGGCAACCTTAACAAATGTGTAAATATTGTATATGCACGGATTGCATTAAATATAATAATATATTACATAAAATGCAGTAATGCCGACTCACCGGCTACGCTAAAAGCCACATCTGTACACCTGCTCGTTCGTGCAATTATCCAGTCAGTTGATTTCAATCATGTGGCAGCAGTGCAATGCATAAAATCTCGCAGATACAGGTCAAGAGCTTCAGCTAATGCACACTTCAAACATCATAATGGGGTAAAAAGTATCTCAACAAACACCAGGCAACACTTTTTCCAATCTTTATGTGTCCATTTTTGATGAGCCTGTGCCCACTGTAGACTGAGATTCTTGTTCTTGGCTGACAGGAGTGTAACGTGATGTGGTCTTGTGCAGCTGTAGCCCATCCGCCTCAGTGTGTGACATGTTGTGCGTTATGAGAGGCTTTTCTGCTCAGCACGGCTGTAAACAGTGGTTATTTAAGTAAACATAACTTTCCTGTCAGCTCAAACCACTCTGGCCATTCTCCTCTGAGCTCTCTCGTCAACGAGGCATTTTCACTGACAGGACTGCTGCTCACTGGATGTTTATTTTTTTACACAGCATTCTGTGTAAACTCTAGAGACTGTTGTGAGCTCAGTTTCTGAAATTACAATCAGGTATTTGCTCAGGTAAAAGAAAATGAACTGTTTAAGTGGAGAGTTTTGTTTTTCTTTTCTGCCTGACATGCAGCACGATTTCTCTAAACCTTGTTCATCCCAGACAGCCGTACTGAAGTCCACATGGAGTCTAAAAACATGGGAAGAAGGTTGTTTAAGGGGTTCTTTACATAGTTAAGGGGGCCTGGCATCATAAAATGTTATTATTAGTGACCCTTGACAGATCTCCTGCAATGGCACACAGCATACCATAACATATTTAGACAGGGCCGTCCATGACCTGGCTGCTTTTTGATGTTTGCGGCCATGTTAATTCTTTACTTCTCAACTCTCTCCAGGGTTTTTATCAATCGCTGACTAGATTTGACACTGCAGCAAAGCAGCCTTTTCCTTTGAGAAGGAGTTCTTGAGGGAATGCTCTGCTGGGGATGAATGAATGACTTCGCACAAATCCAAGGTTAAAGTTCGACTGGTCGGTCCTTTTTCTTCCTCAGGTGACCTTTCACAATCAAAGTGGCAGGTCTACAACTCAATGGTTTTATAGAAGATAAAGTGACTAACAGGATCTTATACCACAACACTGCTGAATTCCTGAATCTGACTGGTTAAAAGGTTAAATGACGTTTCTGTAACAGCGGCTTTGACAGTGCTAGCTGCAATTCAAATGATACCTTTATATTAATGCACTCATTCAAATACATTATCACTTCTTTATAGCAACTTATTCACAGGGACTTGAATGGTAGATGATCTATATAATCTAAAAAAACAGACACATAATAACAAATGGAGTGTTTTTAACAAAGAAATTGACAAAAGACATTCCTTTACAAATAAATTGTAAATAATTTCCTCAGAGACATTGATACCGTTAATTTATAACAGTAGGTTGATAAATCAGTGTCAAATTAGACTCTTCTTCTTCTTTGGGCTTTTCCCTTCAGGGGTCTCCACAGCGAATCATCGCTCTGCACCTATCCCTATCTTCTGCATCCTCAACACCCACACCCACTAGCTTCATCTCCTCATTTATTACCTCCATATACCTNTGTCCAACATTCTCCTACCAATATACTCACTCTCCCTCCTCTGAACATGTCCAAACCACCTTAATCTGGCCTCCCTCTTCGCCGGTGTCAAATTAGACTGAAAGCAATTAATTTTAGAACTGTTCTCTATATGTAAAAAAGAAAAACATTGACAAATTAGGTAATAATGAATTGTGCTGCAAATACTTTCATGTATACTGCATGCAGAACATTGTTGACGATTCATAAAAAAAACTTTAATTCTACTGTCTAATATGTGTTTTACGTAGAATTTCGTCGTGTGACGATTATTTGTGGATAAGTCTGTTGTGTAGTTGATTCTTTGTGCGTAGAGCTACGCATCTCGAAACGTTTCTAAGACTGTGATATCTAAAAGCAGATATACATTTTTCAGAAGCCTTGCACCTGTTTTTTACACCAGAAAGTCAGAAAACAGATGGCACTTGAGGAAATGAAAGGCTCTAAATATAGGTGGGTGGAGAAGGCAGCCCACTCTATATGACATTAATTAACAAAGACAAAGATCCTGTTTAATCTGAGAGTGGATGACACAAAAAAAGCAGGACAGGGAGATGGCACTTAAATCTTCAGGAGCAATCTAGCTCATGGTCTGAGGCACCTGAGGCTCGGATACTCGATACCTGGGTCTCTGTAGATCAGCAGGGGATGGGTGTTTGTGGGTGTGTGAAAGAGAAAGTGGGTAAGACACACTTAACTGCTGTGTACGTGTGGATGGAAGAATATTATGAACTATATTAAATAAATAAATATATAAACTCTAAAATATATTGTGTAATGTGATAATGAATAAATAATAATACAATTAAACCTGAATTATTTATATATTTCTTTTATATGCTACATTTAATTACTTGTACTTCACTCAGTAAATGTAATCCAAAATATTCCTCAATGCATGTGGACACTGAGGTGACATTTCAGGAAAAGATTCAGCTTTGCAATGTTTGCGATAAGGATGATGGTGATGATGATGATAATATTATTATTATTATTATTATTATTATTATTATTATTATTATTATTATTATAATTATTATTATTGTTATTATTATTATTATTATTATTGTTGTTGTTATTATTATTATTATTATTACGTTGTTTTTGTTGTTACAGTAATTTTACATGAATAAACATTACTTAATACTGTAGTATCATTACTAAATGAATAAGTAATAAGATAATTATCCATTAACTAATGATAATAATGATAACTAACATTATTGTCTGTAAACATTATTAAGTATTAATAATGACTCATTAATAAACAAACTCATTAATAAACATAATAATGAACTAATACATTATTATTCGAATAATAAAAGTAAGTAATAATAAAAAATTAATAATTAATATATTAGAGATTAATATATCTAGTATATCTATTAATAATTATCTCTCTTTCTTGCCCTTTTTTTGCATAAGCCCTTAATTAAATAAACCTTAGATGGCCATGATCATCAAAAATAGCCACAACCTGTCCAGCAGATATACAGTATGCACTGTAATGATTTTTTGATAAAAATTTTGGTGAATTATGATGTGAATTTTAAAACAGAAGACAACACAATGAACAGATATCAACCTGAATTACATAATTAAAACAGATACATCTGGATATTCTGTGTCTTTACTGTACAGGTGTCAATCATCTATAAAAGGCTGAGTAGTACTCCCTGTGTCAATCTTAGTGAATTACTCAGAGTATGAAAGCGTATGAAAAATAACAGCAGTGCTTTTGTGTGGTTTCAGAGTCTGTAAGCCCTGCTTCGAGCAGGCTTGTGTTTAATTGACTGAAATATCACGTGCTTTTCTCTTGCTAACACTGGTTCCTGCTCGCGATTCCTCCCTAATTCTCTCTGGCTGCTGTCATGTCTCTCAGGTCTTGTTAGAGAATCACATCCATTCATCTCTGTAATTACTTAGCTTAACACTTTGCATCCTTAAAAGTCAAGCGTGCAACTCACATCCTATGGGCCTGCTTTATGCCCAACCTAGCCACACAAATAAAAAGAAACACATTAGTCTTGTAGTGAAAAATCTTTGAAACACTCTGTGACTGCTCTTAACCAGTAGATATTAATGAAATAGTTATAATACTTTTGTGGCACAGAGCTTTCTCTTTCTTGGCCTAGAGCAGTGGTTCTCAAGGGGTCACCAGGGGTCAGTGAAGCATAGCCAGTGCGCCTATTTGTTGTATTTACGATCAGGTTCTTACAGCGATTAGCCTATTGACTCCTCACTTTATTGAATTATAATTATAAGTTTTAATCCAAACCTCATTAACCTAAAAACAATTAATGTCAACATGGATCTAATGTGCTCTGTCAGTGGAAAGTTCAGTAATAGAAAGCTCTATGGCTAAACGAGAAAAAATATTTACACATTTAATTAACATTCATTAAAAACTAAATCTGTGGTCCGTGGAATTAACTTTACAGTTAAAGAGGTCAAGGGCTCAGAAAAGTTTGAGAACCTCTGGCCTAGAGGACACAAGCATTCGAAGTTTCAAAGGCATAAAGCCGAACTTCAGTGTGTGTTACTATAATATCAGGTCATAAATGAAAGCTTGCCCTGTCTGTCTCTGGACATGGAAGTCAAATTACTGCTGCCAACAGCTGGCTGTCATTATCAGAGAGATAGAGTGCTGCTTCCAAAATATTTGGCGTATCAGACCCGTTCTCATGAGACTTCGGCCATGTAATCACCACACACTCAGTCTGATCACAGCAAAGAGCGATTCGTCCCAGCAATTTTAATCAATCTTAATTTTCTACTCTGTGATTTGTGATAAATTGATTCAGTTGGGGTTGGTCTGGATTCAAAAGTCTTGCTGAAAATCTGAATTAAATAAATAAGCACAGATGAGATTAAAGAGGCTGAGGATTCATACTGTAGTTCATTCCTCGCAATTACACCCTGTGCCTGAAAATGAATGAACACATGATACAATAATTAGATTTAAATTAAAAAGCATTCTCGAATATGGCTGGGTAATGTATCGAGCAAAACGCATTTTCAGCACTCTCCATCAAAAACATTTACTCAATGCTCTAAAGGTTTAGCTCCATAAAACTTCAATACACTTGGGCCAAGAGTTCACTGGGGTTGAACAAGCAATTAGCACGTAGAGGGAATTTTACACTCTTATCCATGCTAACTTGATTAAGTTCATAGTGGAAATTAGGCCAAACATTTTAGTCTCTAAAATTACCATGGTTGTATATGCTGACTATAATTTAAGTAGACAAATTTTAATATGTGAAAATGTAAATGCAGGGCTTCACAAAAGGAATAGTGGAAAATGGGAAGCTAGTTTAATGTTTGTGGTCGAGTTCCACAAAAGTATTGTACAGTTCATCTTAACTGGTAGAGAGAGAGAGAGAGAGAGAGAGAGAGAGAGAGTTCACTGTGATGCTCGCTTTACAGCTAAACAATGATCTTTGTGCTGCAATGGTTTTGGGATCAGCCCATTATGTTTAAGTTTAGTCCATCCAAGTTTAATCCAGTCGACAGTTTGGCAATGGAGTGCTTCACAGAGTGTGATATAAAAGACCTCAGGTAGCTGCTGCCCAGCTGCTTGTGTGTTGGAGAATCCAGTGGTATTCGAAATTCTGTTTGTGAGGAGAAAATATCATCTACTACAATCTCTGGGCTTCTGATTGTAAAATTCAATTTCCTATTTTGCACATGGCAGCAGAACTCCATTGCTTTAGGAGGTGTTTGAGTTTTTAGATTTCAGAGATATTGGTATGTTGACATATAGCTCCCCTGTGAGGAAATATATGACAGTAATATACAATGTATTGAGGGTATTGTTTAGAGAATAGCTCCAGCACTGTAGAACCTGGAGCCACTCCCTGCAGAAATCCATCAGTCCATGATTCCTTGATTAAAGTCAATGGCTTCCATTACACTGGATTCTAGCGCTGACTCTGCACATGAAAAGCATCAGTAATTTTAATAATCTTTCCTTGCTCANTACCCTTCCAACATGGAATTAAATAAGGCATCGGGTTCCATTTACATACAGAATGCATGAAGTCTTGCTAAAGGTTTCTGTATTTTTTTATCTCGAAACAACAATATTTAGGACTACACAGATCATGTCATGCCACTGCGCTACACCAATAGACAACTTGACACCAGAATATAACAGCATTTTCCCTGGGTCTCTGAGAATAGCTCCATACCCAGGGGATTTAAGGTAAGGATGATGATTTGCCTGCAGGTTCTGCTCAATAAGAGAAAGTCATCTATTTTTCAAAAGGGTCTTCCAACCGTGCAATCAACAGTGTGATGAGATCGGCGGTCATATCTCAGTCAATTAAACAAACAATTCAGGCCAGGGCCCATCTGAGACTTAGCGTCTGCAGTATAGGCACCTGCGTGGGCTGCCCAAATTCTTTATCATCACCTGGGCAGATGAAATTCTATTCAATCTCCATTTAACTAGCATCACTAACTCATTACTGGCAGCTTCCACAACCTTATGCTCAGCTGTGTCTAGGCAACAGTCTGAGGTTTCCCCATTATCAAATCCAATCGATCCGTGAGCCCTGTTAACATTCTGAGCACATGAGAATGTACAATAGAATTTAGGCCAAAATATAAATCTCTGCATTTCACAAGACTGTATTTGTGGACTGCAACTAAAAATAGACTGGCAGCCAGGTGAATCACAGGAACCTCAGTATCCTCCTAGATGACAGATCTATTTGAGTCCATATGCACCCCAAACAAGAACAGATCACTCCTCACTCACCATGGGCTGTATTCAAAGTTGATATATGAGAGAATAGTGAGGGGGGTTTTTGACAAACATCGGTATTCAGACTAGGGACTAAAGTGATTTAGGCAATTGAGGCCAATGTGAAATACATAAATACTATAAGACTCGCTATTAATTAATTAGCAGTATCACCCCCTTTTTCACACAGAGGGCATGTGTCCTCTGCTGTAGAATTAACCTCTGTTACGAATAGAGTTATAATAGTTATAGTTATAAAATTACCTCTTTTAATAGATTTAACATAAAGTGAGCTGTAAGCATAGCAGATGAGTGCTTGGTCAGCTTATCTTTCAAACTTCTAGAACGTTTTTGTGATAAAATAACCTACATCCCCATAAACACACACACACACACACACACACACACACACACATATCACAACTGCATGGCCTTGATTTAATATCTCATGGCTAGATTTAGTTGTGCACAGAATTGTATGTCAGTGCACAATGTGACAAAACAAGTGTTACTTTATAAGTTGGCAAATACTGAGGGTGGTAGCAATATTGTTAACCCAAACTTGCTGTGATTAATGTGGTACTTACAATTAGGACTATTCATTTAGCAATATATTGGTGATACATACATCTAGTCATCTGTTGGATTTTTATTTTGATGCTTTATTTGATATACAATATCAGTGTTATTATATTTCTCAGCAAAGACAAAAACACTATGTGCTTCTTCAGTCTGCATATTCTATCCTTGTTTTTTTTTGGAGCTTAAATGTAAGTGCTTGTGTTTAAAGGTGGTGGTCTAAATGCTACTGAGAAAGTCTGTCTCTGATGCTTCTACTCAAGAAAAATCTAGCAACCTTCAGAGTACTCGATTAGACTTACCCCTCGAGTCTTTCAATGACCAATAAACTCAACATCAGCAGTATGATAAACACTGGTAATAGGTTATGTGAACAACAAAATAATAACACCAGCTTAAACCTCTTCATACCTCACAGTCAGAGTGTTTTGTAGTGACAAGAGCAGCAGAGACAGACGAGGCTAATCAGAATGACGGCAGCAGGACAGTGGAACAGGGGACAGCTCTGTATTTCTGTCGCTACACCACAACAAGCTTATAGGAGCTGACACTCTGTGTCCCACATAGTGAACACTGACAGCTATGAGTCAAGTCAAAACCAGGGTCTGATGTTAACAACCTGGAGACAGTGGCTGGCTGAGGACACACTAAATTCAGTGCTAGGCAAGACAACAGTCATTTTTAATCTGTCATGCTATACGGGAAAGTTCAGATCATTCATGAAACTCTTGCAGGGAACTCAGTGCAACAGGGCTAGACAGGAAGAATACAGCAGACCTCAAAGATAGTGTGGGGTCACTTATCGTTAAAGTGACAAGTTAATAAGGACATGTCTGTTAAGATACTACATTGTAAAAAGATGGGACATGGATACTCACCAGTTCAACACACCATACAGACAGCATGATGAAGCAGAAAAGCAGTCAAGGCTAACTTCCACTGATCTTCCTCCTCAACACTGTAGCTGCCTACTTCACATCTCTAATGCACTTTACTTTATCTATTTTATCTATCTTATCTCTTAAACCTCATTGTTCACTAATAAAGAGGATGAATGTCTACTTAAAAAGTCTTACTGACATCCATATCAATATTAGATTTCCCTGGCTAGCCAGCTTCAGTCCCATGGGGAGGGTAAACAGATTAGAAGTAAATGAAGAAAGGGACGCCACTGGTGGGGATCCTCCCTGAGTACATTAGGTAGCAGTAAAAGCCCAAAAGGCCAGGCTTATTCTGTGTGTGCGCATGTGTTTGCTCTCTTTGTCACAGCTATTGAGTGAGGGCCCTTATGTGCAGAGCTGGGGAAAAGGGCAGAAAGAGTGAAAATGCTATCTCTGAGCTATGATGACCTTTATATTAAAGAAAAAAGCACAAAGCCAGGCCTCTGGCTTAGTCCTACAGTAACCACAAGTTATTTACTAATTATTCCCAAATCATTCTGCACATGTTGCACTGTGCAGCTATTGTCCCAACTCTGGCTTTACAGAGTGTGCATGAAATTTAACAACTTGACCTTTGGGCATGATTACTTTTGCTCACTCATTCACATTAGTTCTCTGACTATGCATTAATTCACATAGCATTCTGATCAGTTTTTCATTCAAATAGCATTAAAAAAAACACGGAGCTATGTTGTAATATAACAACATCACAAGCTTGGGAGCTCAGCAAAATGAAAAAGTGACAAATCTGCGACTTTCGAAAGAAATCATGATGGCTACTGGAAGATACTCCCTATTCAGTATGCTTATGAACCTGAGCATGTGGTCGAGGGATGTCATCCAGGCTTCTGGCCACTGTAGCCACAAGCTCTAGCCACTCGGGGCTCAATTAAGGTGGCATGAAAAGTGCCCTGCCCGGGGCGTAAAAAAACGAGAAGCAACTAGCCAGGCCTCTGAAAGGTGAACTGCTATACACCCCCCTCACTTTATCTCTACAGACCACCCTGAGCAAATCTCATCGACACTGATCTGTCCCACATATCCATGGGAAAATGCTTCATTTAAAAATAATTACATTAAAAATAATATTAAATCAGTTTATATCTACTTTTTATTCAAGTACTTCCTCATGTGCTGCCAGTAATTAGGAAAACCTGTCCCTGTTTTTGTCCTCAACATTACAAAGAAAATAAAACAAAAAAAAACAAAGAAGGCTTACTTTATAGGGAAGAAACAGGGAGTTGACACAGGCAATGAGACTGGCTGTGTCCTCTGCATCAGGCTGGCCACAGATGATTATCTAAGAAGAAAGCAAGAAAAACAAGAAAGAAAGAAATGGAAGGGGGTTAGGTCTGTTGCAGTAATGAGGTGGGCAGGTGTGCTGAGGTTTAGATTGCCCTTGCCTAGACCTTCAGTTTGTTATTTCTCTCCCTCAGATGACTTCCCCTGTCCAGGTAAGCTCTGATGGGTTGATACATCTTCACAAGTTTTATCTGTTTGGCAAAGGAGGAAACTTTGGAAGATCTGCTTCACATGGAAACTGACGTGGTGTAGTGTCAATTCAGTACTTTCTGTCACTCATTTATCATGAGGTGACACTGACACAGGATATGTAGTAACTATACTGACACGTTTAATTAAGTGACAAGACATGTCACAAGCCATTAGGCAGCAAGTGAACAGTCAGTTCTCCAAGTTCATGTGTTGGAAGCAGGAAAAATGGGCAAGC
>CM074956.1:10381333-10392147 GCA_037577455.1 Pangasius macronema | reverse complement strand
GATGCAGAAGATAGGGATAGGTGGAGAGTGATGATTCGCTGTGGCGACCCCTGAGGGGAAAAGCCAAAAGAAGAAGATGCATTCTTTCACAAGTGCTTCTGTAGAAGAATTGCTTTGCTGCTACTTGTGTAGTCCTTTCTGAATTGGCCCTGTGTGTATTAACAGATCCCTCAGTAATGACTTGTCCATTAGATGGCAGCATTGTTTTTACTAGTAAAAATTGTGCTGCTGTGTAAAGACCTGTTGAATGCTATGCTAATAATGTGTGGCTATGTATTGATTTTTCATTCTTGTTTGCAGATGATTGCCGCCAATGTGCTGTCCAAAGAGGAATTTCCAGACTTTGATGAGGAGACTGGGATCCTGCCTAAAGTAGATGATGAAGAGGGTATGCTAGAGTGACCATTGCCTTAACATAACATAGTCCATTCACACATTGTTATTGAGCACTACAACCATTCATGTTAATTCAGTGTTGTTTTTTTTCCTTCTCTATTTGTCCATCTCGCAGATGAAGACCTGGAGATTGAACTGGTGGAAGAGGAGCCACCTTTCCTGAGAGGACACACCAAACAGAGCATGGATATGAGCCCTGTGAAAATAGTGAAGGTCATTAACATTCAACGTTCTAAGTAGATAATGTATGGTGTCACAGGTTTTACCTGTAACTCATGTGTTGTGTTTTTTATTTTTTTATTTTTTTTTCCCCAGAACCCTGATGGGTCGCTGTCTCAGGCAGCCATGATGCAGAGCGCTCTCGCTAAAGAGAGACGGGAAGTGAAGCAGGCTCAGCGTGAGGCTGAGATGGACTCCATTCCTATGGGCCTCAACAAGCACTGGGTGGACCCTCTACCTGACGGTATGATTGTTATTATGAGAACTGTACTCTTTATTATATCAGTCATAGTTTTAGGTAGAGGCGTGGAATACTAGCTAGGTACTTCTAGGAGCAGTGCATAGCGTAGCATCATTCAGGACAGCTATAAGGAGTCAAGATATTCCTATATAGGTACTACATCTAGAATGCTCTTTGCCAATTTATTCCTTTTCAGAGAGTTAGTAGCCTTTTCTGTGCAGTTACTGAACTTAAAAAATGCAATGAACGTTACATAATGTTAAGCACTGATCCTCCCAAGCATGAAAGACGACTATATGACTAAACAGTGGGTTTAATGGCCATCTGGTTTCCTGCAGCCTGTTAAAAGGTTGGATGAAGGCTGATCTGCAGTTAACTTGGATAACTACACACCGTCTGGTCTGGCAAGAGTCCATCCTGCTTGTCTCTATCTCAATAAGTGCACTCCTTTATCCCTCCATGTTCTCCTCTAACATTTATTTACATACACACACAGCCGATGGCAGGCAGATCGCCGCTAACATGCGGGGCATTGGCATGATGCCCAACGACATCCCAGAGTGGAAGAAGCACGCTTTTGGTGGCAACAAGGCCTCATATGGAAAGAAGACGCAGCTGTCCATTATCGAGCAGCGAGAGAGTCTGCCCATTTACAAGCTCAAAGAGCAGCTCATTCAGGTCTGTGTTTTACATCCACAATGCAGTTACTTAATTACAACCTGATTTATGGTTATGATAATAAAGGCCTTTGTTCAGAATGTGCTGTTTGTGTTTAATTTCCAATTCAAAGGATTGGAAGGGTCTACTGGGAGCATGTGACATGAGAAATCATTGTGCTCTGGTGTTGTCATATTGTTACAGGCTGTTCATGATAACCAGATCCTAATTGTGATTGGAGAGACAGGCTCAGGGAAGACCACACAGATCACTCAGTACCTGGCTGAGGCTGGATACACAGCGCGTGGGAAGATTGGCTGCACACAGCCCAGAAGAGTGGCTGCCATGTCTGTGGCTAAGAGAGTGTCTGAAGAATATGGTTGTTGTTTGGGACAGGAGGTAAATAAGCTGTGTTAATATACATTTAATGTGTCCAACACACATGCCTGCCAAATCCATTTGTTGCATTTAGTTAGTTAAGCCTTGCATTGCCTGGGATAGAGTCATAATCATAGTCATAACATCTTTCTTCCTGTTTACACAGGTGGGTTACACTATCCGTTTTGAGGACTGTACAAGTCCAGACACAGTCATCAAGTACATGACGGATGGTATGCTGCTGAGAGAGTGTCTGATCGACCCTGATCTGGGCCAGTACGCTATCATTATGCTGGACGAGGCTCACGAGAGGACCATTCACACCGACGTGCTTTTTGGCCTGCTCAAGAAGGTAGGGCTGTTATGATGAGCTAATTTCCATTGGAAATTAAAGTAGTGGTTTGTACTTTTTAGTGCACTTTGTTGCCTGTAGACTGTACCTTTCAGTCTAATTAGTGTAGCAAGTTTGAGATAATCCAGTGCTCCCACTTTCACATGAACAGGTGGGTAATGGAAATGGTACTGAAGCATATGCAGCATGTAGTAAAGCACCTGATGTTAATGTGGCTACGTTGATTTGAGAAGGTTAATTTAATTTAATAGCCATCATTTTCTTTTGGGTTTTTCTTATGCAGACTGTACAGAAACGCACAGACATGAAGCTGATTGTGACGTCTGCTACACTGGATGCTGTGAAGTTCTCCCAGTATTTCTACGAGGCCCCCATTTTCACCATCCCAGGTCGTACTTATCCAGTAGAGGTGCTGTACACTAAGGAGCCTGAGACAGATTACCTAGATGCCAGTCTGATCACAGTCATGCAGATCCACCTCACTGAGCCACCAGGTAAGCGGATGTATTTAACACTGACTGATGGAAACTGTGTGTTATAATTGCAAGAAATATTCAGACTCTCTTATCAAGGTTCAGAATGGGATCAGGGACATCCAGCAATCTGTCTGAATGAGTGGTCAGTTTCATTGAAAAGATATACATTAATGTGTTTCTTTTAGAAAGTCTGCAGCTCATTATTGTTATACATGTAAAATGTGTGTGAAGATCACAAAAGGTTTTTTTTGTAGTAAGTAAACACGGATAGCGGTCCCAGGATGCAAACACTTTCTGATATAAGGGATGTTGAAATAGAATGTTTGATTATAATCTAATTAGTGACGATCACATCATAACTTTTGTTTGAATTTGTAGGTGATATTCTGGTGTTCTTGACGGGTCAGGAAGAGATCGACACAGCCTGTGAGATCCTGTATGAGCGAATGAAATCACTAGGCCCTGACGTGCCAGAGCTGATCATCCTGCCTGTGTACTCTGCACTGCCCAGTGAGATGCAGACCAGGATCTTTGACCCAGCTCCACCTGGCAGCAGAAAGGTAGCAGCTTCTGTCCTGAAGTAGCTCCATGCTGCAACCTTCGAACCCATTAGTTATTTAACCATGACTCTGTACTTCGCTTATTTGTGTAGGTGGTCATTGCAACAAACATCGCTGAGACTTCTCTGACCATTGATGGAATCTACTACGTAGTGGATCCAGGTTTTGTCAAGCAGAAGGTGTACAACTCAAAAACCGGCATTGACCAGCTTGTGGTGACCCCGATCTCTCAGGTACATGCACACATGTGCACGGCTGAAGGCTAAAAATTACGTGCTGTAGCTCTGTGAAGACATAACTGGCTTTGTTGTGTTGTTCTAGGCCCAGGCTAAGCAGCGAGCAGGCCGAGCAGGAAGGACGGGACCTGGCAAGTGCTACAGACTTTACACAGAACGTGCATATAGAGATGAGATGCTCACCACCAATGTGCCTGAGATCCAGAGAACTAACCTGGCCAGCACTGTGCTCTCCCTTAAGGTGTGTGCGTTTAAATACAGTCACACACTTCTTAACGTATTCTAGAATAAACTTAGGAAATAATTTGTAGTTATTAATCTGAATAGTCCATTTTTTTTGTGTAATATTTGCTAATCAATTTTTGTCACTGTTTAGGCTATGGGCATTAATGACCTGTTATCATTTGACTTCATGGACGCTCCTCCTATGGAGACGCTGATCACAGCAATGGAACAGCTGTACACATTAGGAGCGCTGGACGATGAGGGATTACTCACTCGTCTCGGGCGCAGGGTAAGATTTATTAAAGACTGTGAATGTTCTGTTATGTTTAAAAGTATTGAAATGGTGCATGAATACCCATCAGCAGGATGAATGCTGAAGCATTTCCTCATTTATGTTTGTCTCAGATGGCTGAGTTTCCTCTAGAGCCCATGCTGTGTAAGATGCTCATCATGTCTGTCCACCTGGGCTGCAGTGAAGAGATGCTCACCATAGTGTCCATGCTCTCTGTGCAGAACGTCTTCTATAGGCCAAAGGTAACACTCACTGGCCAGTGTTAATGTCTTTGTTTTCTTTCTTTGTCCTGTCTCTAATTTATCTCACCATTTCTATAACTCGTACGTCAATGTGTATTCCATAATTTACATAAGTGGAATAAATTTAAATATAGTGTAATTAACCATGGCTACATGTTTAGACGATGGACTGTACTTCATGTACAAAACTGAAATTTGCAGCATTAGTGGTTCTGTTTTCCTCCAGTGGCGATGAAAATAACCTGGATAACTTCTTAACCAAAACCTTTCAACAAAGTGAAGTATGACTCAGTATTTGCAGTAAATACTTCTGTCATACAGTCACCTTTCCCTTTCCACTTTCTTTCTCAAGCATTTCAGATTACTTGTGACTACAGTCAAAGCTACAGTATTTGTGTCCTCTAAAACTGGTAGTAGCTCATCTCATCCTTTCTGCCTCAGTAAGTGTATTTTGTACACTTCATAGATCACTACGCACTGCTATTCAGCTTTTAGTTTTAAGTCAGCCCTGCTATGTTACCATTGCTAGCCTTATTAGTTCTCTTTCTCCCTGTTTGTTGGTTCCCTGTTAGCAGTGTTTCTTCAGATATTTATAGAGCTGACTAGCAGGCCTGTAGTGGCTATGCGCCACTAGCATGGTTGAGCGGTATCCACTCACATAGCACGCAGTGTTGCTGAGTCTGCTTTGTTGGCTGTCTCCATATCCCCCACTGTCTAGCCGACTGGACATGGCTACTTGCCGCTAGTTTAATTAAGTGGTTTTTCCACGTCATACCATGTTCCCTGCTGAGTCTACTGGATTTCCACTAATACACACCCCTGGGAATGGAATCGTTTTTTTTTCTTCCACACAACAGACCCCTGATTGTCTTTGCTTAGGCTAAGGAGCCATGTGTAGTGCATATTTTCATTTCCACATCAACCTGGAGCATAGATGCTTAAGGTATGTCTTCCAAGCACAGGCATTACAATTCTACCCTTCGGTCTTCTCTCTGTCATCATGGGTGTTTTTGTGCTGTATGCAAGCAGCCTCATCTTTCATGGTGTCCACTGGCTTCAGGGTATTGCCTTATTTGGTCAACTGGCTCCTGGGAGCCCCCTCCACCAAGGAAAAGGCCATTCAGGACTTTGTTTGAATATGATATCCAGGTGATTCTCTCCACCACTGCCATTCAGGAGGGAAACAGTCAACCTATTACATATGTAGCTGTAGTTCTTCGAAGCCCAGGCCTCCTTGTCATTTGGAGTTCTCGCTGACCCAGTGAGAACTCTGAAAGAAGTTCCAGGGAAAGATGGCTGTATGCCAGTGGTATTTATTGCAAATACTGTGTCATACATCAGTCTCTCATGTTGCTGTATGGTNATGGTCAAGAGGGTCTCCACGTGATTCTCACCACCCCTGATTATCTGGGGTTCACAGTTATTAGATATGGTCAGCATTATAATCAGATACAGAAACACCCTGAGAAAGAACAACAGTATTATGTTTCTAAATCAATACAAATGAATGTTGTTTATCATCTGTATGCTGTTTTTCAGGACAAACAGGCTCTAGCTGACCAGAAGAAAGCTAAGTTCCACCAGCCTGAGGGAGACCACCTCACTTTACTGGCTGTGTACAACTCTTGGAAGAACAACAAGTTCTCCAATCCCTGGTGCTATGAGAACTTCATCCAGGCTCGCTCATTACGCCGTGCACAGGATATCCGCAAGCAGATGCTGGGCATCATGGACCGGTAAGGAATTCTATGAAGCTTATTTTACAGCTGGTCCAAAATATAATTTGCATTTATTTTACTCTGTGGAAACTTTGAGTGCATTAAAAAATGCATAGGTTTTGAGCAGGTACCTTATCTCTCCCATGCTTTTAGACACAAGTTGGATGTGGTATCATGTGGTAAGGCCACAGTACGTGTGCAGAAGGCAATCTGCAGTGGTTTCTTTCGCAACGCTGCTAAGAAAGACCCTCAGGAAGGCTACAGGACACTCATAGACCAGCAGGTGGTTTACATTCACCCGTCGAGTGCCCTCTTCAACCGACAACCTGAGTGGTATGTCTGCATCAACAGCGACAACTCATCAGCCTGTAACGTTCTGCTCTTTGTTCTTCTCTTTTCCTCTGTCCTCTGTGTAACATGCTTTTTCATCTTCCTTCAGGGTGGTATACCATGAACTAGTGTTGACCACGAAAGAGTACATGCGGGAGGTGACGACAATCGACCCACGCTGGCTGGTGGAGTTCGCTCCGGCCTTCTTCAAAGTATCCGACCCGACTCGCCTCAGCAAGCAGAAGAAACAGCAGCGTCTTGAGCCTCTCTACAACCGTTACGAAGAGCCCAATGCCTGGAGAATTTCCAGAGCTTTCCGCAGACGCTAGAATGCTCTTACGATGTACTTACTGTCTGGCGGCGTCCTCTAATGCTGCTGGTGACACATTGAAAACATTGTGGATAGATCTTGAAACCTTTTTTTTATAATTTCATTTGGAAGTACCTATATTGTTGGCATTTGGAATGCTCCTCCTTAAATCTCTAACTGTATAACAAAGGGGACCTTTTGTCAGTTTAAAGACAAAATGTGGTTTTCAAATAAATCAATGTACAACATTTTGTTGTATGATTATTTTTTTTTTAAATGTAACATATTTTGTTTCTGGTTTCCTGGCATGACTTGTTAGTATTGTAAAATGATGTACAGAGAGTATATTTGGCTCTGCAGCTCCTATTCATTGAAGCAAAACTGTTTAGTTTTAGCAGGCCATCAGTGAAATGCTAAAAATGGAGGTTGTGGTAGATGTGATTAGTTTCATTTGTTTTTGTCTCACACCATCCTGGTTTTTGAGGTTATTTATTAACCATTATGGACCACGACTCAATACAGGATTATAGTCCCAAATTAATTTCTTCTGTAATTCTTATCACAGGAAGTGGTAAGAAATGTCTGCAAAATTTTCATATTAATCCTCAATTGTATTTTTATCATTTTGAATCCTTTGTGCTGTGTAATAAACTTGTCAGAAAGGTCAGATCAGTATCATTTCTTCTGTTTTGTCCTTGTCCAAGAAATGGATTATATTATTTGATGTTTCCTCATAACCAGAAGTCCAAGCGGTGAAAACGCTGAAGTAAGAACACACCTAGCAGCCACCCCACATAAAATAAAAATCACTTAACTTGAAGAAATCCCTGTAAAGCAACAAGTTTATTTCAGTAAAAGAAACAGATCAGGTGATCATATCATGAATATATGATCTTATGAATATATAAAATATTTAAAAAGAAAACACTGGAGTATGGTTGATAAACATAATTGTAGTATTTATTTATAGTTTTATTCAGGTTATTTGGATTATAATGTTACTGCTTAAAGAAATGCCCTCCAGGACTCCAGGTCCAGCACATCATTCAGGTCACGAGTCAAAGGTCGCCTGGCTCTTTGCTGCATGAGTAGTCATGTGACAGGAATATTTACATCCTGGAAGGCAATTCTGGGTTTAGTTGTCTATATTAAACAAGACTTCAAGAACACTGGGAAATATTTGCGTGAAAAGTGACATATTTAGTGAAGAGTTTATGCTGCTCACGTTTTTGTGAGCTGATATATTAGAGGATTTGCAATATGGCTTGTTTACGTATTATGTTTGTTCATAAAAGAGCCCTTTGTGACGAATTGATCACTGTTTTTTTCCAGCAGGTTGCATAATTAAATCATACATAATCTCCTCACCTTTGTATCCTGAACACCCATATCATTAAGCTAATGTTCAATACCAAAGTGGGAAAACAGTCTGGTCTCAGGGTATGGTAGGAATAATAACTGATTCTTTTTATTAAGCACTTTGCTGAACCACAGGCACGTGTTTGTATTGAATAGGCTGCAGAGCTGAGAGGAAATCCCTAATGATATTAATTTAAACAAACCAAGAAAAAAACACCATAGCCTTATATATACAAGTGGATGGGGTTGAAATGTGCAATAGGTGCATGGGGGAATATCGGGGCTGTACGTGGCATTAGTACATGTAGCCTTTGGAGTAGGGCTGAGGGCCCAAGTTGGTGGCAGCGGGTTCAGAGGGGTAAGACACTCCTTCGTCCAAGTGAGACAGTGGCACCGTGTCTTCCTCGTTGACATAGCGCTCAAACTCGGCCTTCACGCTAGGCCGCTGATTGTCAGGGAATGCCAGGGAGATCAGTGCCTCTGGCTCACACACGAATTTGTAAACGTAGCGCTCGCCAGCCACCTGAACACAAGAACAATGTTGTGATTAGCTACATGATACTTTTCATATATACGTAATAAAAATTTGGTACTTTGAGTCCTACAGATACCTTTTGCATAATTCCTTTCTCATAGTAGTAGCGCAGGGAGCGACTCAGTTTGTCATAATTCATGGCTGGACGGTTCTTCTGCATCCCCCAGAGCCTGGCGACCTAAAATAAAGAGAAACACAAATGTATGGTTTTCAGATGAGCTGCTGCTCTGGGAACTTATTCACACATGCACCTTTAAAGTTACTATAAACTTATATGTGCTCTTTTTTTTTTTGAAGCTTGATTGAAAATGGTATTGTACATCAAAAATGAGAAGACAGGATACTGCAGAGCATTGTCTCTCAGTGCTAATTAGTAGCTGTCAGCTTTTCAGATGAGTCTCAGTCTGTAGGAAGTACAACTGAGCAGCAACAACTGGATAAGTCACGACTTTCTCCAATATTAATCAAATGTCCAAGAAAAGCTACCACCACCACCCACACCTCATCCCAATGGGTTCACCATTCACTACTGGATTTGAATCTGAAATTGTAGGACTGTGTTTTCTGCTTTAAATGAACCAGAACCACAATTAATGACATGTTCCTTTGCATCCATTCCTATAATGTTAAAATATAACACTTTTAAAAGTATATAATCCTACTGACACCCACAGCGACACATGCCGTGATATCATTCTGTCACTAGAGGGCATTGCTGTCTGTGTCCTGTTTTAAACTTTATTTTTAAACGTCTGTCTAAAGAAGTTTGGACATTCCGATATGGTTCTTTTTTCCGTCACAAAACTCTTTATATTAACCAGAAATATGACACTGTTGCAGAACCCTCACTTTCTCTGGACAAACAGACAAGCCAAAGCAATACTGTAGCAGACTTAAGCATGTCAATTACCTCTTCATACATTAGTAAAACATACTCTTAAGTCTTAACTGTTCAACAACCGCTACTCGAGACTTATGAGGCTGTCCCAGAGGTGCTGGTTTTGTCTGATCTCTCTGAGAGTTCCCAGGTCTAATTGGCATAGTAATACCCCAGCACTAATGAATGATTAATGCAGTACAGTAGAGCTGGCCTGATGGAGGCATCTCTGTGTGACCGTCTGCTGACTCATGCTATTTAGCCGTCTACTGATCACAGACAATGGGAGGTTAACATTCATGCCTCGACCACAACAGCTTGCTTTGACTTGGCTAAAGTGGAGGTCTGTAATATTTGGTAATGGAGCCACACTCCATTTTGTTTCCCTCTGTCGTTAAGTGAAGTAAATAATGCATGGCTGCTAATGGAGGCAGGCTTTGCGTGGGTGGGTAGGCCCTGGGGAAGAGCGTGCTGATCACAGGAAAAATCTCTACATCTTCATATGAACAGCTGAAGTAAATTTACTTACAAAAACACAATAGCTATAAAATGTCCATGAAGCTTTGCAGTGATAGGTCAATTTTAAAAATCTAATAATATTTTAAAACCAATAATATTTTAATAGGCTTTTTAAAACCAAGACAACCGAGTGTGTAATCCTGAAGACGCTTGCAACTCCTCATATTATACTGCCTAAAGTCCAGGAGTCTTGGCCTGCCAATTTTAGACATTGTTAAATAATAGTATATTTACTAAGTCATATCATTCATTCATCTTCAGTAACTGCTTTGTTCTGGCCAGGGTCATGGTGGATCCAGAGCTAATTCCATGAACATGGTGGATCCAGAGCTAATTCCGTGTGACAAGGCATATACCCTGGATGGGATACCATGTACACTCATTCACACACTTATTCACACCTGGGGCCGATGTAGAGTAGTCAGTGCACCTACTGGCATGTTTTTGAACAGTGAGAGGAAACCGGAGAACCCATAGGAAACCTGCACAGGCACCACGGAGCTGTGAGGCGACACTGACGCTACCCACTGCGCCACTTTGCATAACTCAGATTGTTTAGATCAAGTCAAAGGCAAAGGTGATCCAGCAAACCCTCACCTCTTCTGGCTCGATGAGTTTGAACTCCATGCCACGACCGGTCCAGGCAATAAAGTGTGCATTGCCAGGATCATCCAAGAGAGCTACCAGGAACTGCCAGAGCTGCAGAGAGCCACGCCGCTGATAGGGGGCGCCGTCACGGAACACACTACTGCCTTCCTGTTTCACTTCACCTAAGCACAGAGCAATATGACACATTAACCCAGTTGACAATGAAAGTATATATATATATATATATATATATATATATATATATATATATATATATATATATATATATATAGAGAGAGAGAGA
>CM074956.1:10362728-10380665 GCA_037577455.1 Pangasius macronema | reverse complement strand
GAGAGAGAGAGAGAGAGAGAGAGAGAGAGAGAGAGAGAGAGACACACACCCACACACACACACACACACACACTGCATCTATTACTATGTCTTTATGAGTTTTTTTCTAATCTCATCTAGAAAATTCTAGGAGAGAATATTCATCATGCTTTATGCAGAATTTCTAAATTAAAACTTTTTTATTATTATTATCTTTAAATACTACTTCAGTTTTTATAGGTTATTTATATTTTATCTCCACATTTAAAAAGGGGAACACTTTACAGTACATTAGTTTACATGAATAAATTATGTACTTCAACACCATATGTAACATCTTTAGCATCTTCATCTTCTCTATTAGCAAAGTAACATTTGTATCAATCAATGTTTTTTTTAATAATAATAAACCAGATAATCAAGACAAAGTGATGTTTTTATAGCTAGACTTCTTTCACACCCAATAACTAATGTATACTAAGCACAATGTAGGCATTCGTGTTAATAAGGGTCTATTTTTTACATTTAAGGCATTTTGGATGTGTAGAAAAACTCCAGACATCATTCAGGAAGGACAATACGGACAACTTGTGTTCCCATGGTTTATTCACTTCAGCCTGGTATTAATAATCCTGTGCTTAAGGAAATCAGACCGTGAGAACTTTGCAGGCTAAATGACAACTTGATGGTGCTTCTACCAGTTTAGCCAGTGAAATGATCTACAGCTATTTGAGACCCATCAATCACCCAAACCATGGGAACTGGCAGCTCTGTTTCCTTCACCAAATGACAAGAGCCTAGGACATCATCATGCATGAGAAACTATAGTGTGTGACCCAGATCACGATAACACAGACTGCTTATTGTGTAGGACAGTATTGGATGCTTTTAAACAGTAGATGATGTTACAGAGAAAGAACTGGATTGATTCTTGCCAGTGTGAAGGGTTGTGCTTCCTTTCCCATAGAGTTAGGCTGCATTGTCTTCTACTGTGATGCAAATCTCAGTGACAGTGTGAATGTTAGAAGAAATGGAGAAGTTTAAAATTAACGTGAAGTGCACATGCATGACATACCTTCAAATTTCTCTGGAACAACGCGGGCATCACTTTCAAACATGTAGCCTAAAAACAGGACAAAGGGGTGTGTAAGTTCACTGGCTTGAGTAATGTTTTTGGATCATTTCAGGGTTAAAGACAAGCTAAACAGAACATGGTAAAATATTAATGGCAGTCATTAGAAGAAACAATTTCTGTCTGCCTTCTAAATACATGCAAGATAATGACATAATTGTACAGTTTCATAGCCATTCAACTACTACTGGCCATTTTCAGGCACGTCAAAGGATGGGGTAATTACATGATCATTAGCTGTTAATTTACTAGGCTTTCAGTAAAGGAAGAGAATAAATGTCTATCATTAATCCCTCATTAAGGATTTGCTTGTGACTGAAATGACTCAAAATGGTGCGACAAATAGTTCTGGGTGAGCAAAGAAGTGGGTTATTTTCCTTTGCTGCAGGAAAAATACTGGCCTTGTCCAGTAGTAATATTTACCCTGGACTTCATCAAGCAGCAGAGAGACGAGTGCTGGTGCCAGTGGAAACACCGACCCGCTGACTTGGTTAGCCAATGACCGCACAGCACTGGCCAATCCTAGCCAAATATGACTGATGTGTGCGAGATACACACATCCTAAACCTGAAATTTTGTCTATGCCTACAGTGAAGACAGGCACTGAAATTCTTCAAATAATAAGCAGTGATGGCTATACGTTACCTTCATTGTTGTGCTGGGTATTGGGGTAGCCTTCGTTGTGGTGGTACATGGAGGTGCAACCAGGCACATCTGTAAGGCACAACATAAGGATGGCCTTGAATTACAATGCTAAGCCTCATATCGCTCATCTCAATATAAAATCTGCACCCATCTCATTCTGTTGGAATGAGGTACGTGAATCTGCTGATGCGATAGCGTCTATCTCTGAATGCATCAAGGACAAAGGCTGCATTTATCATATCACCTGTCAGCCATGATCTTTTAGAGCCATGACCAACAAAGCAAAATGACTCATGACTTATGTTTTTATTATTATCATCATTGTTATTATGGCAATTGATTTCCTCCCAAGCTTAGAGTCTATTAAACCACTAAACAATCAAAACAAGCTCTGTCTTTGTCTCAGCAAAAGCAAATAAGAACTGGGGAGGGTGTAAGGTGGAGCAGTCTTGCGTCTATGTAGTTACTCATGCCTGGGGAATGCAGTGGCACAGGCCACGATAACATGTCACAGGGGAATACAGAGTTCTTACTTCAGAGGTTAAAGAGCTATGCCTCTTGTGAAGCTAGCAGCTTAGCTACAGTACATGATCCTCTATTACTTTCTTCATGTGAATGAATTTTACGTGAGAATGTTTATCATATGGAGGATAGCTTTCTGATTGATTCAAATCAAATTCTGGAAATTAGAGAGTTTTCCCCACTCCTCTTGGGCATTCATTTAGTAGTGCAACCGCAACAGCTGGCTAGAGCAGGACTGGTGTTCCTACTGTTAGGGCGTCATCCTAGATAGCACATAGTATCCATGGCCAACTACCTTCTTCTGATGCCTCACACTTCCCAATTTGACAGAATTATTTACATTAATTGAATTTCGAATCATGACTCATCAAAGTCATCAATACATTATAAAAATGGAAATACTGAAGAGAGCTTCAATTACAGCAGTTCTTCAATAGTTATTGTTAGAGTTATGACAGTAACTTTGTTTGTGTGAATGCACCCTGTGGTGTTCTGGAGAAGAACAAAGAATCTAAAACACTGCTGATTGTGATCTGTCCCCAGTGAGTTGTACGTCCGTGCAGTGTCAGTGACGCAGCACAGAGACTGCACTGGTTTGCAATGTGCAGTAAACGCTAAAGCTGAATGTGGATGGTCTACTTCTTCCTGCATCTACCTCACTCTGCCCTGCCCCCAGCCTCATACTCATGCCCCCTTCCCACCACCACTGCAGCTCACATTACCACCGCTATGCTTGTTTTTCCATTATGAGTTCATCTGCCTGCAGAAAAAGGAAGCTGCTGCTGCAACCCAACACCCTGAAGCACTCCAATGGGGATTCTAGTCTTTCCAGTGCCCTCCATTTTCTCAATGAAATTCCTATGCGTTACTGCCTTTCACAAAGTTGAGGAGAGGAGGTGTGGTGAAAAGACAGAGAGGAGAATAAATGGACAAATACAGTTGAGACCTTTATAAAATGTCATGGATGTGGAAAAGAGAAATAAAAAAAAGATACAGAGAGAAGAAGAGGAAATGGCTTTGAATTCATTGCTTACAGTAGTAGCCTCAATCATGTTTATTTTTAAAGAAAGAGATGAGATACACAATCCCTTTAATGGAGCTCAGCATGGTATGAGATGAGGTATGAGGTTAATGCATGAGTAATACTTAGTTAAAGGCTCCCTGGTCTCTGTGATTTTCTTCCAGTAATATGTTTTGTGAGTTATACCCATGCTTCCATGCTGTACCACATGATACACTCACCAGGCTCATAAGTGTAATCAGTGGGTTCCTGCTTCACCATCATATGGGCTGGAGGGAACCTCTGAGGGGCCACTGTGCCCATGTGGGCTGCTCGCTCGTACAGAGGGTCCAAGAATTCCTGTTTGAAGCTCTGCTGGAGGTAGGGCATGCAAGGGTCTGAGTGCTGTCGGTGGTACCCGCTGCTACCCCCAGTGCCTGCACCTCCTGCAGGGGTAGAGGGCATACGTTGCAGAGTTTGACCTGGAGGTCCAAACGGGGCACACATCTCTCTTGAGCCAGTTGGGAAATTGGAGCTAGAAAGAGTAAACCAAGGCAAATCTTGAGCCATATATGGAACAACTGGATTATCACTATAAATATGTCAATTCATTCTTATAATAAGTCCAAAAGTGTTATACTAACTGGTAATTATGGGTTATTTCCTTATAATTTGCATATTCTAGGATTTGAACGCTAAACTTTAGCTGCTGAGCTACCACTACCCAATAGCGATAAATAGTAGTGCTGTGCCACCAGATAGTGCTGTATGGTATGTTACAGCTATTAATGACATTAGTAAAATAGAAGATCTTTAAGGTATGATGTTTATTTGATTTTATTTGACCATGGCAGGAAGAACGTGACCAAAATGCTGGTGGCGTTACCTGGGATTCATGGGGTAAGTCTGACCATGGCTGGGGTGTGACTGACTCGCAGAGGGAGAGTTCATGTACCCCGTTTCAGGTCGGGTGCCCACCAGTGGTTTTGGGGAGTAATGCTGCATGGGGGACATGGGAGTCCCAGGGCAGGAGCTTTTTGGTCCTGCTGCTGATGTTGCTGCTGCTCTCTTCTGTTCATAGGCACTGTTGAGACACGCAGCATCACACACCATCCAAACACGTCAATACAATACAATAATCTAGCTGTCTGGCATTAGCCTATTTGAGAGTGTACTTCCTTTAGCACAGTCTAAACATGTGAACGCCTGCTGACCTGGCGTAAAGGCACTGCTCTCCACTGGGATAGCTGAAGCTCTGCTTGTGACTGCAGGACTGGCTGGGGTCTGAGCCTGGGCTCTGAGGCTCCTTCTTAATCTTCACCGGCGGGCTGTGGAATGCCACTGCTGCAACAAAGACAAACAGGTTCATTAATATAGCCACATTCCAGCTTGGCCCTCTTAAGCTCAAGGAGCAGCCCTAGGACAAATACTTTTGTCTGCACTGGAAATACCAGAGTAGTTCAATGACTCCCCAGACCAAAACAGGATCGGAGACATGTGACACACATACATGCGTTTCAACTTCTGTCTAGGAGCTGTTTAGGTCCTCATTCCTACATCACAGCACACACAAAGATACGCGAAACACTTGAGACACTCCTTGTGTTGAGTGATGCACTCATCTTCACTCTACTACATCAGACACAACACAGCTATTATCGTTTCATAAAATATTCGCTGACCTCACAAAACTCTAGTGATGGACAGAATTCATGTACCAGCCTTTTGTTTGTGGTTATAACCCTCAAACTGAGGCGTCATTAACTGTTTTCAGTGTTTAGCTTCACAATGTATGCTCAACCTCATTATAAACATTTTGCTCAGAACACCGGATCTTACATAAGTGCATTACGCTCTTTAAACAACATAACACAAAAAAGATTACAGCAAGATTACTGATATCAATTTACAAAAAGGATTCCTAGTTTGCCTAATTATCCAAATTACTCCATAATGCAGGTAACATACTCGCAATGTCTTCTCCTGTGATTTGTCATGATTTGCTCAGCTTATCTGTGGAAGATCTGTGTCTTTTACAAGGGTTGAATTTTGTGCACAATGGGCCAAAAAAATTTCAGAAACAGAAACAACACTCAGTCTCTTGATCTTTTAGCATCTTGTTCATCACTTTTATTTACTTCATTAAAAAAATTACAACACAGTCAACACCATATCTATGATGCGACTGCTAATGAGAGCATGCTATGATTTCCGTACTTTTCGTATTTTGGTAAGGAAGGTGACACATAAAGAATGATCACTGATTAAAATAATTTGATTATTATTACTTAATTTAATTGTGTTTTTATTAAAAGAAAACCACTGTATGGCTCACACAAATAAGTCCCAGAACTCAAGACGCTTCACATCTGAGATCCTGCAAATTAATGCTGCTATCAGCTAAACTAAGACTAAAACGTAACTAAAAACTCAGAATTTCTGACCTCCAACTAGAAAAGAAAATAAATAAATAAATAAAAAAACACAGAACTGAGAATTCCTCCACAGGAAGCACAGGAAGGTCTCCTCGAGCTCAAATTCAAGCATGTGATGTCATATCAACATGGCTGCTCACAGCATCAGCAGCAAACACTTCCTGATTTCCACTTGGAAGCTTGAATGTCTGAAATTGATGTAATTTTTTTTTTTTTTTTTGGAGCTTGTCAAAGCCTGTCACTGATGACAAAGTAATAATATTTGTAACAGATCATGCTAAATTAAGTGTAATTCTCATGGCCAGACCCAACAGATAGCCATGAAAAACTGCATTTCCTTTAAGAGTAACCTGCTCGTCTTGTGTTAAGAAGGACTTGTCAGTGGAATAGCGAATGAGCAGGCTCGGCATGCGTGGGGCCTGGGTCTGCGCAGCAGCACAGCACTGCTGTTTATTATTGGAGGGGAGCAGCCACAGCTCTCAGACTGTGCGGTACAGGATGTTTTTCTGGGCCACTCAGGGTAAACAGCAGCAGCTGTGCTCCTCCAGCTGAGCCACAGCCTGTGTTTATAGCTGTTTATGTGTTGATTGTCGTGGGTGCAGACCTGACCGAACAGGCACGGCTTAAACCTAAGCTCAGGTAATTACACATTACCTCTCAAGGACGAAAGAGGAAGAGAGAAAAGGCCTACTCTTACTATAATACTGCTACAAAATTAACAGCCCTCCCACATGCATCAGACAGAGAGAGAGAGAGAGAGAGAGAGAGAGAGAGAGAGAGAGATGGGTGATAGGGAGATGGCGCTCATTTATCTCCTATTTTCCCATGCTGGCCAGGGTGATGAGGAAATGTTGGCTTAGGATAGAGCTCAGAATGGATTACAGAGTATTTAAGATGGCTTTTCAGACAGGGAGACGATGGGTTAAGCATTTTAATCCACTCAGCCCATAAAAATGTGCCATAAAGTCTACAACTTTCATATGGCTAACATACCAAGAGACATATTCTGATAGAAATAAACTTACAAATATGCATAAAGGTATTTCAGCATAATCTCTCAAAGCAGTTGAAATTTAAGGTGAAAGTTGTTCAGGATTTCAATTTTTCCCCCTGGTCTGTGGCATTGTGTACTGTCTTTACAAAACCAGGAACATGTTTATGCATTAATACAAATTCATATTAAAAAATTATATGCATCAACTTACAAAAAATAATACAAAATCTTAGAATTATACTACATTTTGTACCTGTAAAATGTCAAACTATGGCCCATTAATCTAAACAAGTGTCATGGTTGGAAGAAATCCTCCAGAAAATGTAACATTATCAAGATGTTTCCTGCTGCCATTAAACCTGCGCTGAGTTTATAGACCAGTGGCAGAAGAGTAAACAGAGATGTGACACTAAAGGTACTTTGTGTTATACTTTTCCTGTCTTCTTTTTGTGGTAATTTGACAAAAGCAGCCAGTCTCTGGTTTCTCTCTTTTCGATTCATTTAGAAGTTACATCACATTTCCTCAAATCCACTCATATTTCATGGGTTTTGTTTCTTGTAAGAGAGGAAGGAGGGTCATGAACTTGAATGTGAAGTGTGACATCTGTGTAAAGTGTTTACATATTTTTGATCCTATACTGTACACAGTACATACATAGAATTTGTTGCAGATTCTGAGTTTACGCATCAGGCTCATTTTTTTCCCCTCCAATCTTGACAGAAATAGAAATCAATATTGAAATCTATATTGTAAGTACAGGGACATCATACTTACTTACTTATTATTACATCATACTTACTTGCTTATTATTATTTTTGTGTCCTGAACTAGAATTTATTTAATTGGACATGTGGGTGTGACAAACAGCAATTTCTGCCTTTACTGTCGATCTTCCAATTAAAGTTACAATCTCAACAGTGGACATGAGAATTTTGTTGTTACTTAGCATTGACACCTCACTTCAAGAACCACACATACGTGTGAAAAACCAGTAGCATTGTGCGTAAATGACGAGAGTGTCTCTCCACTCAGAATGGCTCTAAAGAGGACCTGGACTTTACATATGTAAATAGCATGCTTCAGAGGAGAGGAACAGGGAGGTGAAGGGGGATGGTCATGGTTGAGCACTTTAGGAAGTGAGGATCATTATGGAAAGCCATTCAGACTACTCCCACCACAAACAAATCTCAGGACCTCGATACCCCCACTCCCACCCCAGACAAAAAGACAGCCACCAGCTGTGACAGATGGAGGCATCGCTGTCTCCTCAAAAAAGCCTCTGCAGCTCTGACATGTGTACCTGTTCCAACATGAATCCTATTTATGAATGAACATCCAAAAATGAATCCTATTTATGATTGAACAGCCAAAAGTCATACAATGTTTAGCCAGACTTTTTGATTTGTATAGTAGCATCCTGGTGTATAAGTCTCTCAGTGGGCTGTATTTAGAAATTCTTAACCCCATACTCTCGTTTATGGTAAGGTTGAATGGAAAGCTAAACTCTAGGACTATTCACTAAAACCTTTCGAAGGCAGTCATATTTTTTCCTCTGTGCTGAACCCCAACACCAGTGAAGATCTGGACAGTTTTAAAACATTGTATATTCACGTCAGGATTACTTCCTGCACGTTTTCAGTTCATGACAGCTGCAGACGAAGCCAGCTCCTAAATATCTCAACAGGTACAGTGATTCACCGATTATGGTACGTTTATATCCCAGGGACTATAAACACACAGCAGTGCACCAGAGCACAGGCCAGAACATGTGACAGCTGCAGGCTGTAATTTGTTACAGTGAAGGAGCCTGAAAAAAAGAGCAAATGAATAAGTAAACATGGTGTTTGATAAGATATAATTCATTCCAGCATTTGTAATGGACTGTGACTTTGTGTTTTAACTGATATTCTGGGAGTAAATATTCTTTTCCCCGTGTTGGTGTGTTTGATGTATTGTTATGATACAGCCATACATTAGGCTGAGGTGACAGGCTGGCTGGTTAAGATATCTACCTTGCACCCCACTGGGCAGCTCCAGTAAACAGTGATGAATCACTGAAACTGACCAGGCTACCAAATGTAAAAGAAGGGCTTTAAATGATAAAATGTAGGTATTGATTTTTGGTATCCAACTTAACACGTGACCCATCTCCCTGGAAACAGTGGCTGTCAAAGCCTATACACCAGGCTGCGTATATAATGGTGATGTGAGAGTGTTACGGGTGACAATCACAGCTGTCACAACTTGTCTAGGCAAAACGCTTTCAATGGAAGGACGGCAATATGCCAAGATGAGGGCTTAGTTATGAATAGAAGATTTGAAGCATATTGTTCATCATGCTGTTCGCTAGATTGGGGTTTGAGAAATACTTCAAATGTGAGTCAAGCGCTGGCACAAAAACTCTATTTCAAGGTTGGGATCTGGAAACCTTGTTTGATTTTACTTCGGTTTTTTTTGTGTATTCAGTATGTTTTTGTATGTAACTCAATCTTCAACAACACAATCAGTGGAAAAGTTGAGTAAAGAGAGAGGGACAAAGAAAATGAGTGGGCTTCAGAGCTTTTAGGGAAACAAGTCTGACATTTCCACAAAGCACAGGAACATGTGCTGGACATGTGGTGCTCAGGTCAACAAGCGGAAAGAGAGCTCATCTCTCAGTCAGAGAGAGCACAAGATCTGGCTTACCTTTAAACCGTGCACTACTTTTTTCTCCCCCACAAGGTTTGTATATCACTTTGACTGGTCTGCTGATATTGAGATTCTCACAGAGAACAGTACCATATTGTATATACCATGTGCTATATATAAGATTGCAGTAAGAAAAAAAAAAAAAAAAAAACAGCAAGCAGTGCTTGCGAACTTCAACATCAAGACGTCCTTCACTCACTAAACTCAGTTTTCTTCATTGGTATCAATGTTAATAAGTTAATGTCGCAAACAATGTGTGTGAAAGTAAACTGATGCAATGTCACAGTAATCATATGGACATGGGTTTAACAGTCACCATGTGCATGTGATAAGAGTGATGCATGTTGCCAAACTCAACAGTTCCACTTCCCTTTACAGAGGATGAATGAGCCAGATGGACTTGGTTTACTAGAATACAGAAATTTTTCCACCACCATCTCATATGCACTCATTAAAATATGAATAAAAATAAACATGGGAAAATATCTAATCTTTTATAAGAATACTAAGATTAAACAAAAAAAAAACAAGAACCAGAAAGGTTAGTGTGGAATGATGTAATCTTATGCAACATGGGTGTTGTAATGGATGAGTGTGTGTGTGTGTGTGTGTGTGTGTGTGTGTGTGTGTGTGTGTGTGTGTGTGTGTGTGTGTGTGAGTGTGTGTNGTGTGTGTGTGTGTGTGTGTGTGTGTGTGTGTGTGTGTGTGTGTGTGTGTGTGTGTGCGTGTGTGTGAGAGAGAGAGAGAGAAAGAAAGAGAGAGACTGTGCAAGAAATAAATGTGTGAAGATGTATATAGAAGGAGTAATTAATCTCCCTTCCCCCATCCCAAAGCTGTCCTCTTTAAATGTTTAATGCACTTATTGATTTCTCTCTCATTGCAGAAATTATATAATGAACCACACAGTAGAGATATCCATTCAGAGCAGTGATGTGTGGCAGGGAAAAAATGGTCTCCTTATCTCCTGAGAGAGATAACACATGCCCATCGAATTCCTGTCAAACTCATGAGAAATACATTTCTACCCAGACCCTGCTCACTCTCTCTCCCAGTCTGGATTGAAGTCTTAATTATAATAGTTTGCATAACAGAGACACTCAGCCTGAATCCTGCTCTCTCTCAGCTACACTTAGGATCGACTGATCCATCATTGCTTTTCCAATATATGACCTAGCCTGTGTCAGCAGAATCGCGAAGACCTGCCTAAAGAAACGGGAAGGGGGGAAAAAAAACGAGTCGGAGCAATGATCCCATCTGGATTTTAACACACTTATAAAAACCTGTCCATCATCTGCATCAATATGACCTGTCAAAAGACAGAAATACAGCTTCCAAATGGTGGTTGTGACAGTGGTTTTATTCCCCAGCAAAAGCCTCCGGTTCTCCTCACTCCTCTCCTGTGTGTTGTTAGATATACGGCGGCCTTGTTATCATTAGTACTCCCCCACCATTTCTTTCTTCTTTCAGCAGCAGAAAGGAGGGGAACGGGAGGGGGTGAGCAGACGACGTCCTGGGCTGGTTTGGGTTTGCATTCTCCTCGCTCTGTGCCCTCCCTTCCTCCATCCCTCTCCTTCTGGCCCAGTGAACACACACACACACACACACACACCACTGTCCATTCAGCATGCTATACCTCTGCTTGACTGAGCTCGAGGGGGAAGTTCCAGCCAAAGCTATGTCTGCAACAGTTACAAGGAATTTTTTTTTTTTACCCAAACATGGGGACGACAGTTTGTGACAGTTTACAGTTCCTAGTGTAAGCATTTTTTTTTTTTTTTTAGATTTTTGTTTAGATTCATTTAACTTGTACATTTATGGGCAAAAAATAGTAACTAGAAACATTTATTTCTTTTTCGTGTAAAACAAAATGAAAGAAGGAATAAAAGAAAACATTAAGGAAGAAAGAAAGCATTACTTTCGTTCAGTCACTACTTTTTCTGGGCAGCTGGATTCATGAATGGTGATCCCGATTTCCCTCAGTGTGCTGCCTCAGCCAGTCCACACAACCAGCTCATTCATACAAATGTGGGGTTTAAGCGTGCATCGTGTGTGTGTGTGCGTGTGTGTGTGTGTGTGTGTGTGTGTGTGTGTGTGTGTGTGTCAGTGTGCGTTCGTGTTGCCTGTAAATGAGTTATTTCTCTGAAAAAAATAAGGGAAGTGAGGGAGGGGGGGGAGGACCAGCCCTCTCTACGGGATAGGATGAGGGCTTTCTGCGCATTTCTGGCAGTTGTGAGGATGTTTTTGCAGACTTGTTGCATAGCAGCTGTATTTTGGAAAGTTGAGAGCCTTCAAGCAGTATATTTTCTTAGAGGAGGAACCGGGGGGATCGCACGACACAAAGATTCAGTGACATGACACATACTACCAACTCCTCACAGTCCTTCTCTCCATGTTTCCATTTTGATCAAACTCTCTTCTTTGCGAAACTGGATTTATGGCCACAACTGCCTATATAATTACTACAAGGCACAAAACCAAACAATCAGCCCACACAACACTGCAATTGCAGGATTAGATCACATCTTGGATCATTCAGAGAGAGAGAGAGAGAGAGAGAGAGAGAGAAGGAAGGGGGAGAGAGCAAAACAGATTTTCACATTTTCAACTTGGTAGAGAAACAGGAAAAGGGAGGAGTTAAACTTCCATTCAGAAAAAGGAACCATGAGGGTGGAGCCTGCAGTAGGACATTTTCATGAATGGAGAGTGTAGTCTCTGAGTGATGAGATTTAAAGCCATATTTTCATAAGCACCGGGATTATATTATGTAGTCCAAATAAAGCTAAAAACAAAACAACAAAATTTAACAATTAAAAAAAAGTATGAGCGTGTTGCTAGTTACATTCTAGATGATACACAGAAAAGAAGGTAAGATTCCCCCCCCCCCCAAACTTTAAGACCTAAAACCTCGAAGAATAGGACTCAACTTCTCTAACTTATTTGATAAAAGCCTCAGAATGAGAACTTCTCAGCTATCATCCTACATACCATCAGTAAAATGGAGTATAATGTAAAAACCACCTTGGTAAACAAATATCTCATATGTCATTCCAAAATAAACTTCAGTATATTTAGAAACTTGTACTGATTTGGCCATACCCTAATGAGTTCTAGCATGGCTCTAAAAGGAGATTTGCTGGTAAATTTGCTGGTAGATTTTCTGGTAAATTGCTTTCTACAGACCAAGTCAGTGGAATGTGCATCTGGAATAAACAAGTGTACACTAGTGCAGCAAGCCACAAATTTGGAACACCAATCTTGTCTTTTAAAGGATAACTTTCATCTGCTGCGGAGTTCGTTCCAAAACACAACAGCAAGAGGTCACAGATGCTTCATATCAAGGCATGGATAAAGCTAGCATGGATAACTGTAGAAAATGGAGAAGAAACGGTGACAAATTTTTTTCAGCGGTGTGAGCTATTACACAAGAGCCTGTCCTGCACAGGAAAAAAAAAAAGAACATTCCAGCTTTCTCAGTGAACGATGCGATCACAGTTTCTCAGTCACATTCCTATGGTAACAACCTCAAAGAATGAAAAAGAAAATGGGCAAACCTATGATTTGATGGTTTGCCTCTGATGTGTTTACAGAAAAAGACACAAGGAGACTGTTATGAAACGTAGTATACTGACATGACTTCCCAAAAAGTTAGAGCTTAAATGTCAGTACTACCGTACAGTGTACAGTTTCATATCTCTCAAACTGGTGGTTTCAATCTACCTCCACCACAGTGACCACAAACATGAGGGAACCCAAGCTTATTTTCATGGTTGCTGTCAACTATAGCCCTCCTTTCTGAGCGAACACAGACTGCCAGGCATACATATGTTATTACTGCATTGTACAAGTATGAAAGGGTGGATGTAGCTGTCAATCAAAGCTTTGCTCCACTTAGTTAATATGACGGGCCTGTCAAACTGAGCTTCCACTGCCGTCGTGAGTAGCTGCCACTGACACACCACACTGTGGCAATTGGTTCTGCCCTTAATGGGGTTAAGTAGACATGACCCCTCAATGCCCCAGAGTTCATCTCCACTTCCTCCTTCTCATTGTGGGACAACAGACAAAAACAATATGTTGTGGGAGCATCTGTCACCACAGGTCAGGTGCATGATGGGGTTAAATAGCAATGTTTGCATACACCAAATCTGAGCTCGCGAGACACTAAGATTGTGTGCTTAATCCATTACTGAGCCACGGCTCAGTTGAAGTTACAATTTCTGTCACAGGAAAAAAAACAGATTGTTTGTGTGACTCATGCCTTGAACTCTATGACCTCCTAAAAAAAATGCCAGCAGTGTTTCCACAACAGGACTTTCAGACTTGCCAACGTGGTAAAGGCCCAACCCGTAAGTCTGTGAATGGCTTCGACAAAAGGTCCAGGAGAACTATTTACAGAGTGCACACCCCTCCACAAAACCTGGCACGCCATTGTGTGGAGACACAACAAAAAAGGAAACCAGCTAAAAAGGCAGCCTTGGTGTTGTGCGGTACAGGAATTTGCTTTCCCATTTACACCTCTGACAGGCACAAAAGGGAATCTTTGTGTGCAAGTTCTGAATGATCTTTTACTGGTTTCCTGAGCTGTTCAATTGAGCCTTTGAAGCACATGCAAATGGAAGGTGCTCTTTAATATGAGCATCCATATGTATATGTTAGAGTAGCAGGTCGTGGATAAAGTGTCTCTCACAGTGGTTCTTACGCAGAGCTTCGGGGACGGTGCTATTATATCGCTGATAAACACAACAGCCACACCTAAGCCTCAAGCAGTTTCTGAATCAGTCACTCCCAATCTTTCAATGCAGAGTACTAACGTTCTTTCTTGTTTTTTCCCGTTCGCTCTCTCTAACACCCTCCACCCCCCACCCCACCTAGTCACAGCAATACAAACCTACCCTTTTATTATATTTACACACTGCCAATGGATAGCAAAGTTTTAAAGGAGGGTTTACTTACAGTTTTCTGAGATGAAGTCAGGAACAAACTGTTCATCACTGTCAGGTACTTGAGCTGTAGTTTAAAAAAAGGAAAGGGAAAAAAAGAAAAGAAAATACATGCTTAGTACCTGGACTTAAACTTCCAAGATACTACCAAGATGAGTACACGTTACAAAAGACAAACATGGAATTGTGAAACTGAGAATGTTATGGTTCTACAAATTATTTTGTAATGCATTGTCCTTACAATGCAGTTGGAGGACCAGAGTCATAATTTGTCTTTACACAGAGCCATTTGTTGAGTATAAGCAGTACTGTTAGCTGACGAATAGACTAAGTGTGTCCATTAGGCTGGCCTGTCTCTCCCTTCATCTGGGTGAAACCTGAGTTACTGCCTCTGGACAGCCATGTGACCTTCAACTCTACTTTCCTCTGTGCCAGCACTTTTTCATCGGCGGTAGATCAATACCTCAGTTGAATGTTGCGTGTGCATATGTGTGAATAGTTTGATTACTAATCGATTCCATCAAATGTACATAGTGTTTCTTCTTCCAAAATGTTGTATTTTTGTTACAGGAGTACTAAAGATACTAACAGGAAAATGGTGGATTCCACTGAGTTGTTATTTGGTTGCTGGCCCTTACAAACATCACAGCCTATTTTGTTTTAGTCAGACTGTAACATACATACATAATTCACTAATCAGAGAAGCCACATTTGACTGTCTGTGTGGTAATTTATGATTTGCAGGTATTCAGAAGCTGTCGAGCTATGTGCCACTGACTGACAGTCATACTCTTGCAGCTTATTGAACCAAACTGATAGTGGATCAGTACTGGAGCATAAGAACTGATGGCCAAGCTGCCTAACACCA
The DNA here is from genome assembly GCA_037577455.1 of Pangasius macronema. Lineage (NCBI taxonomy): Eukaryota > Metazoa > Chordata > Actinopteri > Siluriformes > Pangasiidae > Pangasius > Pangasius macronema. The sequence continues at coordinate 10,365,461 of CM074956.1, read as the reverse complement.
TCTGTCTCAGTCAGCATCATAGTGCCTGGTCTTATCCGGCTGATGGACTATCAGAGCTGACTGATGTAGCTAATGTATGTGCAAATCTCATTCAGCATGTGTTCAGGCAAAATAAGAAGTGGAGAGATGTGCTTAGCTTGTGTTCATGTCTAATGTCTTGCTCTGCTCACGCCCACACTGAGACATTTCTCTGACAATGTTGATGTGGTCAGTCTGGAATTCATCACTTGCTTTAAACCATACGAAAGCTGACTCTTAAGGTCAATTAAGAATTGGTTAAAGAGAGAAGCTTTACAATGAGAGGGAAGATGTGTTCAAGAAAGTGGTCATCTGCCTTTTTTTTGCATGATTCCAATGGCATAAGAAAATACAGCCATAACTACTTGCAGCTAAATTCCTGCAGTAGAAACTGTACACATCATTAGTGAGCAGTGAAATGTTTGCTTTAGTAGAAGAAAAAGTTACATCCGTAAATGGGAATATTGAAGATCCTCAGATTTCTGCCTCTTCAAAGGTCATATTCAATAAAGTCAACACACAGTTAGAGTCATATATTGCACAATTATATATTTATAAAAGAAAATGTGCCATGAAATGTATCAGTAGGAGTCTGTAGTAGTGCTAAGTAAAGTAAGGTAGTGCTTGCATTTCATGAACTTGCAAAAGAAAATGCTGGATCGATAATAGACCATTATTTCAAGGATAGAGGATTGACTAAAATAAATCTGACTCCACCTTCAATACTGACCTTCAATCACATTTCTACCAGCTCTAGAACAGTAACTGGAGCCTTTCCATGACTTGGATGACTTTCATGAATGATGACTGTGTTCTTCTTTTTTACTGGGACAAAATCATCATTCATGGTGATTTACTTTTTGCCAATTAGGAATCTGAATAGATGCGAGCTGCAGACGTACTTGTTATGCAAAATAATCTTTTGTGGTTGCAGGTGCTCCATTGCCATTATCACAGTCTATATGCCTTTCTATGGACACAACACGCTCATTTACTCTCCAGTGAGTCTGAAAGAGGAGTGGGGGAGACGGAGAGCTCCAGGCAGTGGCCTTCTGTTGACATGCAGCCCAGGTAGGATGAAGATTAGACCTCACATTTAGCCAGAGTTTATTCAGAAATGCAATAAGCCAGATCTTTCTGTGGTGGCTGTTGCATTGCCAGTGCTTTATAATATCGACTCAACCACAGTCAATATCATAAAACATGATTTAAAAAATGACAACCCTTATTAGTACAATAAAAAGATTTCCATACTTTTATGTTATTTTTGCTTTCAGAGGAACGCAAATTTGTGGTAAGGTGTGACACGTTTACAGTCATTGCTGCCACAGTTATCCAGACTGCAAAGAAGAGTAAGTCAATGTTATAAAATTGTACAGTAACAATCTTATTAATCTAAAAGATAAAAGGTCTTATTGATCAAGTGCAACTGTACAAAAGTACAAGTGGATTTATACTGTATTACACAATACCTTAAATATGCCCTTCAATTTAGAATTCTACACAGCTACATATATGGCAAAAGCTGATTTTCCTGGACCACTGCCTTTTACTTTCCATTAAAAAGAAATAGTTAATCAACAGGCTCAGCACACGTACTGTAAGAAAGAGAAGCCTGACTGTCTTACAGGCCTCATGCCATCTTTCCTTTCTTCTTAGCCCACAGACTATAAACATAGCAACTAAAAGAGTAATACTGAAACTAAAGATTATTCTACCACATCCTGTTTGACAAAAATTGTGCAGTTTCTTCTTTGAGCATGCTCATATAAATTACATTAATTTCCTACATATTGCCCCATCCTACTGCTTTAGTGTAATTCTATTAGACCCACTCAAGTTTTCTTCTTTTCTGCCCCAAGGAGGACCACAAAGCTGTTTTTCATGAGTCAGGGCCAATATTTGGTCTTCCAGATCAAACAGTAAATCATTCAAGCTAGTTTCAACATGCCTGAAAAGGAACGCGTGCAATATGTGTAAAGGAAAAAAAAAAACATTAAGAATTGTCTGGACATCAGTGCCTCTGGCTTACTAATTTCTGGAGCTAAACCGGATCCTAACCCAATCTTCCCCTCTCCTTCTCTCTCTGTGTATGTGTACGTGTGTGTCTCGAGTCAGTTCGCTTCCAGGAACGTCTTGTCGAGGGCTTTGAAATGCAAGTCAGCACAAGACTGGAAGTGTGTCTGTGCAAGCATGGAGACATGTTTCCTTTTTCTCTGAGGGAGGCTGAATGACTTTTTTTTTTTTTTTTTGGTCAGGCAGATCCTGGGAGGAGCCAGGAGGTTTTTCTTAAAGAGTAAAGGCTAATGACAAGACTCGACAAGCTTCCCCATTCACAAATTTCTTGACCTCATTCTCGCTCTTCCTCTCACCCTTTGATAAAAAGCCCTAAAGCCGCTGTTTTTACAGTGTGGTGAATCATCCACAACCACAATCACTTGAAAATAAGCTGTTTAACCAATCCAGTTGAAAAAAGCAAACAAAATCAGGGGGTAGCAGACTCAAGAAAACCCTACTACCCTTTTTGTTTTCTTCTAAATAACTTTAGTAGTTTGTTAACATTTGATATGTTCAGTGTACATGTATGTGTATGTGTTATACATACATATATACAGTCAGGCTGGAAGTATTTCGACTGTGATGGAGTTTTTGTGATTTTGCCTTTATACACCACCACAATGGATTTGAAATAAAACAATCAAGATGTGATCAAAG
>CM074956.1:10334220-10358702 GCA_037577455.1 Pangasius macronema | reverse complement strand
TATATATATATATATATATATATATATATATATAAGTAGGTGTATCAACAGTGTGCTGCAGGTTAGCTGTTTACACTTACATAGCCTATTAAGTACAGTATATGGTTTTGACTAAACACCTGTTTCCTTCAGTGTTGTGAAAGTTCTCATTCAGAGTATTTACATTTTCTTTTATTATGAAAAAGCTCCATATCTGCAAGTCACAGCACATGACTGAACGACATGAAGCAAGCACTGTATTTAATCACGAATTTACTTACATTTATAAATACGTCGGCCATTTTGAAAAAAATCACATGAAGTGGCCATTATCAGTTTGTTTTGTTTAGGAAGAACACTGGTGCAACCTAACAGTGTAGGTCTCACATATTATCTTATCAGCTCTGCTAATTTCACTTTAAACCTGCTGACAAAGATGGGGATGTTGAAACTCATGCCATGTTTTTTTTTTTTTTTTTTTTTTTAAGATTTAATGGTTAAAGCATTAAAGCAGAAGCATGCACTAGGGTAGCATTCTGCACTTTGACCTCCCAAGGAGATTCCCATTATCTCCCACAGCTGAGCCATTTGTGAAGCATATGCTCGCTTCTTATCCTGCCAAATAACCGCTTAATTTTTATAAATGTAGATGGACAACTTATGAATGATTCATCTTACAATACCCAGCTTACCTACAAACTTTCCATGTTTAATCCAGTATCATCTTCTTTGTTGCAGCCTCCTCTTTTTATCATTCATTTTGTTCAGTTACTCGCTCACTGGGGGTTTAAGTCTGCAAATCCACTTTGACATAACATGTACTGTGAAAATCACTTTACATTTCTATTCTATTCTATTCTATAAGTACTGGTCAGCACAATATAGATACTTACTTGATCAATTTCCTAATGATAAAATATGTTAAAAATAAAGATACAGTATATAGTCTAAAGGTTTTTTGGGTTTTTTTACTTCTTACACAACTGTATTATCATATTTTATCACAATTTATCATATTTAACACAAATATGTGTTAAAATATAATCTAGTATAAAAGGCTAAATTGCCTAACTTGTATGACACTCATCTAACTAGCTGATTAAAAAAACAGATATGAGGGTAGATTAATGGCAGTGTACAATGTTATTGGATGATGAGTATGTGCCAGTAATTTTTCTTCCTTATTTTAAGTAACATTACATGGTGCAAAATGTACTGTTAATAGAATTTTTTTTTTTTTTTTTTTAGTAATATTACATGCACAGGTTTTCAGAGAAGTGAGAAATATCTGACTTTTAACTGTCTAACAGCAAGGTATATACATTCATAGACATAAAATTGTGTTTTTGGGTTTGTTTGTTTTTTTTTTGGTGTATTGCCATTTAAAAGTGTGGTGTGTATAAAGGTTGTGGATACACTGGATAAAGTGTTGAAGCTGGGATGTTAAATGGCGATGGTTCTACGTCACCTGGAAGTCCCACTTCAAACTGACATTGTGTGAAACTGGGAACAGGCCATGTGCACTAGACTGGGTGAAGAACTTTTCCTTCAAACCTCAGCTACATACAATGACTAAAAATAATCCCTGCAAAAAGTTTGGCCACCGACTTATCTGACATCCCTTTTATGCCAGGTTGCCAAATTAGGTCTTGTATCCTGCACTGTGCTGGTCCAGACACATGCCCATGTCTACTCTGATTTCCTTCAGTTGTCACAGCCAAGGAACGAGTTTCACATGAACATAATCTTATACAAAGTCTGTTGTGCTTGAATCAAGGCTATCGTTTTATGTTCATATTTACACATGAAAAGCACACAAGAAATTGAATGTAAAAGTTCAGGAAACGAGGACTTTTCATAGCCTGATATTTAAAATGCTTTAGAAATCATGTGAAAACTTTTGCACCACATTTTGTTTTATTAGTGAAAATAGATTTGCTCTTAATAGCCATTATTATTAACATTAAAATATATTTTTATAGTGGCCCCAAATGTTCAATATGTCTCTCCATAAATGGAGAGGAAATCATTTTATTACAACTATTCCTTTCATCTAATTTACAAGCCAGCAGCTTACTAAGATAATAGCAGCTCTAAATAGTGACCGCAGTCAAGTGCACAGTTAGTGTAGTCTGTAGCTGTGGCTGTCTGTGGCTGGTTGTAAGTCATTGTCAGACGCTGTCAGATTTATACCCCTTGGCGCTGAGCCTGTGTGTCACATTGTGTTTGCCTACACCCACCCATATTAAATGATTTCTCACCAGCCCCCATGGAATGCCTGGCACTGTGCAACACATAACCAGATGAGTATGAGGCCCCTTTATATCAGCTGCCACTGTATGTGTTTGTCTGCGCCTGTGCATGTATGTGTGTGAATGTGCCTGCCTCTGTGTAGTTTTTGTCTATTGTATAAGTATTTCTAGGCCTTTTGTTCTCCCTGTGTGTGTTCTGAATGCCTTCTTAAATGTGCTAGTGCATATATAGGTATTTGTCGTGCTGACGGGTGTTTGTGTGTGCTTTGATATTGCAGCCTGCCTGTTAGTCATTCCTGCCGTGTGTTTGGTCGTTGCCTGGATGCCTGTGTGTGTGTGTGTAGGACTGGGCAGGAAATGTCTCCGCTGGCATTTGAGAAACCCTACACGAATCAGTCCAAGCGTGGCATGAGCACCTGCAGCCCAGCATCCTGCTACACACAGAGGCCTGCTTGTTTGTCAACAGGCCTTTTCCCTGTTAAAGTCAGGGTCTCTCCGTAAGATCTGCGGTATGGGATATCAGTCAGACTGGCACAATGGACTCCTGCTTTACATGCCCACTCTTCAGCAAAGGCTTTCTCATGCCCACACAGCTGCACCAGCCCAGCTGAGACTATATATCAGAAACAATGTCCCTACTTTTAATTCACCATCACAGTTTATCTCTGGCTACCAGCCACACATCAGAAGATCATAAAGAGAAACTTTTTTTTTGTTCTAGCTTGAGATATTACAGTACTGGGGACACACAGTAGGGTGTTGTTAGAGTCCCTAACACTGTTCATTTTGTTTAAAACTCAATTGTTGGTTCTGCCAATGTGCTGACACTTACACTTAGGCACATCCTGTTTTCCCGTTCATTCAAGTCAATTTAAGGACAAAGCAAGATCACATGTATGTCACATACAGTAATCCTCTTGTATTTATCTGCCTAGGGTAAAAATGTGATTTCCCAGAGGATAGTTTTAAATTTGGGGGGTTATGGTCTATGCTAAAAAGTGAAGAAGAAAAAAAAAACTGAACACATACTGTGCACCAAGGAAATATATAGATACAATGTCTACCATAACTGCTAAACTGATCCAGCTGTAGCAATGCACTAAAAATACCCAACCTAAGAAATTAAACAGAAAGTTTAACTAACTAACTAACTAACACACATACCTGCCCAGAAAAGCTAAAATAACAGCATATTAGTGATGTAACCAAATAAGAAAAAAATATTCGTAATAATCAGATAATGTGCTAAACAGATACAAATACAAAAACTTTTTTTAAACATGTTTTTAAGGTAGAAATCTTGCCAGAAAGGTTCACAGGGCATCTGGTTGAGACTAGATGTGTGTATTACTAGATAACATGACAAAAATGTCATTGGAGTGGGAGGATTTTACTTTCATGCAGGCACAAGCAAGTAGTCAGAGATGAAGCTCAAGGGACAAAGAAAGATCATGTTAATGAACACAGTGCATTCATTCATTCATTCATTCATTCATTCATTCATTCATTCATTCATTCATTCATCCATCACAACTGCCTGGGTCACTACAGGGTTGAGTTTGGTTTGGCTTGGTAAACATCTGGTTTAGGCCACTTGCACTTCAGGTTTAACTTTGAATACACACAGATACAGATATTTGGAGCAGTAAATAGATACAGAGAGTGTCACTGCATTACACACCTAGAGCATACTAAAGCATGAATGAAATGGATGAAAATGGTTACTTAGTAAATGGTTATAACTACAAGGGGTTATGGAGCATATTTGCAGTTATTGTAGTTAGTGAATCTGATGGTATACAGTAGATCCTGTGTTTATTATGCAGTTATATTCTGTGATGTTCCTTAAAGACTCTCAGAAAATTAAAAAAGGATTCTTTGGATAGTTAAAGGTTCTTAGATTCCTACTTGGGACCCTCTGGTAGGGGCATATGCATATAACATGTAGGAGTTCCTCCAGTGGGATAAACAGGAAAATCTTTGCTTGGTTATAGATGTAACATTTTTCCATAAGAGACTATTGTTATTATTAAGGTATATTTGAATTAGAATACAGTATAAGTGCTTCTGTACCACGTCTGTGTGCAAAATGTTTTGTTTAGTCCTAAATGGATATGATATCAGGCTTATATTAGGCTCTTTATTCTAATCATATAGAAGGATTTCCTTTCCTTTCTTGTATTCTTTTTTCATGTTTTCTGAGTGGATTACTGCTAAATCAGTCCAAATGCAAGTTGTAATTAGTCTGAAGCCCTGTAAACCTAGCTATATAAACAAAGGAGAAATTTTCCTCTAAAGCAGCATGGGGGCGTTTGAGAGCCCAAACAAATCGGCCTTCATGTTTAGCTTGGATTTATGCAGTTATGTGTTACCTGATAAGTTTCAGCTTGAGCACAGATGTTCTAACACTTTATAATGAATGAAGATGGACTTGGTGTAAATGATTTAGCATTTTTAGATTTTGATCCATATTTCCCATGTTTTCCACTTAGAATTAAGCTCTTAACAGAGAAACTATCACCTATGTATGGAGCTTGCTTATAAATTTCTCAGTTGCATTTTTTTTTGATGGTTTATTCTTGTAGTAGCTTGTAAAGTATAGACCTTAATACAATTCTCTGCACCCTGTAAATCACAGAGCGGGGAACGTGTGAACAGTGGTGTGAATCCCTCATCATGTTACACGCAGGCTGTAAAAAGCTGATGGCAGAGATGAGAGGCAGCTGGAATGTACAATGATTTTTGTGATCAGAGAGGCATGTGGAACTTGTGCTCTGTGAGTGCTCAGATAATCAAAAGTGCTATACACGCATCCAAGGCTTGGTATGCTTTTATACTTGAAGCCGGTCACAGTAATAAAATATGTCCATTGATAGTGGAATCAGAAGTACAATGGCATAATGGGAATACAATGGTTTATTATTTGACTAGGAGAAAAATGTTTGTAGTGTTTATGAAATATTTCTGTATTAACTAGAAAGAAAATAATAATTTATTTCCTAACCATTTATTTACCTTTTTGATTTTGTAGTCAGATTACTACACAACCTGCTGTGACCAAGGAAACCCACATAAACAGCTGTAACACACGATCAAATTATTCTAATGCAATATTCAGTCTTTCTTTAGTAGTCCTTCTTCTTCATCTTTCATGTTCATTTTGTGTGCTTGACCTGTGTAACATCTTAGCAAATTAGCATGAATGTAAATAACTAATACACATATCTTTACATATCTAAAACCCCTTTACACAATGAGAAAAATGTCTGTAATTAGCCACAAAGATTTCAGTGGATGGAGAAGCAGAGCAAACCATTTTACAAAATAGTTGCAAACGATGATTGGTCATTTTTCACCATCATATTTTGAGCAAATAGATGTATTTCAGATTTACTTTCCATGTTAGTGGATTACTAAACTGCTTGGCCCCCTGCTTTTCCTTGGCCCGGGACAGATTCCTAACTAAACTAGATCTATAATTGTTTACGGCAAAACTTCCTTAAGTAGGCAAGCAATAACTAATAGTCTTGCAAACAGAAGAACCACTGTCTATCTCCTACAGGGCTTTATTCATTGGGCGTATTTGAACATTGTGTTTACTCCAATATTTGGCCTACCATAAATAAAATGAGGCAACATTTACCACAAATAAAATGTGTTTTTTATGCTAATGAATACTTTGAATATTTTCTTTTCATTGCAGTAGGCTCTGTTTCCACTCTGCTTTTCATGCCATTACAAATTATTTAAAAGAAACGTGGCCGTCCAGCTCAGGACTGAATGCAGGTACACTCTGATGTCAGACTTCTGCCCAGTGTCACTGGATGAAGTCAGTAGCATGAGATCATTTTTCCATTCACCCTGCACAGTGGACTAGTGTAAGGGACACCTTCAGCCCAGAGTAAGTAACAAAGACTCATCAGGTTCAACTTAGATGGACACACTCTATCATGTTTTGTCACCTACCTGAAACCTCATGCTAAAGCTTATCACACACACACACACAAAGACACACACACACACACACACACACACACACAACTCAATACGCAGATCTGATTAGAGAGATAGAGTTACACCTCTTTCTGTATATCTACATCACAATACAAGCTTCTTTCATTAAGAAGTGACATTGTCATGGGCCAATATCATAGAAAATCATATAATATCCAAACCTGGTTCTCATCTCTTTCTGCTCTGCCCCGAGTTTATCTATCACAACATGACATCAGCCTTTGTCTCAGTTACACATCCTCCCCAGTGTCCTGATGGCTGAGATAACGCAGGAAAGTCACTGATTAGCTGGGAATCTCGTTACATTAGAGCAATGGATCCCTCCCTTCCTCTTTGCCCTAATTGAGATCAACAGAGGCAAAAAAGCAAGCAGGTGAGTGGAAACGTAGCTCTCTCTCTCTCTCTCTCTCTCTCTCTCTCTCTCTCTCTCTCTCTCTCTCTCTCCCATGCCCTATAGTGTTTCTGTCTCTCAGATTCTCACTCTGCACAGGCTCTGATTTCCGAGTTTTCCTGAAAAAAATGACCTTGCCAATCACTCCTCAACCATCTTAGAGGTACAAGTGACTAACTAAATGTTGCAAATCAGTTTGAGGGGATTTCTGAATGGTTCAATACATTAGTAGGGTTCAGTGACCCAGAAAATGGGTTTACACCAAAGAGGAAATGATGGCCAGTAATCTGTGACTAGTTTAGTGTGTATACACACTAATGGTGAAGTTCTTGAACAAACCACTGAAAAAATAAATAAATAAATAAATAAAACTTTTCCACTTCCATCAATCATCTCCCATGTGGCTCTGGTGTAGACTGGGTGTGAATTCTTCCTTGGATAAATAAAGGATCATAGCATATGCCTTTCCTCTTTGATCTCTCTGAGGTGCTGATGAGTTATATATGAGAATTATAGCATTTGTTCTATAGTGTTCTACATTTAGCCATAACGCATCAGTCATAGAGAGATGAACATACACCTGTTATGTTCATCTGCTTTAATCCATCTGAGTAATATCTAACGTGTTTCTTTCCATTATCTACAATAGAGATTGCTTGAGTTTATACAACGGCTTGTTCCATGATATTCTCAACTAGTTATGTAAGAAAGGTCTGTGATGTGTCGTTTGATAGAGCAGCCTAACCTGAACATATTGGTAGTTATGGAGCATATTTGCAGGGTTTTCTTTTTATTCTTACCTCGACTATTGATCATTGTTCACAGGAATTCTGACAACTTCCACAAACAAGTTACAACTTGCAAAATGTAGCAGCAAACATATTAAAACTTACTTATAAACAAGAACCCGTTTTCAGATCACTCCACTGTTTCCTTTAGAACTGATTGTAAAGTGTTATTACTGGTTTACAAACTTCCTAATGATAATAAAATGTTCCAAATGGTGTATTAAGATCGTCTATTGATAGCCTTGAATATTTGTCAGGATCCATCTATCACTGATTTAAAAAAAAAAAATCACTTTAACTAGCTTTGACATGTTACTTTTATATTATTCTAATTTTATTGTAGTTGTATTTTGTTTGCACACACTTTATATTATAATAATTTATATTGTTAAATTTGTTCTTTCTGCCATTGATATTATTTATTTCATTATAATTATTTGATTAGTTTACTATTTTATTTTTGAGTACCTTTTGTTTCTTTATTTGAGTTTTCTACTTCACACTGTAAAGCACTTAGCTCTGCATTTGAAATGTATTTTTAAGTAAATAAATAAAAGTTGTATTATTATTATTATTATTATTATTATTATTATTATTATTATTACTGCACAGAGGATATTTCGATACTTTGTGATTAAGTGGTCACCTTGCAGTGGAAGCTGGTATGTACAGAAATGGTCAGATATTTAACAACTGACTAGATCGTGTGTTGAAACATGGTACATCTCAAGTGAATTGTATTCATTCCACATAAAGCCCTGGGTGTCAGGTAGCTCCTGTTTTGCAGTATCATACTCCAGGACATGGTGCCAAGGTGAATCTCAGTCACCGTATCCTGTGACCCTTGATCAGAATAGTGGAGTGTATCACGTTTACACCAGCCCATCGCATCTCATTCAGCTCAGGGCAATCTATGGGGTGGGAAGATCTCTAGTTACCCATAGCCGCACAATATGTCCGTGCAGTGGGGAAAGTCAACACTACCATTTTAACACACACAGCAGTAAAGGATGATAGTATCATCAGGTCAACAGGAGCATGAACACACAGTTATATATGGGTTTCATCAGAGTTCTGCACATAAGTCATCAGAAGGTATTCATGTGTGTTATGGATGTCAGTCAAAGTTTGTTTGAGGCTTTAAAAAAAAAGATCTCTGTGTTCCAGGCAGATATACTGCATGTGTTTTAAAGTGACAGGCATCAGGGGAGTATCAAACGTATCTGGCTTTATTGGGGAAAAAGCTAGTTTATGTTCCAGTTTAAGGTAGGCATACATGTGATTAAAATCACTGTAATTAAACGCACTGAGTCTGGAGAATTCCTCCAAACTTAGTATTTGACTCTTTAGTGGTAACAGACGCCACCCAGTGGTCAGAACTGGGATAAATTTACATACAGAAAATTTACATTCCAGTAGTTATTTTTTCAGTCCTGCTACTTGTTCTGATATGCTGAGATCATTTCTGAACATAGCAGTACTGGTTCTCTGTAGCCAAGAGCTGTACAACTTTTATTTTATTGACCTATGATGCAGAAAGTCCATAATGAATCAGAGAGGTTCAATTAATCAAATGTTATTAGTTATTAGTATTATAGTATATATCTGTATGGCAGAAATGTTAGTAAAGCTGTTACAGTATGGCTTTCCTGCTGATAATTACCTGACAATGAGAGAGTTCAGGTTAAAGTTTTGGTTAAGAGGAAGTTCCACTAGATGGCAGGAAAGCTCTCAGTTCACACTGCTGAGCTGTACATTCAGGAGCAGCCTCACTGCTAATTACTGTTTATTACTGAAATAACAACACCACATGTACAGAAATCAATGAACAGGGGTTACTAATGGACTGTTTTTATTCTTTAGATGATGATTATGATTATGAAAATGTTGATGTTGACAGTAATGATGTTGATGTTGATGTTGATTATTATTATTATTAGGTGCAATAATTAGGTATTATTATATTAGGTGCAATATTTGTATATAAGGATTTTAGGTAAATGTGTTGTGTTGTCTGAGATGTGTGTGTGTGTGTGTGTGTGTGTGTGTGTGTGTGTGTGTGTGTGTGTGTGTGTGTGTGTGTTGAATGTATTGTGTTGCCAAGAAAAATTCAAAACACATGTAAATGTATATGGTGAATATAATGATTCTTCTTCTTCTTCTTCTTCTTCTTCTTCTTATTATTATTATTATTATTATTATTATTATTATTATTAGTAGTAGTAGTAGTAGTAGTAGTAGTAGTAGTAGTAGTTTGTAATATTAGTAGTTACAACAACACATATTTTGTTCTTGTTTGTGCTATTGATAAAGGTGACAAAATCATGCTCTTTTATGGCTTTAACATATTTGTAATATACATAATTTATCTTTTTGAAAATTTGAAGGCAAATTGTGTGGATCGCGTAGGAGTTTATGTAATTAGACATGGACTGACTCCCACATCATGGGGTTTAGTGGGATTTAGAACTATTTTATAAGCGTGAGTGGTGAAATCCAGAGAGGCTGGAAATACTTCATCCTTTCCAAATCTATCAGAACCAATTATACCTCAGTATGGTGTGAATGTGCGCGCACACACACACACACACACGTGCGCACACGCACGCGCACACACACACACACACACACACACACACACACACACACACACACACACACACATTTGTTTTTCATAATACTCTCTTGTAAACATCTCAATAAATCTTCTTAAACAGAGAAACATTATATCTTTCATATTTCCCAAGATATAAAGTAAACAAAGAAAGAATCTTTCTTTCACTCAAATATCTGAAGAAAAGATCTTTATCGTCTGCTCCACCACACAGAATCCTCTTCATCGCCTCCTCTTCACCACTCATTTTTTTTCCCCTTTCTCTTCACTTTTTCTTTTCTCTCCAGGCTGTCTGCCTTTTCCCTTCCTTCCTCTTGTTCTCTGCCTCCTCCATGGCATGTCTCGTGTGAAATATGGGCCAGAAAGATGAGTGAAAGTTTGGCTAGAGAGAAACACATGGGCTTAGTGTGAAGTGTCGAAGGCCAGCAGGTAATAACTGCTTTCGTTTTGGAGCAGGCAGCAGGATTTCAGCAGCATTTTGTTTCTCTGTTGCTGAACACTGCAAAGGCAGCAGAAGGCTTGGAAGTGTAGAATAACACCCGTTTGCATCGCATGAAATTTCTAGTCTGTTTGCTGTGTGGAACATTCCTCTATTCTAGTTATGATTGTTTTCAAAATTGTGGATAAGGAAATCAGAAAGAAGGCTTCACACAGAAGTATCAATACTCTGTGCTCAGTCCTACTGTACTGTACACTGTAATTGGTATTTTTTAAATGTCAGCTCATTGACTCATTTGTCACTTTGTCATTTTGATTGACTTTCTTAAAGCTACATCAGTTACTGATGCTGTGTTTTTCTGCTTTGTTTGTTGTCCCAGGTGACGCCGCTCCGTAAAACTGTTGTGCTTGTGATTAGACCAACCCTGCGATTGTGTTTTCATTGCTACACTATGCAGTAGCATTTCACTACACATGAAAGGTTTTAGAGCCTTGGTTCTCAAGTTGGATCTCTGATATACAACCAGGGTTCTACAGGTTTATTAAAATGATATAAAGATTGAATAATGTCAAATAATATATTTTGATATTAATATAGCTATAGTATATGCCTAATTGTTAATCCTTAATATTTTAAAAGTTTGATTATACTTATACTTTTTACACTTAAAGGGGTCCCAGATCTAGAGTATTTTAAGTCACCTATCCATGATTATTGAAAATACCTGCACCAATGCCTTTTTAGGCATTCCTCTTTTTTAGGTTTAAAAATGTCATGATCTCTAAGTGTTATCTGCAATCAGAACGATAGCAAATGACTAAGTTAAATACTTTAAAGCAATGACAATACATTAGGAATGGTGATCATAATTAATAGCTTCCAATATATTTGTTTTTGTTTGAAAAGGTCTCGTAAGTCATAATCCTACATGGGTCAAATGACAAGCTATTGTGTTATCTAGGACTACTAACATGAGATTATAGTTTAGTGTGGTTGTTCAGTGAGTGTTTGGACATTCTCGGAGTAGTGAGAAGAGATCCTGCTCCCCCAGTGCCCCCAACTCCCCTCGTACCCTCAGGCCAGGCCGGCGTGTCAGCACCCCCGCTGGGTTCTGGCTGTTTATCTCTTCCGAAGTGGCCGTGATTAATGAGGCACTGAACACATCCTCTTTCCCCTGAACCAGCTGAGTAAACAGGCCACGTTATTCCAAGTCAGGCCACTTTGGGAGCACAGCTACAGGTAGCTGCAACACAGACCAGAGTCCTGCCACCAGATCTCCTGGGTGGATGGTGTGAGGAGGGAAAGCAGTTCACCCTAACACACTGCAGTTCAGGTCAACACAGTTCTAAATTTGAATTTAAAAAAAATTAACTTGAAGAAATCGGTGGAGAAACATAATGAGTGCAGATGTTTCCAGACATGTCACAGTTAAAAAAAATTAACATCCTACAATCAACTCTGGCATGTATAAGTATGCTGAGCCAGCCCAGTCTACCTTGATATTGGAAAAGGGGAAAGATGTTGTGTTTCAATAAGAACAGTGAATGAAGTGGTGTCTGCATTTGGCAGGGTGGTGCAGCAGGTTGCATTGCCACCTCACAGCCCTAGGATCCCTGGCTCAAACCTGAGTTCAGGTTACTGTCTTTGTGTTCTTCCTGTGTCTGTGTGGATTTCCTCCTATCTCCCAAAAAAACGATGGTGGATTGGCTAACCTAATTTTTCTATAGGTGCAAATGTGCATGGATATGTGTGTATGGTGCCCTGCAATGGACTGGTGTCCCATCCAGGGTGTATTCCCTTCTCACCCCCAGTGTTCTTGGGATAGGCTGTGGCTCCACCATGACCAGGATGAAGTGGTTTCTGAAGATAAATTGATAATATAAGAAACTGCATTTATTTCCATGGGAAAGACATCAGTACATAGGGTTGGAAAGCACACATTCAAAAAGGAAAACCAGAAAAGCAACTGTTCTTAAGGTGATCGAGAATATCAATGCAGAATGTGATCTCACTTTCAGCAAGAACTACATCCACAACTACACAGAGAAAGATATTATAGTAGAGCTGCAGTGCATAAACCTTTCATTAGAAAGACAATGTGGAAAAAGTGAGATGATCAGTTAAGTCATCTTTTGTTCTATGTTTAGTAAGTGAGTGAGTCCATGTGTGGCGTACACCAAGAGAATTGTACAGGCCTGACTGAGGGTTTTATTGAGTATGAAAGTGACATAAGTCATATGCTATGGCCTTGATAGTCACCACATCTTAATTAAATGAATATTTATAGGAGAACAGATGTGTTGGACAGTGCTCCTCACCACCATCATCAAAACAGCAGTTGAGGGAATATCGTTTGGAAGAATGGTGCTCATCCCTTCAGTACATTCACAGAGATGTGTAGAATCTATGCCAAGACATACTGAAGCCGTTCTGCCAATTCCTGGAACCCAACAGCTTACTAAGTCACTTTCGATTTGCCTTTAATTTGTAGTCTGTCTTATGATAAAATAAGGCTATTCTCCTTTTTGTCAGTTTATTATTCAGTCATCCATTTAAAAAATGAATTTAAATTTTAAATGAAAAATATATAGTTTCTCGAGTGGACCTGCTGACATGTCCTGTGAGATTAAAGGTTAACTGTTAGACTAGTTTTCTGCTTAATTCATTTGTTCAGCACATTTAAGCCATTGAGCTGTACCATACGGCCTACCTTGCCACTATTTCATTATTAAAGTGATAAGAACCAAATAGTGATTAGATGCACTCACTGTAGACAGAAGAAAAAGTAAATACATCCTTTCTTCTTACACCTACATGGTTATTTGATTTACCAGTATGCATTTAAATCATTCTACTCTTCTCCAGGCAGGACAACTGAAGGCCACTGTAGCTGTTTTGAGACCCAGAGTGTTGGCTCTATTTATTTAGAGGATTACAGAGACAGATGTTTGTTTCTCGTCCAAAGCCGCGGTGTTAAACGTTGTACTCTTCACTTAGCAGGGGGCTTTTCACAGTGACAGTGTGAGTGTTATGGCGGTTGTTCCCTCTCTCTCATTCTCAGGTAACATGGCAGGGTTTTATGTTCTGTCTGTCATCTCACATTCAGGCCATTTGTCCATAGGCATTTCCTCCTTCATTTATTTGTGTTTCTGCTTTTGGTGTCTGGCCTGACACCTTTTAAACTGAGGCTGATCTCAGAGTTTGAATGAGGGCAGAGCTTTCACGCACAGATGTGTGGGAGACTGCTCAAACAGCCAAGCTCACTCCTTTTCCCCATCATGGTCAATCGCACTTGCTGTTTTTGAGCAGTTTAGTGCTTGTTCACTCGAGGTGTGAACTCTGCTAACAGAGACAAATGCTAAGTAAAATTTTCCTTCCCCTCTCGTTTCTGTTAGATGCCTGTATTTGTGAATCTCTAAGCCTGCTCAAGTCATTTTTTGATGAAGCCACTGCTTCCTGCTTGGTGTTGTTGCTGGTTCAGGTTTAAATGGTCAGGCTGAGGACAGAGGTTTGCACTGGATCGTTGTAGCTGGGTGAAGGCCTGTGCATGAGGGATGTAGTGGTATACTCTCATAAGGAAATTTGAAATAGTAATACTTCTCATGTTATTCTATATATGTAGATAATGATGTCCAAGAAACAAAGTTATTGCTGGGTGCACCACCCACTGACATATGCAAAAGCTATTAGATTGTATAACCGGATATATGAAAGGTTAAAGCTAAAAGAAATCCTCATTTACAAACACTCTAGCAGTTCCCATAATAGTTTCTACACCTCAGTAGTTGCTCTGCCACAGTATTATGTCATTTAATGTCATTTTCTTTGCAAGCAGATGCTGTTATATACCAGGAAAATGGTTATCATGATATTTTACATACAACTCCACCTCTTTTCTAAATGGAGGTGTGGGCTGAGTGATAGGGAGAGGGCTGAAAGGCCCAATAATTACTGGTGACAGGGACTGGAGACATTGGCAGACACATCTCAGAGGCACTCCTACGTTCTCACAATAACCATGGCTTCTTCCAGACTATGATTTGGAGTATAAGAAACACGTGTAGCCTGGTGTTTCATGGTGTGCTCATTACAGTCACTGTTAAAGTGACAAGAAATACTTAACATAGGCTACTGTGGGCATTGTGTATGATGATGTGTTGAGATGGCAGTAATAAGTGATAAAATAAAAGTTTGCATTTGTGCTCAAAATATGTATCAAAATGTTATGGTTTCCTCAATGAATAAAACCAGCATGAAAATGCCAGACGTGGCCAGTTGGACCTTTTCTTCTCCCATCTCAAGTCAAGTCAAGTCAAGAGGAGTTTATTGTCATTTCAGCCATATACAAGTACATAGTGAAACGAAGCAATGTTTCTCCACGACCAAGGTGCTACATAAGACAAACACAGAACAACACAGAACTACAGGGACTACATAAATTATACGTAAAGTGCACAAGTGCAAACATGTGCAGACGCACAAGACAGAACAAGACAGAACAAGACAGTACAAGACAGTACAATGACAATCTTCCAACTATCACTTTGCAAAGGTTATTACACAAGGGAATTAGTTGAGATGCACTACATATTACTTATGCGCTTGGCTGCATGCAGTGAAAGGGCGTGTCAGTGGTCACATGCACTGCTAGATATACTCCAAACACGTCTGCATATGTGTGCTAAGGTTAAAGCTGCGTGGTGTCAGAAACATGCTGTCATACTCGTAACTTTTTTGGGAACATTACCAACCTCTTCAGCTACAGTGTCATTGTGATACAACATTTTACCCCAAGAAAATTGCAGTGTAATAAATGCTCACTAGAGTAGCATTGTTAAATATGCCCAATTCCCTTTAAATGAGCTGCTGTGTTAGACATACGGTCCTAGCTGTGTGACAGTTTCAGCCACTACAAAAAGAGGAAAAACAAACAAAAAAACAAGCAAAATTAATGCATTTTAGTGAATGTAACTCTTTTTAAAATTGGTAATTTTCACAAAAAAAAAAAGACTAAAAAGGCAAAAAGGCGAAACATTTTGTTTATATTGACTAAAACTCTTTGGTTTTATTTGACTAAAATTGCTGTAGCTTTTGGTCAAATAAATTAGAATAAAATTACAGTAAATACAGCAGATGGGCAAAGTCTAGGACTAATAACCTTGATGACAAAGTGTGTTATTGGAGCATTCGTACCCAACAGTCAAAACGAAACCGTACAGGTTATGCAAATCTGTAAGCTTGTGAAGGTGGGTTCAGCTTCTCACAATCCTCACAAACTTTTCTCTGAAAGTATACCAAATCCAAAATAGCTGTCCAAACTTTGGTTTTGTTTTGTGGTTTAGAATTTTTATATGATATCAGTCTGTGCTTACAAACTGCATGTGCTTGAGTGTGTTGGCATCCCATTTTCTCACACCGTGCACTTATGTTTATGTATGTTTATGTGCATTTGTGTATATATTGAGGTGTGTGTAGATGGGGTGGAGGTGGACAGACCGTGGCTTGCGTGTCGCCTGTGTGTATTCTCCCGAGGCTGTGGGTTGATCTGTGGAAAAGTGCTTGACGTTCTTCCTCACAGTGGCCTGAGAGGAGCCAGTTCAGGAGAACACAAACAGAGGTGCTGCGTGAGCCACAAATCCCTGCTTCCTCTGAAACTTCCAACCCACTTTTTTCCTGTCCAAATTCCAAAGCCATTAAACTTTCCTGGCAGCCGTTCAGAAAACAGCAGAGTAAACCTCACCCAGACCCCCCACCCCCCACCCCACCACTCCTGTCACGACCCTCCATCACCCCCCCCCATCCCCACCACCACCCCCACCCCCCATACACCAGCACTCGGGATATCAGAGATCTGCTGCCCCACTCCTTAAATAAAGATCTGACTTCATAGTTGTTTTTGCTGAAGATCAAGTTTCCTCCAAAGTGTCTACTGGTTTTTACAAAGGGTCAAGATGAGGTGTGGGTGACTGGGGCTCCCTTTCCACATGTTTAGTCTCAGGCATGTCTGACTGCATGCCCTAAGAGAACAGAAATGACATAAAACATGGTCATATTAATGCCAAGTAAATACTCAGCTTGATGATTTCAATGCCGTTCCACCAGCAGTCCTTCAAATAAGTGGTGGCTGTTAAATCAGCACCTCAGTTAATTCATGGATGCTTCTCTACTGTGCAGAAGTAAGATTGAGCTGATCCATCATTTTTATGTATTGATGTTTGGTGGTTATGTATTAGTCGTAAAACCCAACTGATGACATAAAAACCAATATATATTTTTTTAAAATCATGTTATACCTTTTCAGGATTATTATTATTATTATTATTATTATTATTATTATTATTATTATGTCACTCAGGAAGTGAAAATATATATAGTCAATATATGTAGCTATTAATCTAATATTTTTATCGTTAATATAAATATAATATTATGAATCTAAAAGTTTTAAGTACATTTCTAGACATTTAAACTAATTCCAAGCCTGAAATTCTTTTGTCTATTGGTAGAAATATTTTACTAAAGCTATAAGGAATAATAGTTTCATGCTTGAAATTGATAAAATTGTCCAAATTCTAATCTTAGTAATCTCATGAAGAGATATGTTCTCTCAATTTGCATACATACAAGATTTTGTTTTCACTTGCTAAGATATCGTGTTATAAGTTGCAGTGTTTAGCTAACATTTTCGTTATATACTTAAATAAATCTTAACGTTCTATTTACACATTCACACAGTAGCTCAGAATGTTAAAGTATTGTCTCGTAATGAAAACATTATCACTCCTACTGCTGTCAGTAAATAATAGCCTCAAATTTATGCTTGCATTAGTGGTACTCAGACAGTGAAAGTTCAGTCTTCAATCTGCAGGCTCTAGGCTTCCCGGCTTATGGAGAGAGAAACATGGTGCTGAGAATGGCTGGCCTCTGATGGGCCATGCTCTAATAACTCAGACACTAGCCTGGAGAAAGTTAATAACCTGCTAGGCATTGGTTTACAGTCATTCACCCTGAGATCTGGACTTCTGGATGCGACTTCCCACTCAGACGCCAGCAAATTTCATCGTAATCGCTGTGAGGGTAGACTTCCTGTCTTTCTCTTAGATGGATGGAGAGAATGAAAGCTGGTGGCAGGTGCGAGTATTGCTGATGGCCTGGCCAGTGGAGTAAGGCACGCTGTTCAACTCAGACAACTGGCTAGTATTGTTCCTCTCTATGGTTTTGGGGGAGCTCCTTATTTGTGAATCAAAGGCTAGTTCATATCAAAGGCAAGTGTTGTGTGGGATTAGGAGTGTAAGTCCATCAGCAGTTCATACAGCTGTTAGAAGTTCCGTCTCATAATCAGTCTGTCTGGCTATTGATGTCTGCTGACGTGAACTGTATGGCTGGGAAATTTTACACCCATTGTGCAGGTGCATCAGTTGTATCTTTTAGATTTATGGTATAAACAGGCCTAAGCTTAAGAACAAACAGAATTAGTAATGTCTGGTACATTGTAGAAAAAAATGGCTGTACATTTACAATATTTGTTACAGCAAAATGTGGTTTTATTATTTTACTGGATTGTACTGTAAATGGCTGGGCAGCTGGAGCCCTGCATTGGTTTACAGTAAAATGCAATGCATAGTGGGATATCTAAAGTTTAGGCAGAAGTAAAAATGGTAAAGATTGTCTGCAAATTAGTGGATCCTTTTTGTTTTAGATGAATCTCTCACCTAATTCTGCAGGGAATGTGTGACTGAACATCCTAAGAGTGCCCTGGTTTTACGCACAAGCTGCAATATGTCTAATTAGTAAGCCTCCTGACTCCCCTACAACCTTGGCCTCTTGTTTTTCCCAGACTAGCTCCATAGTGTGTGCAGCTAAATGTTCTCAGATATCTCATTTCAAACAAGAGGAGGCGGTGGTGAGAGAGTGAAAGTTTCTCTAACTGATGCTAGAACAGAGGTCGCCAGCACTACTCCTGGCATTTAACCTTGCTGAAGAATACAATTTCACTAATCAGTGACTTGCTTAGTTGGATCTGATCGCTATGATTTGGCTTGGAAGTGAATATTGAAGGAAGGTAAACTAGCAAGAACAGGGCTGGCGGCCATGGTGCTAGAATGAGAGGCAGGCACGGAGTATGTTGGGGAGACAGAGACACCGGAAAATTAGATTTATTCATTGGAAATTTTGCTTTTGCCAATGGGGAAAAACTTAAGGACATTTCCACAACTTTATGCATCAGTACGGAACCACTTGCATAAATTATGGCATCACATTACTTCTGAAAAACCTCTGAATCTGGTTCATGTATACTTTAGTGGTTACCTGTTTAATGGGGGGGTCATATGAGAGCTGCATTTCATTTTATAACTAAACCAACTACTATAAATTTACTGATTAAACTAATTGTTAAAAATATTGCAGTGTTGCTATTGCACATTTACTGAACATCTTTATCGCTATAGAAAACTACAAGTTTGTCTAAGCTACTCTTTCAGTGGATAAATGCTGGGCAGTGTGCCAGGGTGGCTGTCCACAAGTCATCCGTGCCAGTCGGGTCAATGTGACAACAAGGCCCTCTGTGTCTGCGTCGCAGGGTCCGGTGTGCTGCAGACGTGAGAGAGACACACAAGCAGGGCATTACTGCTGCTTCCACACTAATCCTACCCAGACCAAGCAGCTTACTCGGGCCACAGAACACGCTCGTGAAAGCAGGTGCTAATTAGAGACAGCTTATTTCAGGGGTGGTATTTGTGATACTGGTGGCTGTAGAGTGTATGTGTGTATAAAACGAATGAGTCGGCGTGCCGTGACATCAACACTCCACAATCCCAGAGAAAGAACAAGAGCGAAGGCAGACACTGACAGGACCTCCATTGTCTGATGAACACATAGGTCCATGTGTTAGAAATCATCCTCCCACGTGGCGGAGGCAGAGATGCAGACTGTAACTCAAGCCCAGGCCCAGGAACATGCCGTTGATGAAAGACAGTAGGGGAAGGAGAATATTAAAGCCAAGGCTCCAGAAATCCCAGCCTGTCACGCCACAGCTCAACCCTTCCCCCAGGGCCTTATGGGAGTTGGAGTCTGACAGTGGGCGCAGAAAAAAAAAGGGAATTGGTGGGAGGTGTGGAGGGGAGGAAATGTGGAAGCATGTGATCCACATCAGCTCTGGTCTTGTGGATAAACTTAGCCCTAATATACGTTTTGTCAAGATGTGGACAGGACAGTACAGGATGGCTCTTGTACTGATATTTCCCAAAACAGTCCTTCAGCCAAGAAAGCCCTCATTTTTACCCTCTCCCAGCTCCCAGCACACCTGTACTAGTTATTCAGTGTTCTTATCTGTTGGTAGGGTTAGAGAAAGTTAATACTATTTGTTGATTTCTAACGCATATTTAAAAGGAGTAGGTTTATATATTCAAACAGGTATTACATATATATTCATTCATTCATCTTCAGTACCCACTTTATCCTGGTCAGGGTCTTGGTAGAATCAGTCCCAGTAACACTGGGTACAAGGCAAGAGAATTCATGCCGGATGGGATGTTAGTCCATCGCAGAGCATTAAATATATGGACTTACCTTTTACATCATAATTACGCAATAAAAATCTTTATTTATGTAACAGTATTTTAAGAGCAAGAACTATCTTGTTCAAAACTTCTAAAATCACTAAGCAAACTAAACCATTTTCAAAAAAAGTCAGTTCTGGGCATTTTGTATTAACAGGCAAAGGTTTTTAAAATAACTCAATAACATTCTTGCCAAATCACAACATCCGACTGCTCATCTGACCTTTGAACACAGCGTATGAATTGTGCGTGTACACAATGGCCACACTGCTTTATTTTTAGATGCAGGTCTTGCATGACGGTCACTTCCCACAGCTGAAGTGTTCCCATGGATTTACTGAGCTGAGTGATAGTTCATGAGCTGACCCAGAACTGAGGCTCCTATGGTGGCCATTCACGCTGGCATAAATACTCAAACCAGACCACTGACAAACCCTGAGCTCAAGTGTGTGTAAACCCACCACCTGTGAAACATGAATGATTATATTTATCAGCAGAGATTTTTAATAAAATGGACTAATATCACTTTTAAATTACATGGCATACAACCTCAGACAGTATCTTAAGACGCAGACACCCTAAATTTAAAGTCAACTCGAAATAAAATATCACTTGAAGTGGCCATAATTTTGAGAGTAATGTGGAGAATGTTAAGACATACGTTTTGGCCTCTCAAAATATGTAGTGCAAAAGCCAAGTCTGGTATTTAATGGGGCAATAAAACAAAACTAATGCACAGTAGTTTTTTTATTGATTAGCCATGGACTCTACTGTAGAAAGCAATGCAATACTGTTATATTACAGAGGCATTCTGTTTAATTCAACTGAGTCTCTCATAAAGCAGCATCTATACCTGCAAGTCCCGATTACTTTGGAAATTAAGGTGATGGGCCAGACCCTGGATCAGATGAACTGATCATACAAGACTTGAGCGGAGACTTTCAGGCTGCTGGGGCACCTCTCAGAGTGATACATGGAGAGACAATCATGGCGAGACAGACAGAAACTAATGAGAGGGCTTCTTGAAATAGTCCAGGAGCACTCAGTAGCAATCATTCCAGTAGCACTCAGTGCTTAATAGAGTTTGGGGCTTGGTGTGAGTGATCCCTAGTACACAGAACTATAAATGTACGATATTATAAAACCCACTATGCATTGCATTTTCTTTCTTGTATTTATGTGGACAGGATGACTGAGCAGGATGCTAGATTTTTCCCTTATTCTTCTCATGAGTTTGGTCACCTACCAACCAGGGAGGGTGAAGACTAACTAATACACTTCCTCTGAGACATGTGGAGCCAACCAACCTCATCTTTTTGAAATGTTACTTGTGCTGTATCACAGGGCAGCGTAACATAGGAAAGTGCTATTTACCCTCTTCTGCATACATGAGCTCACAGACACCCACGACAGGGGAGAGAGTAATGACATCCCTTCCACTCAGGACTCTTGATCTCCAATTGATATGGGTGTGCACTTTTCTGTTGCTCCTCTTGGGAGCCTATAATTCTAGACATTTGCCTGTAAAGGCCAATCATGTGAGTGGAGGTAACAGACTGGGGCCAGTGTCAGATGGACACAATGTGTGGTCTATTTTTGTAGGAGTTTAAAGATTTTTTGTCAACATTGAGAGATGGTTAAAAGACACAAATCATTATTGATATCCAAAACGGGTAGCCGAAGGTCATGAACAATATCTTGGTAAGTGGAGAAAAGAAACTGCTAGGAACACTAGTAAACTAGTGGAAAATATTAGGTGCAGGCACAAACAGATGAAACAGGAAGTTCAAACTTGGAATCTTGAAAGCTCCCACTAGGAAGCAAGAGGAGATCAAAAAAAAAAAAAAAAAAGAATGTAAACACATTGGCTATTGGGTTAATTGAAGAATTAAGACTACTGGAAGAATATTACTTGGCTTTTTAGAGAATATTAATGTCTGTTCACTATGAACATTGTTTCTCTGTTTCTGCGACATACAGAACATACAAGTCCTTTCTTCTCTCTGCGTTCTAGTAATGTAAGAGCAGGTCAACTTCAGCAGGTAGAAATATCCAGTTTGTCTAGTCAGACTGACCTCATGCTTTCCTGCTCCTTTCAGCTATAGGATCCATCAGAGGAGCATTACAGGAAGTCTCGCATAATTTAAAACTGTGCTGTGCATCCCTGGCCCAAACTTGACTGATTGTGGAATGGAACTGCAAGATTTATTTTTCCTGGGGGTCCCACTAATCATTATAGCTGCTTTTAGGGGGAGGATGGCCTCAGACGTCCACTGACCACATCCTACATGTACACACACGTACAAGCTGTTTAAACAGGCATCGACACACATACTTGTACTCAAACAGGCAACATGCATTTACATACAGAGCTACACAAACCTGGAAGCACACAAATTTTCCTTGCATCCTCTTTTTAGTGCTACTGCTGTCTTGGGAGGCCATGCGGAAACCATCGCACATTTCCTCTGGGCTGCTTTCCTCCCATCCAGAGGTTTCTCCCACTTGTGTGAGGGCAAAAATCAGACTGTAGTGTGGGGAAAGGGGAAATAGATTTGCAGGTTGCTTAAAATAACACTGCAGATGAGAAGAATGAGAAGCAGGCATGTGTCTGAGATGAACAATTAGGGAATTTGTTTGCCTGATAAAGGCCAGTGTCACTGGGTTTCTAATCTGTTAGTTGAGGGAGATCATTGGGGAGAATGGGGTGCCAAATGACTCTCTCTGACTGAAACCGGAAACAATATTGGGCAACAGAGCATTTTAGAATACCTGTCGTTTATGAATGGAACATGTCAGTAAAGTGTGAAGCCTATAAATTACTAGACAGTGGTTCAGTATTTATTTATGTCGTTCAGTACACCAACGCATTAGGTTTGTAATGAAATACTGACCATAATGTTGAAAAGTCGGATTTAATTTAAGAGTATTTACATCTACATTTGTAGAACCATCAAATAGCCATTTTACACATCCGTTTTAGGAAATCATGAGTAACTGGCACAATTAGCATCATTTTAAATAAAAGTTTCATGTTTCGCGACTGTGCAGGAATTCTTGAGTTTTTCCAAAAACAGCCAAATTCAAACAGGCCCAGAATTGTTCTTTTCACAGTTTATTCATGGAACAGATTTGGAAAAAATACTGAACCTAATGCATAAAATAAATGCTGATTATATAAAATTAACAAGCAAAAAAGACACAAATACATCTGATCATCTATTAAGCTACAACTTGGTTATGATTGCTTGGATGAAAGCAAATGGCTGATTAATAGAAACATTCATGATGAAGTAGACTTACACAAACCTCTCTTTCAGACCCAAGAGGGCATTTCTCTAAAGAATAACACATTACCTATAGTATAGTTAGACATAAGAAAGAAAATCAGGAACAAATCTCTTTCATCATCTTTCTGAAGTCTGAAACCAATAAATATCACAGTGCTGGGTATTTGCTATGCTGATGTTCTGCCAAATCTGTTTCTTGCTTTATGGGGCTTTTTTGCCTTCAATTTTGACTTCAATAAGTGAAATTCAATTTCATGGAGGTTCAGGTCAGACAATTGTCTTGACTAGTAAGGCGTATTCTACAGTATTACATTGTTTAGTCATTGTCCAGCTGCAAGATGTGACATTTGGCTGGATCTGGAGTTAAATGGGCATTGAGTTAAAGGAGTTAAAATTGAGTAGAATTTGGGCTCTGGCAGTTACAGAGTAAAGTAGGAAAACATTAGAAGTAATGTTCTCAAATCCACCTCCAAGAATCTACAGTGGCTGATGGAGCTCGTAGCTCATAAGATAATGGCTTTCCATATTCTCCATCTACATAATCTACATAACTTTTCCATAATCTCTTCTACAGTTATGACAAAGCTATAAAAACTATAATGCAGTTATCAATCTGAACAGTTTACTAGATACTATAATTACGTTAATGATCACATTACTTAGACAAAATATATAGAGATGTCCAGCTTCATTCCCTTCTTGGTCAGCTGGTTTCTCTTATCTTGGAAAAGCAGCTTTATTTCATTTATTTTGGAGTCATTAAAATGTGTTGCAGCACATAGTGTTTTTCCCTACAGCACTATTTGGATTGTTGTCCGTTTAGCCCTGAATGTAGTAAAGACAGGGGCGTGTCTTTAATATGACTGACAAGAGAGATGTGAACACAGTCAGTGAGATTAGCACAGTACTTGTTTTTTTTCCAAATGCTTTTTTTGTCTTAGTTGCGTGATAGACTTGCATTGATTACATTGTTTCTACAATAACATTTCATCATCTTCGCCAGATATTTCCACTTTATTTGTAATTATAAGAACAATAAATATATTGACCATAATTTGCACAGGCTTAGTTCTGTGCTTGGACTGGAATGAATAAATGTAATAATACTTTTAGCTTGCCCTGCAATGGATAAGCATTCAATCCAGGGTGTATTCC
>CM074956.1:10305121-10334120 GCA_037577455.1 Pangasius macronema | reverse complement strand
TGGACTGGAATGAATAAATGTAATAATACTTTTAGCTTGCCCTGCAATGGATAAGCATTCAATCCAGGGTGTATTCCCGCCTCGTGCCCAGTGTTCCTGGGATAGGCTCCAGTTCTGCAAGGTATTACCAGGTTACTAAAGATGAATGAATGAATGAATGGATGGATGGATGGATGGATGGATGGATGGATGGATGGATGGATGGATGGATGGATGAATNATGAATGAACACCCTTAGCATGTGTTGGGATGACTGGTTATTGGAAAAGTCTCAGTGTGCCTTAATGAATCAATGAATTGTTATGAACAATTACAGCCTGCAAATCTCACTGCTTAACCCACTAGTAGCCTTACTGAACGGGTCAAAACCAAGATGATTTGTCTTGAAATTATCTGCCTTTGCAAAACCTTTATATCAATTTAAATAGCTTTTGCTTTTTTATCTCATGCTGTTTTAATGACACAGCATTTATCATTTATATAATTGCTACATGATCAAAACAGGATAAGCTTTCCTCTCTCCAGTATGTGCATTTTTTTCAAACATAAAAGCAGTTTTTTTTTTTTTTAAACATAAAAAGTGCTTTCAGAAATAATTTATTCTCCTCACATGGAAATGCCACTTAAAGTGAAGTCACCTGGTACTTACCCAACTATGGACAAAAGTGGTTTTGTGTGCATATTTATTTCAGTGGTGACAGAAAAAAACATATTCACAAACACCGTATTCACAAATGTCTTTAAGCTGTTTAAAAAGGTCACTAAGTGAAGTTAGCTTCCATCATCATATACTGTCTGGCAAATTATTATTTTTTTGTCCCTGTAATGTCAGGGTTTTTGAACTGTTTAAACTGTCACATTAATTGCCTAAATAAACTGTAAGCATATGCTGTTGTTTATGTATCTTAGTTCTTTGTTCTCTTCAAATTCATTTGGCAATGAAAAAAGCTATCCCTTGTTTAAACATATTCGATTTAACATCCTTGTAAAAGGAAATCTAATATATGTTTCCAGACATGATTATTTATTTTTGAAAATGTCATAGGTGTAAATGAACTGCTACCCACTATATGTCCATTTTCATTAGGAGCCCTAATGCTATAATTATGCTTTATGTGTAGAGTTTATTTTGACAGCCATTACCTCTAATACAATAATAGTGCTCATAAGAGTGGAATGCAGAGGAAGTACAGAAGGATGGGCTAAGAGCAGCTGTGGTTGGCTGGGGTCAGGAGTGCTGGATGAGTTAGGTCCTACTGTGGGCGCGTTTGGAACCATTCCTACGCCAATCCAGCACAGAGGCCACTCACCTCTCCAGGTTTTGTTTGGTTGGACGGCTTCAGTATAGGCCCACTATTGTAAAGCCACTGGACGCTGGACGCTTTACCACTGTTTTCTTTGGGAAGCAGGAAATTAGATGACTGGCTACCTGCTACAACAACATCCTGCACTTGAGAAGTCATCTTTGCACCCATACCCACCTATTTTTTCCCTTCTCTTCAGCCCTACGCCAGTGGTCAGCCGCCAGACTTCTGGTGTGTGTCAGACTCCCACGTGGGCTTGTCTGAATTCCAGTCAGGGCTCAGATCAATTCTTGTATCCAACCAGATGCTTCCGTTAAAACTAGAATCAGGGCCAAGTCTACATTTGAAGCCAAGTGTATGTAGAGACAATTTAACACTCAGGTAGCATGAGAGCCCCCAGGCAGGTACCTTTTATGCATTTACACAGAAATTCTGTATTCAGTTATAAGGAGTAGACCAACCACAGAGCTAATACATGTTGCAGCATATATTAGCCATAGCAAAATCCAGTATCTCACACTTGCAAATGATCATCCCTAGAAAAAGTTATTTGTCATAAATGATGGAAGACTTAAAAATCCATAGCAAACATCCAACCGTGTCCTCAGCTCATACATGAAAACGAATAATATATTACTTTAAATGTCATTCTTGGCACAAGACGTATGAGGCATAAAGTTGTAGTAGTGTCCCTTGTGAACTATAAATCACTTTTAAATTTCTATTTCTTCAAACATTTGAAATATACATTTGTCTAGAAAGTTTAAGAGATTGTACTTATGGAGTCCAGACTACTGAACAATAATGCCAGAACATAAAGAGTGTCTTACTGAAAGCCAAGAAGGATGGCTTTATGATTTCAAATTATAATTCAACATTTGCAATTGTTTCCATTTTTAAGTGATTTATTAGCTTTTTGCATTTTTCAATATGCAACATCTGTGTTTTATCAATTTCATTACATTCAATGGAACAAAAGAGGTACAACAATGATTGAAAGCAACTGTTCAATAGAAAAAGTATATTCTAAAAACAACTTGACAGAATGACTTACAATAAAAACAAAGAAATGTAACATTGGGGCCTGGTGCATTGGCATCGGATGAGCAATCCCCAGATTTTGAGGGATCCTGTGATCCTGTAACTGGCCACTTTCAAACTTCTGCCATTGTATCTGTCACCGTCATCACTGGAGGTGAAGGCTATTAAACAGAACTTGAACAGTGAATATGGATCAAATTTATGTTTGACAAATATATTCTCTGGTATGACTTTCACAGTTTGTGAATGGACAATGTAAATATGTGAGTTTCACTTTAGTAGCATGTCCACACCAATGGCCCTTAAGAATGCTGTCCATCCATAAAAAAAATAAAAAAAATTCCCTCCATGAAACAGTTTATCTGAATGTGTGAAGAGACTGGTGGAAAACCTGACATCATGTTAATTTCATTTCATATTTATGGCTCCTCTGTAGCAGCCTGGGATCCCTGGATGTGTCTCTAAGTGAAGGTGGAGGACAAGGTCATCACTCAGAGCTGGGTGAGGCTGCAGAATCCAACTCATCTGCTTCCAGGTCATGAGGGGAAGCAGGCTGGCCACCTTTCACCCTCTTCCATTTCATACGTCTGTTCTGAAACCACACCTTTACCTATGGATAACAGTCATCATTACTAAAACAGCATTGGTATTCTTTTGAAATATTATATTTGGAATCACAAGTTACTACGCATCAGCACACACATTTCACACTGTAATGGAATCATTTTTAGTTTCTTATGTACCAAATGGTATGTGTTTAGTAATAAAGTATCTTACAATCTAATTGTTTTGGTGGCTAAACACAGAGGAGCACAAGTTATAACTCTTCTCTCTCAGCATGACCCATGGACACACAGCAGCTTAGGCCATCTGTTCCCACACTATTTTAAAGTATATTTCCTTTTCTCAATCTATCTGCCATTTATTTGAGAGAAAGAATGTGGCACAAGGCCAAGAAATATCAAATATATTGGGGGTTGAGATACGGAGACAGAGTTGGAGAGGAATTGAGAACGATTCCGGAGTTGTTTTGGGATCTAGCATAGCTTGTGTGTATTTTTGTGCAAGTGTATGTACACGTGTGTGGGCTTGGGAAAGCCATTTACGACAAGGGCTAACTGTGGCTTTATGAGTGTCACTAATGTTTCATTTACTTCAGTCTGATTTATGCAAAATGCATATCTGCTGGAAAAAAAAGAACATGGATTATATGGTAGTACAAAACAGGTGAAAGTGTTATACCTGTCTCTCGGTGAGATCCAAGTTAACGGCGATTTCATAGCGGCGCAGGCGGGTCAGGTAGTTGTGATGAGTGAACTCAGCCTCCAGCTCTCTCAGCTGCTCCTTAGTGAAGGCTGTCCTTTCCTTCCTTGCCTTGCAGTTTGAGTCAGGCTTAAATCCAGAGTCCTGGATATCTGAAATATACAGGTCAGGAGAAAAGTCATTAAGGTTAAGGTGTTACGGATTTCATAATGAGTCATTTCTTTAAAATGTGCAGGTGTGTTGAGACTTTCCCTTTAAATTTCTGAACAACATTTTGTACTACATGCACTTTTCTGTGGGTGAAACATTTAAATGGCTGACCTCCATTTCACATGTTATGTTTAAAGGACTCCCACTTTACGATATATATTTACTGGTTGCTGTGACCCGTCCAGGCCACACACTTCCACGGAGGTGCAGGAAGATCAGAGGAGGCGTAGGACCAAGTTATAGTGTGTCAAGGTGGTAGGGAGCATGCCAAACAGGCTACAGAGGACTCACATTAAGAAGGAATGCACCGAAACATTGTTAAAATTGCTACTAAAAGAACAAAGAGTTGGATGGGTACAGATGAAGTGTGTGTCTTTCTCTGTGTGTGTTAGTGTGCGTGTGAGTGTGTTTTTTATATATTGTTGGGGACCAAATCCAAATGTCCCAACAAGGATAGGATAAATGGGGAAATTTGTCTGGTCCCAGTAAGGAAAACATTTTTGTTTTTTTTTGTTGTTTTTTTTTTTTTGTATGTTTTTTTACGAAGGCTTTTATTTAAAAAAAAAACAAAACAAAAACAGCTAAAAAGTTCCTTTAGTTACGTTACATTAGATTACATCTAGGTGTAGGTAGAGCAATTACTTAGCTTCATTAATAATTATGTCCNGTGTGTGTGTGTGTGTGTGTGTGTGTGTGTGTGTGTGTGTGTGTGTGTGTGTGCGTGTGTGTGTGTGTGTGTGTGGTGTGAAGTCTGTCCTTTTAATGCACTCCTTGCCACAGTAATTCAATATAATCTGACAACCCACAATGGAGCAGAAACAGAAAATTTAGTTTGCTATGAAGTGGGAAAGTGGAGACTCTGACTTTTGTCAAGCTGTCTATAAAATACTTAAAACAGTGTGTGAGGACATGGCAGGTTGAACATTTTCCGTTACAAATGAATTGGTTGGTCAGATAAATTATTTGCGCCATCCAAACCTTACGAACTCAATTAACTCTCAAATCATAGATCAACATCAGTAGTGCCACCAAGAATTGACGCAAACCCTGTAAGAAGTCTATAATTTGTCAAAGTGAGAATTTGTGGTTGGTGTTTGCCAGATCCACACAGTCAGACTGTGAAATAGACCGCAGTCATACGGGCACATGTGAGTGCGGAGAGCCAGCAGAGGAACATTCTTACTTGGCAAACTGTGTTGCCTTAAAAGAGTGTGCATTATTATTATAATTAGAATCTCATTCGCTTAAACACACTGCCACAAGTAGTACACGGACATGTGGTAGCAGGTTGGGGAGAAACACCTGGCATAGTATGCACATGTGTATGTGTGTGCGTGTCCACCAAACAGTCTCCAATAAATTTCCCCAGCAAAAGCCTATAAAGTTTTAGTGAACAGCCCTAACCTCAGCAGGGAGCCTGGAGGACAAACGACATTTGGCATGCTCTCAAATTGTTGGTCCAAATGAAGCCAAAATATGTCTGCAAGTTAAGTCAACAAAATAACAGCGGTCAATTGGTTTTGCAGCATGCGTTTAAAGCCACTATTACAAGTTTTCTTCTACACCATAAAGCTTTGTTGCGTAAGATTTTGAAAATACTTAAAGTAATATGAGAAGCAGGGGCCCTGACAATAAGGAGTAGTAAGAAAGAATTTCACATGTTTCTACAATTCTACCTAAGCATTTTATGATCTATGAATAATTTATTTTGCTGTTTA
The DNA here is from genome assembly GCA_037577455.1 of Pangasius macronema. Lineage (NCBI taxonomy): Eukaryota > Metazoa > Chordata > Actinopteri > Siluriformes > Pangasiidae > Pangasius > Pangasius macronema. The sequence goes on along the minus strand of CM074956.1, from coordinate 10,328,584 downwards.
CCCCGTTTTACATCCCTTACCTTTCATTTCACAGTCACCTAAAATTAAAATTGCCTTGTGATACTGGAATGATTGAATTTTCGTTTAGAAAATAATATATCTGATAACACTTATGTACGATCTGTTAGTTGTTTTTGTCACATGATGTGAAAACCCAATGAAAATACAAACAGAGCTGGGAATGATTATCTTGTCAGCACTTACCACTTCACACAGTGTGTCCTGATCATTTTGTTCTCGACATTTTCTCTTTTCATGTATATGCAAAGCAGTCATATGCACATGTATGTGGAATATTTTGCTTTTAACTCTGGATAAATTTTAGAATGGTGCATTTTCCTTCAGTCATTTCCAGAGTGTGTTCAGTGAGGATTCTGTTACCGCTTAATGACAGGAAAATGTCAGTAGGTAAGAATGCAGGAGTGGAATCATATGGAAGTTATATTACAGATGTGGTCTGGCATGTTTCTACTGTTAGTGAGCGAGGGTTACATTAAGGTAACTCCATAAGAGAGGCAGCAGATATTTATACTGCATATGAAGTCATGAGACATGGATGTATTGAGGAGATAGAAAACTTCAGGATGGAGTTTGTCTAATCATTTCTACAAACCACTCACAATTGTTTCAGAGAGAGAAAAGAATATTATCTTGCCTTCTTGGCCACTGAATTACAAAACCACTCAAGCGCTATTTGGGAAATATATTTATCTTTGAGAACGTTTCCTTTATTCCAGAATGGCTGCCCTGTCTCAGTTTCCACAGAGAAGTTGAAATTAATGCCTGCTCCAGATGTGCCACAAACTTTGACGTTCTATTTTCCTTCGCTCAGAAAAGCACATAATTGGAAGTGTGCAAAAAGCTCGCTTCTACAGCTATTATACAGATCTAATCATTTCTGAATTTTATTAACCATAACCATGGGGATCACTGAAATTTACAGTCCGGTAATCAGTTTTCATATGATGATACATTAACACCAGACTTTTCTACTTTCCAAACGGAGAAGAAACAATAACAATAACAAACTCATTATAAAGGTGCATGTCAGAGGATTAGTATCAGTTTCATGATTATTAACACAGGTGAAGTGACTCACTGTATCACTGTTTCCATCAGATTAATTCAATAATTTGATCCATAGGCTGCTGTTTTCTATTTAGCCTTGTTTGTCTTCTTCATGGCTGTATATGTATTATTTTTAGGTCAGTTCATTAACTGGCACACTGGAAGCATAAAGTTGATCAAATTTTGTATATGTGACAAAAACAAAATATAGATATTGTATGGAAACAATGCAGTGGGCATCTGAGCATTACCTAAGTGCCTAAGAATTGAAACAATAGAAGGAAACTGCAGAATAACAATATATAAAGATTTATGGCTTATGGGTCACCTGCTATGTCTGTTTCTGTAAATTTTGTCATTTTCTTTTCCAGTAAAAAAATGTCAAAGCCTGGAGCATTATGTGTGAAGATGTAAATATATAGTCTTATTCAGTGTTTTCTCCTGGCAGGTGCAATGTGCTCATTGTTAAAGCCTAACGTTGTTTGTTGTTTCTTTAGTGCATTGTGAAATGATTGCTTCCTTATGGAAGACCATTATGGAAATTAGATAAACAAAATATAATAAAGTGTTGATTATTTAAAATACAGTGGTGACTATTTTTTTTCAGTGAAATGTACATTTTGAATTTAGGTATTCACAGCAAAAATTTTTTTAAAAATCATCAGGATTATCTTCCAGAGCTGAAAATGTATATTACATTGCAGTTGCATCACTGCATTTATTTGTGTAAAATCTATTTAAATTTCCTGCCTAGTGGTTTGATTTAACATATAACATAATATTAATTTTAGAAGCAGTCGTCTACTACATATAACATTTCTATACAGCTTCTAACAAATAATGTGAAACCTAAGAAGCATATTGCTAGCATATCAGAATTTAGATGTGTATCTTTATGTATGTAGTTGATCTTATATAACTAAAAGCATTGAGGCCATAAATACACATACTGTATGACTGCAATGTGTTNCAATATATTGATTACGTTTCAGTGTGGTACTGATCACATGAAATGTTGATCAGGGATTTTGCATAAAACTTGATAATTCACCTGCTTTTGTCGTAATCGGAGTTGTTTGTCATATCGGAACTGACACACAGTTTGCTTTCCATTACATAGGACTCACCTGTGAGTTCTCGTTTCCTCTTGCAGCTCTTCTTCTCTGTATCAGTTGTGGCTATGCTCTGAGGCGAGTAATCTCCTTCTAGCCCTGGTGTCACTGTCTCGGGCAGCCTGTCTGCTCCCGGACTGCCCATGTCTGCTCCTCCGGCTGCTCCAACTGTCACGGCAGCTGTATGGCACGGCTCCTGGCCCCTGCCACGTGGCTCACATGGGCTGAACTGCCACTCTGCCCGCTGGTACATGCCTTGCGCCTCCTGGTACAGTCTCTCATCTCGTGGGTATGAGTGCGGCGCTGGCACCAGGCACGAGCTGGAGAAGTCTGTGTAGGCCAGGAAGTCGGGTTTCTGATGCAGGGAGAAGGAGGCCTGCTGGTAGGGCTGTAGACCGCCTCCGGAGACACTGGCAGGGTGAGGGGTTCTGGCACATCCCCAAAGAGCACTGCCAGGATGAGAGCTCCGCATGCAGCTGCTAGCTGGTTGATCCATGCTGAATCAGAAATGAAGGCTTGAAGTCACTCACACACAAACACCACCACACACACCCAGCGTGAAGCAGAAGTCCCTCAGTGAGGCAGCTGGCTGGCGCTGACACAAGTCTGTGTGGGAAACGTCCACTTTAGCGTTTGTTTTTACACACACACCGTCATTTTACAGCGTCAATCCTGACAAATCACACACTCACTCGCAAAACTTCTCTTCCACTGCTTCAGAGTGTTGGTCTATAACTTAGCACAAAGTGTGAGGTCAAGCACCCTCCAGCAGTGGTGTTACTGCAGCATCTCTTTCTCTGCCTTTCTCTCTCTCTCTCAGTCCTTTGCTCTCTGAAAGTGTTGTGTGTGAAGACGTTGTGGCCCACACTCTCACACCCTCTCATTCAGCATTAAGGTTAACCCACTGTAAAAAATCCACTCTCAGCTGCATGGGCCACTCTCACAGTTCTGAGGCATTCCTGTCAAGTGATCCCACCTCCCTTTTAAACGCTTAGGTGGGAAAGAGTGGCAAGTTTATGGAGTGTAACATGAGCTTGCAGAGGAGGAGTCCTGCAGGCCACATGTTGGTACCCTCCAACCCAGCCCTGCTTCATCTACTATTAATCATGGAGGGAATTTTATATGCACATCTAATGGGATTTCCAGGCACAAGCTTTTAAAGAAACATTGTCTGTAAAATATAAAACGAACACCCACATGGGGTTTCATTTTTGTTCTCCTCAAAACCCCATTTTCATCTTTTTTTTTTCATTTGTATGCAATTTAGTTTGAACCCCTACATCATATTGTGTGTGGCAGCAGTGGCACTGAGGGGGAAATGACTTCCTCCACAATGATGTAAAAAAAAAAAAATCACATGACGGCAATTTTTCCACACAAATTTCAGCTTAAGAAAAGATAATACATAGACATACATCTGTTAATATAAGCACCACTTTTCCAGAATCATTTGAATGACATCATTATTTAATAGTAGAATAGATATGTATCATATGACCATTTAAAATATGTACTATTTCTGTCTGTAATTTCAATAAAAATTTTAATTGTAATAAGCTCCAGAAGTGGTTTACCATCATTTGAAGATACACTTAAAATTTGCAATTATTGAAAGATGAAACATATTTCTTCTCCCAGTTCAGTGCCAAATACTGCTTACGGACCCTTCCCAATTACATTTAGCTAAGATCTGAAAGTTTGTATCTTTCTAACCTATTTTAGCAATGTGTAAATATATTAGGGCACAATAAATATTTTTGTTATGTAGAGCATATAGTAGAACCCTCCAGAATGAGCATTAGCATTTGAGGCTTATTGTGCTTATCACTGCTAATCACAGTTAATCACTGAAAATGATACTGTTTAAGCACAATGTGTGCGTGCATTTAGTGAATATGGTCAGACTGTTATTTCTGCACATAGTTTGGACCATTACTTCACATTCTTTGCCTTCGGCTCTGTTTCTGAATCTATCAGTCCAAGTTATTAGTGAATGTTTATCCTGACTCATTGCTCTTAGCTGTGCGGTCTCCTCTGTTATTTCAGCACATTTGAGGTTTGAATCCATCTCCGGGGCTCAAGCTTGTTGAGAAGAATGGAAATTATATGTTTACATTGCTATTTGTAAATAATTGTGGTTGATGCTCCAGATTTTTCCTCATACTGTTCCTTGGTTGTCTGTGCATGCGGCCTTCTTCTCACCTCCAGCAGAATATTCGTCTGAGCCTGAAGGGGCTGAGGTCAGCCTGAAATGTTTTCTCTTTCCCTTTAGCCAGCGAATATCTGAGCCATGAAGCATCCCCCTCTTTACTGGCATTGTGGGCCAAGCCATAACCGCAGGGGTCTGGGGTTACCCAGCATTTGTGGTTAGTGAAGGCCATCTGCGGGAGAGCTGTATATATGTGTGTGTGTGTGTGTGTGTGTGTGTGTGTGTGTGTGTGTGTGTGTGTGTGTGAACACATTTTTGGAGGGAAAGTAAATGTAAGTCATAAGTTGATCACCCCAAACTGAAACCTGTTGCTGTCACTCTGGTAGGGCAGATTCAGGGCAGTGAGAGTGTTTTCATGTTTTTGTTTGATCCATCTTCATGACACAAGGGAAGATGAAGTGGATGGGAGTCAGGAGTACGGGCACGCTGGGTCACCACAACCTGGGGTCAGAAAGCTGTGGGAGCCCAGAGGAGCCTATGGGCTTGTTGCACCCCTGCTGATGTCCACTTCACTCAGCACACCAGGTCCTACACAGACACATGCTGATTGCAATAGCTTGGCAAATATTTCTGTTTATTATATTCATAGTTCAATCGGAGCAGGCTTTAAAATGTTAAAGTGGCTGAATGACAGTGTTTTTAATAAAAGCAGCATGTTTGTTATTATCGGATTCTCCAACAAAAAGTGCACTACTTATAACTATGCTGTTCCATCACCACCAGAACTCAAGATTAAGACATCGTGTCCTTTTTCAAATGTTTGCTGTAACATTGGATAATAATGATTTGAGCTGTGTTTTTGTTAAACTTCATTTTTATCTTTTTTCATTTGTAAGCAATTTAGTTTCAACCCCTAGATCATATTGTGTGTGGCAGCAGTGGCTGTAAGAGGGAAATGACTTCCTCCACATGTATTAACATTTCACATGATGGTACTTTATGCAAATTTAAGCTTCAGTGAAGAAAATATATAGACAGACATCTGTTAATATAAGCACTAAATTTCCAAAATCATTACAATGATGTCATTGAACTGAACACTGAACTGAAGCTCCTGAATTTTCAAATTTGTTTGTTTGTGTTTGTTTTGTTTTTGGTTTTATTTGTTTTATTTATTTATTTATTTTTGCTTCAGGACCAGGATCCTGAAGTAAAACCACTGCCTTCATTGACAAATGAGGAGACAAATGAAGAGTATATGATAAGTCACATTGCGTCCTATTGCACTGCTGTGCAAAGATAAAAAGATAAAAAAAAACTTTTGTCATCTAGATGGCTACCCATGAGGCATCATGCCCAACCAAGCTTAGGGGCACGTCGTGCCACAGTGAGTAGTGTTGTTGCTTCACAGCTCCAGGGTCCTTGGTTCAAACCTTTGCTTACTTTAGTGTCTGCATGGAGTTTCTGAGCATGTTATCCCCGTGGATAAGCAGGTTTCCTCTGGGTTCTGCAGTTTCCTCCCACCTCCCAAAAAACATTCCAGTAGGTGGACTGGCTATGCTAAATTGCCCCTAGATGTGAATGAGTGTGTGTAAATGTCNCAAATCCACCAGCAGCATCTGAAAAGATATGAAGGCAGTACAAACTACATAGATACGTCAGTGTTTCCCATTGTACACCAGAACATGTGGTTTAGGGCTTCTTGGGGAGGGGGGAACACTGATTCTGGGGTGAAAAACAAATTTATGCTTCCCTCTTGTGGTGGAAATCTAACAAAAAGACGTCACACAGACCTGAACAACACCATGCCCAGTTCTTCTAGAGAAGAAATTTTATTCAGATGCTATATTTTCTATTCACATCACAGCATTGCAGAATGTTGCCATCGGCAGTACGTTTGAGGAGGATCCTTTATTCTTCTTTGGTATTTACTGTGCTCAGGGGAGTGTCTCTGGGTCTTCAGGGATGGCTTGCGACTGTTGTGCTATGTGTTTGCGGAAAACCTTCCTGTCCTGTCCCAAACAGCCCAGAGCCAGACTTCCTGCGGCATAAATTGCTCTTTGAACCATACTTTCAGTCACTCTCCTGAGGGTTTGCAGGATTAAGCACTAGCCCACTAAATATCCTGATTGGGAACTGCCACTGCAAACACTTCCTCCGATATCATACAAGTATGCAGTTTACTTGAAAGACTTATACAAACACACACACCTTCCTCCATGCAACTCCGGTCAACTGGTTTGTAACTCCCTAGCCATCACTGTCATGCCTACACATATGTGAGCAACGTCTTATATTCCAGCTTCTGAATTCTCAGGGCACTTGTGGTTTCAGGTCTAAAGTGTTCTGTTTGTTGAATCAGTTGATCTGGTTCAGTGCATCTTACATGTATCATAAATTGTTGCTGCTTTGTGAAGTGTGTTATTCATGGTTGTGGTATTTTTCTCTGCCTTCAGTGGAACATCTGCAGAGAATGAGCTTGCCTCTAGAGGCCTGCTGCCCCTGACAGTGAGCCACATCAACTCCATCGCAGGACTCTGCATCTATCACTTTCTCTCAGGTATGCTTGGGTCATCATGGATTACTGGTTAGTTTCCATTTCATCAGTTCTTAGCTACCTTTTCATCTTCAGCATATAAGTATCAAATGGTTGGAGCAGGATAATGCCAAGGCTTGGTTTGTTTTGGAAGGAAGCACATTGTGCTCTCTCTTGTCATCTAATTTTCACAATGAATTCCACATGTACTGCGTATTATGTTATCGTCATCACTGGATGCTCCTAATGCAAACTTTCTTTTTGGAAACAACATATGTTTCCAGGGTGACAATTAATATTATTGTCATCAGAGGATGCTTTGTTGCACTTCTATTGTTTTACTAAGCTTTGAATCCTTTTCCTTCCTGGTTGGAGTGGGGGCTGGTGAAAGAACTGATCTACTATGTGTTTCAAGACTGTTTTTGTACAGATGAATAATTTCCTGAACAAGTTTATTTGGTAAATCTGCCTAGACTTTGCCTACTAAATTCTTACAGTAGCATAGTAACACAGCTTAAAAGCAAATGTTTTGGCTAAAGAATCCATTCATTCTTTTAGTTCATACAGCTCTAGATGGAAATTCTGATAGGAGATCTTCAGAGACTGAATTTTGTTCATCATTAGAATAATATCATTTAAGACATCATTCAAGAGTTGACAAGACATGATGAGAGTTATCAGTAATGAAGCATGAAGCTGTGGAGGATTTCAGTGACGATTCAGGATGAAAAGGAAGAGGCAGTGCTGGGTGCAAATCAGACTTACTCTTCAATCAAAAGAAAAGAGCGAGGGAGGAAAGACATTCCAGATGTCAACAGTAAACTTGGCGCAGCTCCGGTCTCTGGCCACAGGAGCTCTGTGTACCTGCCCTGCTAAATCCATTAGCTATCTCCTGCACAGAGACCCACACTTCCAGAGAATTCTCGGAAGCCTTTCAATCAGCCTGTGTAGCGGCCTCCATCTGCCAAGCTCTTCCAAAGGCATATGAAATAGCGGGCAGTTGAGCCTACCATCAGGGTGGTGTTTGGGAATTCCACAAGTAAAGGTGTGGGAATTTGCTATAATTAGATCTGGGCTTTTCTCTGTTTTTAGTGGCAGAATGTCTTTGGATGATTCCAAAGTGATTCAGCCTTGATTTCTGCACTGCTTTGACCTAGCTGACCACAGAACTGATTAAAAGGGTATATAGAGGATAGCTACACTTGGCTGAGGTAAACCACAACCAGCACTGGTGAGACAGCTTGGCTTGCATTGTGAGAGTGCATAATCCAGTCAATGAACTCTAAATCAGGGGTTCTCAAACGTTTTGCAGCTCTTTGCCTAGAAAAAAATAACAGACCCTAAATTCACAGATTTCAATTCAACATTCAAACAGAGAACTGGGTTATATAAAACCACAATAATAAATAATAAATCTTTAAAAAATTTACCAAATTTTTTTAAAAATGGATGACCTGGCTATGCTTCACTTACCCTGTTTTGAGAAGTAGGCAGGAATTTAGTAATGTTTCATAGAAAAGCTTTTTTTATGATTTTATGAGAATTCATGCAGCAAAGGTCTTCCAGAAGGCCAGCATAACTGTTTTGGCTTAAAACTGGATATATAGGACTTTTTATGTGCATTATAACTAATGTACATTATACTAAATGAAAAGAATTTGAGAATCAAAGATCATTTTTGCATACTGAGGCAGATAAATCTTAGAAGATCTGTTGCTGTACTGAAGGCAGTGGTGTATACCCTGGTAGCAAAATATTTCTGCTTTACAAAATATTTTTGGCAATTTTAACTTTTACTTCATTTCAAAAAGACTACTTCTATGTCAGTAAATTTGCCCAGATGCATATGTGTCTTAATGCAAAATTCCAACAACAACAAAAAAATGTCAGTTGGCCATTATTTTCCGGCTGTCCAAAATGGCTCTTCAGATGTGGAAGTCGACTCCCAACATTCACATTTCAGAGCCAACTTAAAGATCCGATTCATAGAGCAGATGCAATGTTTTTTTTCTTACTTTGTCTGAGAAAACACCAGAAGTAACTGTGGTAAGAAATGGTTGTTACAGCTATTTTAGTCTGTCAGTGACTATTAAAGCTATCAATATGAATATTTATATCTAGATGCTAGTTTTCCAGCAACATAGTCATTATAAACAAATTACATTAACATCTAGCTGACTTCATGAAACTTAGCAATGACCCACGGTGGTTAAAGCTCACATCAACATTGTTAGTGCTAGCTTGAAACTGGTTAATAAACCATTATTTGTATTGTGCATACCTGTTATGGCTTAAAAATCAGAAATCCTGTCAAGGTAGCTTGGGCCAGCTTTCTGAAATCATTTGGACTTCGGTTCTCAACCTTGCGGTTGCATCTCAATGTGGGATTGATACTGATGCAGTTTCAGTGGCAGATGATTTATGGAGTTATATGAAGATCAAATTGATTTATGGAATATTTTAAATAATAGTTTTATCCCCACCTCATTCCAGGCTCAGTATCCACTGCAACCCTGACCAGGATAAACAATGTACTGAAGTTGAATGAATGAATTAAGTAAAGTTAAAAGTATTACTTCTGTATTACATTTCTTTCTTAAATATGCCTATATTTCATTTACCAGACTGTTTCTTTTGGAGCACCTCTTAAGACCATTTTACACCAGACCACAGCAACGCCTCATCAAATACACTCACATATTAATTAAGACAAGTGCAGTATGGTTGCTTGAGTTGTATTTTTGTGGGAACTCATTTAATGCAATGTCTTAGCTTGTTTGTTTGTTTGTTTGTTTGTTTGTTTGTACAATTTCGTGTTACACTATTTCCTATTTTATTATTTCCGTCTTAATTAGACGTTACTTCAGTAAGGTCCTTATATATGGACATAGCTCCATCTAGTGGACATCAATTAAACCTTGCATTTTCAAGTCAGCCTACAGTGTAGCATTAGCCTATGTAAAACTCAGTGTCGATGCTACATGATTATACGGTACAGGCTCTGTAAAACATCTTAAATTTGTTACAGCTCAGACAGCAAATTCATAAATGTTTCTTAGTAACAACTAGTAGATGCCTTTTTGTGCGTGTGTTTGCACTAATATTTAAAATGTTCCAGCACAATGTGCAGGCAAAGCCAGGCAGGTGTAATACTTCCACTGTAAAGGCATCCGGTGTCCAAATCACTTACAGATTGCTATCCATCTCGTGGTACTGGTGAGTAGTGTGTTTACCAGTACATACACACTTTATACTCAGAACTGTGAGAAAATGCAAATGCACAGACACTTCAGCTTAAGCACTTTGAAAATGAAGGATTACGGGTTTGAGTTTAATATGTCTAATATTCTGGTATGCCACATTTTCAATATGTTTCTATTTGGCATCACTGTGCTGCCCTCAGGCACTAAGAATGAATATGTTGCAGTGATACATGATTTATTACTATATAGATGTGATTTCCTACAGACTGCAGTGCCTCAGGATGGTGGAATCAAACCAAATTATAAACGTGTGTAACATATGATGGATGGGGTGACATTTACCACACAGCTGTTTAACTAAAGAACACACATGGAGAATTGCTAAGCCTAGCTGGTTTCAGGTTACACAAGTGTTGGAGACTGCGTTATAGCCATTGTATGGTCTTTATCAATGTGAATCCTGAGAGAGTACGGCCATGGATGACCACCAAGAATAGAACACGGAGACCTCCTAAAATGAAGAAGTAATTACAGAGATTAGCTAGGTGACACTGTTGTTGTCATTTCTGGTGACTTGGTAATGTTATTCTGCACTGAACGTGACCTTGGCCCCTGGGCATTAAAACTGCTCTAGAACTCTGTCTGTAAGAGCTTTCTGAAATCTGCTGCATCATTACAGTTTAGATCCCTGAAATCCACCAGGGATTACATTTATTCACTGTATTGTCAGGTTTATGGATTTAAAAGTTTAAAACACAGCAACATAACACACTGTATGCTCCCAGTTGTAGTGGCTATGTTGAAACCATGTTTTTATACTCCCCTGTGTCTAAAGTTGACCTAGATTACACCACCCAAGAACTGTTTGCATAAGAACATCTGCCTTCAATTTAAACCCAACTGGCCAAAATCATTTCTGTCATTATTCATAGACAATGAATGACCCTCATTTTTTTTTTATTTGACTCCAAGACATTACAGCATATTTATTTACATTTTGCAGAAACATACCATATTGAGAAGTATACTTGCTCAGCATTCACAGAGCACACACTGGATCTGGTAGTCCTCACTTTTATTATAAACAAATAAATGTGAGGATTCTGACGCTTGTGGGACAGGGCAGAAATCACACTCAAATTCGGCCCTGTTCTCTCATTTCTGTAGTGGTAATAAAAGTGCAAGTGCAGTACTACAGCTTGCCACTGGTAGATGCTCTACGACTTAGTTTCACACACACTCACACTAGCAAAAGTTCAAGTTTACACACAGATCTGAATATTTCATTGGATGTTATTAACATTTATTTATTCTGATGCTGGACAGAACCCATTCTCATGGTGGCTACATCACATACATGGAATACAGGGGAATGTTTGCTTAATCAAGCTGATCTGGGAGTGCTTCTTAAACACAAATTCTGAACTGTTTTGTCCATCTATATATTTTTTAAACTTTGTTGTTTAAAACATTCTATTGACAGCAAGTAGACCTATGAGAAAACCTATGAGAACTAATAGAATATGATTCATGCAGCTAGGCCATAGCCTGGTGCACCAGGCTCTCCTGAGCATTATTTCATACACATTTTGGTATGAAACAACTCATGTTGTTTCAAAGCCTCAGCATGTCCTTCCTTCACACAAGAGTACAGTTTCAAACATTTGCCTCAGTAAAGACATGTCCATAAATCAGCCCAGAACTAGCAGTTATATGACAGTTTTGCACTGCATCGTAATGTATTTTGCTCAGTTTTGGCTGTGCAAGTTCCTGAAAAGATTGTCTTCTATTGGGTGTCTATGCAAAGCTATCCAAATAGTAAAGTTTTTCTACCAACAGCCAAAATGCATCCATGATGTGTGTCTGTAGTATAGCAGGCATCAAAATTCCAGTACAAGTAGTGCAAGCTATAGATTGTAGCATGTAATGCGGTAAATAAATTAATGAACTAACTGGAGGGTGTTACAATTACACATATCAAATGAAAAAAATATGGGTTGCAAAAGCCAATAGTGGGTTCTTGTTTTTCTTTCTCTGATTGATGGACAGGAGGAAAAAGTTAGTGACCTCAACATCAGCAGCCTTTCTCAAACTGCTTGTTCATTGCTTAACAGTGGATACCTGTAATCTGCTTGGCCTGTGCACATAGCCTGTACTACTGATTTGCCATCCCTGGTGTGTGTAATAAGAACTAATGTATTAGCATGTCAGGTTGCATGTTGCAACTGTAATAAAGTAATAGCATATTACATCCATAAATATCAGTCAGAGTTTGGTTAAAAAACAAACTTTAAACATTCTACAGTGCGTCATTAAATCCATTAAAATGGAAAGAACTGCAACTCTGCCTGGACTAGTCCAACCTCCAAAAGTCAGTGAACTGGTTAGAAGGGCATTAGTCAGAGAGTCATGAATGGTGAGTTGGAGATGGTTGCAATCGCAGTTAAAGCGTTTATTAAAGAGAGGCAAGCAGACAAATCCAAAACATGACTCAAAATCAAAAACAGGAAACAGTCAGAGGTCGGGTGATCGGTGAACAGCAATATAAAGGGGATATCCAAAAACATACAAAACAAAAGACAGAATGAGACCAAGAACCAAGGCAGCGAGCATGGAAACAAAAGGCTAAACATTACTTTGCTACAAACAAGGAAACACAAGGGCTATAAATACACAGACTAATCAAAGTGAAAACTAGGACCAGGTGTGAGTGATAAGGACATGTGAGGGATGCAACCAGTGACAGGACATGGGTGGAGACAGCACATGACAAAACATGACAGCACTGAAGAGCGCTGTGCCACTGCTGGCTGTTATGTGCACTGAGCGAGCAGCGTTCGACACGAGGGGGTAATCCCCCCACCAAGGGCTCTGCTTCTGCATTGTCTACAAACATTCCCCCTGGTGGTCGGGTCCCTCTGGGTAAAATGTCCAGGCAACCCACAAGGTCCCGAGGCAGGCATAGTCCATCATGTTGACTTTTCCAAGAGGAGCCGGGGAGCAGACATAGGACTGGGACAGGCTTGCCAGGGTCAGGTGGAGGGGCTGGGACACGCTTGCCAGGGTCAGGCAGCAGAGCTGGGACAGGCTCGCCGGGGGCCAGGCAGCGGGGCTGAGATCAGCTTGCCTGGGTCATGTGGCAGGAACAAGGCCTGAGAGGCTGTGCCGTCTGTCTTTGGCATGAAAAAATCTTGGGAGGCAATGCCATCTTCCTCAGATAGGAGCTGGACCTGGGAGGCTGCCTCTTTGGCCTCAGGCATGAGTGGGTCCTGTGAGGCTGCCCCATCGGCCTCAGGCTTGAGCAGGACTTGAGAGGCCGCTCTAGCATGTGCAGGGTGTGGGAGGCCACCATGTTGGCGTCTAGCTGTAGCTTGGCAGGGAAGGCCATGTTGTTGGCCTCTGGAGGGAGCTCTGCAGAGAAGACTGCCCAGTCGGCCTCCTGCTTTCAGCTGCAAAAGCCATCCCATCGGATTCTGGCTGGAGTTCGGCTGGAGAGGCAACCCGGTCAGCTTCTGGCTGGAGTTCGGCTGGAGAGGCCACCCGGTCAGCTTCTGGCTGGAGTTCGGCTGGAGAGGCCACCCGGTCAGCTTCTGGCTGGAGTTTGGCTGGAGAGGCCACCGAAACAGGCCACCAGCTTGGCAGGAGGCTGCCCTGTTGGTATTTTCAACTCCAGCGTTCCGCCTCTCATAGTATTTCATGAATGGCTGAGTGGGTTCGGCCAGTAAGCCAGGACAGCAAGAATCTTAGCTATTGCTTATCAGTGGGCTTGGGGTTTGAAAGGCTTTCAAAATAAACTTTGCAGCAGGTAGCATTCCGGGTAAAGTGCAAAGCCATCGAAGGGTTCCAGGTGAACACGAAGTAATCTTTCATGAGAGGCAAGTGGAGATGGATGCAATCACAGTTAATGCATTTATTAAAGAGATGTAGGCAGACAAATCCAAAACACGAATCAAAATCAAAAACAGGAAACAGTCAGAGGTCGGGCCATCAATAAACAGTGGTATAAAGGGGATATCCAAAAACACGCAAAACAAGAGACAGGACAAGATCAAAAACCAAAGTCAGGCAGCAAAACACTAAACATTACTGTCTATATTTCTGAGAGTGAATACTATTTCAGAAATATAATACTTATTTCAGAAAGTAGTTCTAATGAGAACGATTTTTTTTGTAAGAACAAAGATTTCTATTGTTTAAGTGTAAATTTTGAATTGTTCATTCTATTTATTTTCTGACCACTTTTTCTGATGAAGGTCAGATTCCAGCTCCTACTGAATCCCCAGACATTTCCAAGCCAAATGAGACAGAAATTCTCCAGTGGCTTGTGGGTCCACTCCCATTTATGACAGGAATGCTTCATCATAGGTTAAAGGTGATGAGTCAGAATGGCTTTGTATTCATTTGTAGTGACTCTATATTCAAATATCAACTGGTTTCTGCTCCTACACATCTTTGCACATCTTTGCACATCTTTGCACAGCCAGGGCAGTCATGGCCTAATGGTATGAGAGTCGTATTTGTAACCCGAAGGTGAACCCGAAGGTTATGGGTTTGAGTCTTGGGTCCGGCAGGGATTGTAGGTGGGGGGAGTGAATGACCAGCGCTCTCTGCCACCTTCAGTACCACGACTGAGGTGANGTGTGTGTTCACTACTGTGTGTGTGCACTTGGATGGGTTAAATGCAAAGCACAAATTCCGAGTATGGGTCACCATACTTGGCCACAAAGTCACTTCACTTCACTTCACCAATGAAGGACTTTGTGTCAAAGCCATTCTCTGGAAACATTGTGTATTGCTCTAAACATTTTTACTGCCTATATATTTACAAGTATACTGCAGTTATTCCCTGGATTTTTATATACATTCATACTTCATGGATGTCTTACTGCATTAATCCACCATGCAGTCTGTGTGTGCCATCTAGACTCAGTGGGTGCTGGCTGTGTGTGTCTCTTGCACGCTTGTATGAGTGCAGTTCCTTGCTCCCCCTCTCACCTCCTTTCAAGCAAGCATGTCAAACCAGTGGGTCAAGTTTCTGACTCTGTAAGAAAAAAGGAGGTACTCATTGTATATCAGCTGAATGACACTGTCCACATATGATCTACCCAATACCCAAATGTCCGCCTTCCTCCCACCCTCTTTCCTTTAAACCACCCTCTCTCTTAGTCTCTTTTCTCGTCTGTCTTTATTGACACCATGGTGTCTCTTTATATTTAACATTCATTCACACCAATGACAACTTTCTTTTTCTTTCTCAAATCCCCACTTCTCCAACCTCTCTAGCCTTTTCCATTTAGCCCTCATTTCACATTCCCCATTCCTCATTTCATGCTTTATTTATCATAGAAACAAGCCCCAGTGGTATAATGGTTTCGTTCTCTCACTGAGTTTATGTACATATGCTGAAACCTACCATTTGTAATGTGCAGTGTTCCATGTTTATTAGGGCCTTTTCATTGTGGGTGTGTGCATGGCCCTTGTATGTACAAGCTGTGTGTGTGTGTGTGTGTGTGTGTGTGTGTGTGTGTGTGTGTGTGTGTGTGTGTGTGTGTGTGTGCATGCATGTAAGAGAGGGAAAGAATGAGAGATTCATGCTTGTTGTATTGTAATGGACGGACTCCTGCGGCTCAGTGCTTTTACATACTTCGCAGTTCTCCTCAAAAGTAAACAGTCTGCACCATAGGAATGTTATCCCAAAGCCACTAATTTGCCTTGATTGCATTAATATTTTTCTACTTAAATTGCCCTTTTCCCCTTCCTATTCCTGTTCTTCCCTCTCTCCTCTGCTTTTCTCTCTTCCTTCTGCCCTTGCATTGCTTTCTCTATTAGGGCACAATTAGGAGCGATTAGCTGGCAGACAGATGCCCTGCAGTTCCGGTCTGGCTATGAGCTGGGGTTAAGCAAGATATGGGGTAACTCTCTGGAGATCATAGTATAGAATTTTATTTCGTTTTTTTTTTCTTGAGAGAGAGAGAGAGAAAAACAATGAGAGAAAGAACAACAGAAAGAGAGAAAGACATTTAAAGAGTAAGAGTAAGGGCAAAAATAGGGGAATGGTTGTCATTTCCTCTCTGATCCCACCATCGCTGCCTTGTACATTAACCTAAAATTCCTCTCTCAGGGGTTGTGTATTAAATTGAGATACATTTTCCCTAAGATTCACTAGTTAAATCCTGCCTCAAATCCTGTAATTCATACAGGCTCTTGCTGGTCATGTGTTTTTGCCATGCCCTGTCTTTGGATCTCTGCTTTGCTCTTCCTATGTAGTACTGACCTAACATAAGCCTAACATTTCCTCAGCGGGCTTCCCAGGCAGTGTTGTATTTTGAATGTTTTTCCCGATCCATGCTGACTCCCATAAACAATATTACTATGTATGTGCAATGAAACCTCTGACCTGTGAAACTTTTAAACAGGTGTTTGCCTGTTTCCTGAATGGGACTGCTGAGCTAGAGTGAATGACCACAGTCTCTGCGCTTTCTCTTCAATTGTATTGCCATACACACCAGCTTTACTCCACTAATACCATACCGCAGGTGGTTCTTCACTCACAGCAGTGTTTATGCAGCAATATAATTTACCTGTTGATGATATGCACAGACATGGGCATGGGTAGTTTAATCTGTCAGCATCACTAAGAACAACCAGTGATTGCAAGAGGTTTAGCCTGACAGCCTATTCCAGTGCAATAATAGAGCAAAGTGCTGGACTCAGCATATGTTCTACACCCATATAACATTTCTCACTGTCATATTCAGTCAGATATTCACCAGATGGTTTTGCTTTTCAGCACCAGCAAATTTGTGCATGAGCGCGAAACGTCTTCTTTCACACCTGGCTTGAGGGTCCTCCTTGGTCTTTGATGAACTGGGCCAGGCATGAATGAGAGTGAGAACAAGAGATGCAAGGGGGCTAAGGGAGAGATTAAGACTCTTTGTGCATGACCATTCAGCAAGAGGCAAATTTCCAACAGAAACTCCCTGTTTCTCTCTCTCTCCCTGTCTTTCTCTCTTTATCATTCTCGCCTTCATCTTCGTTCATCTCTCTCTTTCCTTATTTTTACTTTCTCTCTCTCAGAACTGAAGTAAACACATGCGTTTAGGCACATACCACCTCTGTTTGTCTCCGTGCTAGTCTGTTCCTGGTTTTGTCAGGAAAAAAAGATTTATTAAATAAACAGGGCGTTATGTGTCTCAGAGGCAAGCCTAAATATTTGAAAAGCCGCATGGCATCCCTTCCATTCTTTGTCAAGACCTTGATGATCATTCCAGATAACTCCTGACAGTAGCCCCATTAAATAAAACATTCATTCAAAAAAAAGATAGGCACTACTTTGTATCATTCACTTATTAATTCATTGTACGCATTAATGTTCAGATAGGTGGAACAGACAATGCACAGTTCTGTGAAAAGTGAACTATTATGAAATCGTTTCTGGCTGAAGGTATTTCTGCTCTGCTCTACTTTTCAACCCTGTAATGCATGTGCAATGCGTGTGGAAGTGCATTCAGAGGAATCTGCAGGGAATTGGCCCACTCATCCAAATCGTGCTGTGTCTATCTCTTCGAGCTCCCTATCTTTACCAGCATAATTACAGACTTCCAATCATGCTGTTTACACAGAAAATTGACTTTTTGAAGTCCTCTTCACTATACATTCCTATAGCCTTCTAAAAATAAATCACAAAAACACATCACATCAGTAATTAACAATATTAACCTGGGCTATTCATATATCAAGGTTGTTATGGCTGTAAGACGTGTGCCTTTGAAAGCCTTCTAATAATGATTTGTGAATTTAAAGACAAGCATCTTTGTGATATCCTAGAACAACACTTTTACATGTTCATTGCAATGATAAAAACAATACAGTCCTGTGTTTTCTCCCAGAAATTAAGTGAGGGACGGTTTTAGGATTACTACATGGAAAATGCAGTTGCCCTATGTCATTTCTTCTTCAAACCTTTATTTACTCAGTCCTGCTACACTAATACTGCAACTGTAACAGTAAGTGTTTAAGAAAAATAACAAAACTTTTTAGGATTTTATGATTATATGATGTGGTTACATTAACACTACAATTGGCCCCAAGCCCAAGACCCACAGCAACAAGTACAACAAGGTAATCCTTTGATGGTTTAACCAAGGGAAGAGGACACTTGCTCAGACATCACATGATGTCCAAGGTCAATTGGACCGAGGTTAATTGGTCTGAGGTCTCTTGGTGTCAAAAAAGGAAGTGACCTCTGAGGTCATACAGTAACCTTGAATATGAGGTCAGGCATACCAACCAAAAGGTTGCTGTGGATGTGAAATATATTGTTTGACCCACCCAGAAGTGTGGAGAGTGAACCCCATAATGCTGGAAAACCACAGATGGTATGAAAGATGTCCTGGGGCCAGAGGTATCAAATTTAACTAATCTCATTCCTGCCTTTGGTTGGCATCTACTTTCAGCAGAATGCAAAGGGAATGTTTTTGCTACCTAGGGATGAGTTTTGCGAGGCTGTATGCACAAATCTCATAAGGCACCAAATAAATTCTCCCCTAGGGATAGTGATGAGCTGCCATCCCAAACAAGAAAGTAATGACTGGAAAAAAGAATGTTATATTTGGAAGTAATGATGAAGTGATCACCTCCATTGTGCTTGTACCTAAGCTATACCATAAAGTACCATAAAGTTAATGCCAAGTCAAAATTTTATGCATATATGACCTATGCCTCAATCAACCATGGCTGCAATGTGCCTGTCTCTTCCGTCTGTATACTACATTTAGAACCACACGTGCCCCACTTATTACATACCTTCATTATTTTGCTTTAATTTATCTAATGTTAGAACTATTTATGGGTCACATCACCATGGAAATAATGGGGGTCAGAAAGCCAAGATGCAGCATTAGACATTAGAGTGTCAAGCCTATAGATAAGATGTGTTAATAGTGACCACAATTGTGCTGGGGACTCAAGAAGAAGGTAGATCTGTAATAACCAGTAGGGAGTATTTAATCTAATTATATTAACTGCAAAGGCCAGGCTTAGCTCCTCATATTTGAGTGCACAGGGGTATTCGAGGTAATGGATATTTAATCATCACAGTGTTCTGTACTTGGGTTTCTTGTTTCTCCCCTTACCAAAAACTGCCCTTTTTTGTTTTTGTGGCCGTCTGTGAGCTCATGTACGCAGAAAAGGGCAGCTAGTGCTTTCCTCTGAGTTTGTTAAGCGGCATTGTAAAATCACATTAGCAGCAGTTGCAAAAAGATGGCTGGCTTCATGTGCCTTGAAGGAAGCATGTGCTAGCCTTCGCTGTGCTTGGTTGGTAGCTGTTGTGTGAGAGGAGAGAGCTAGCTAGTGAGTGGGAATTGGCAAAGGACCAAATTGGAAGAAAATGTGGTCTAACAAAAAAAAAAAACAAATAATAGTGATATGTCAATATATGGAATTAAATCATGACACTAAACCATTTCTTGGGCACTTTAAGAATTCAGTCTATCCAGTATTTCCTTTTCATAGTTTAAGGTTTTTTTACCTTTGTATTAGCTACTTTTCACGTTTTTTGTGTGTTGTGCAAACTTTTGCACCATTGATGTTTGTGGATATTTAGCTCTTTGTGACTTTTTTTAGTTACACCCTGTTAAGTATGAATAGGCCCTGATCTGCATCAGGCAAAGGGGATATATCACAGGCAGAAGGGGACTGAATGAGGAACATGGCAAAAAACAAGGGGGGAGTAGGTGCTTAAAGAGTGATGTAGAACACCTGTTGAACCAATAATGTCTAATTGTTTCTCTTTAAAATCTCTTATGTGTCCAGACATGGACACTGAGACTCACCCACTAATCCCACTATGGAAAATCAACTGTTTCCTGGTTTACCAATGGCCACTAGGAGAAAACGAATACAAATATGATAAATAATCATTGTTCAGGATTTTTTGTGTACAAAAAATTTTTCATAGAGAGAATTGCCATTTCTTACTGTTCTCAGCATCCATGTTAATGCATTGGAGCACAGATTGTCTGAGCTCTGAAAATGGGGAGGTTTTCAGACAGGGTTAAATGGGAGTGTGATCAGACCCAGCTGGACCTCTGGCTTACATAAATCTGGGTTCAGTTCTAATTCATCAAGAGGAAGAGGAAGAGAGTGAGAAGGTGACTGTGCTAGAGAGTCAAATTTGGCCTGTTCATTGGAACAGCTGAGCTCACTACTTCTGCACTATGTGATTAGTTGAACTAAATCTGTTTCTCTATAATCAGAAAAGGAGAGAGGGGAAAAGTGAGAAAGGAGAAGAATAATACGAAGTGGGATCTGTTTGTCTTTGTGCCATTTGAAATTAAAGATGAAGTGATGTATAATCCAGCACCATGGTTTCAGAGTTACACCCAAAATAAATAAACAGAGCGCTTGGGTGGTGAGTATGTGTGTATAGCAGTTGCATTTTTGAGGCCTGTCCACGTGTGTGTGTGTGTGTGTGTGTGTGTGTGTGTGTGTGTGTGTGTGTCTGTGTCTGTGTGTCTGTGTGTGGGTGTGTGTGTGTTTGCACTCAGGAATGTGTGTATGAAACTGTGTTTGAGTCTGTGAGAATGAGCATGGGTGAGTTGGCTGCAGGAGCTGCTAAAGAATCTCACAGCTTATTGTGTCATCTTGATGGATTTCCCCAACTAAAACTTTGCAGGAGCATACAAGAGAGAGGAAGCGAGAGAAGGCACAAGAGAGACAGAAATGTAAAGGTGTCATTAATGATTACAATACCATGAACAACTGAAGTGGAACCTGGTCCCTAAATACCTGTCAAGCTACATCATTTTTCATGAGCTAAGGTCTGGGACGGAAATAACAGATATACGCGTAGGTGTGAACGTATATGCTGAGGCTCTCAAGACAGTGGGTATTTTACATTGTTTTAATACACATTTTATGACTACTCAATGGTAGTTTATATATTATCTGAGCAGATGTACATGCAGTCTTCTTTGTATTCTTAGAGTATTCATATTTTTATTTACAGTTGGGTAGCCACTACAGATTTTACATTTCCCCAAGTTTCTTCATTGTGGTTCATGTTTCAAAAGTTGGTTCCAGAGTTTGCCTCATCTCATGTGCTTTTAATTGGCCTGTCTCAGATACCTTCAGGGCTAAGTGGAAGGCAACTGGGGTTCATACCTTCCCCAAGTACACAGGGTACAGCTGAGGACACACACTCACACCTGGAGAGGGAAGTGGTTTAACAGTGTGTTGGAGAAGTGAAAAAGAAAAAGAGACAACAAACAGGAGGAAGTATAACAGAACAGGAGGGAAAGCAGAAGAAAGGTTCTAAGAAACATTTTTTAACTTGTTAACATACAACTGCCCCTGGCTCTGTCAGCACTTTTTTAACACACCATTAAGCTTAGATTTTTTTTTTTTTAACACTTTGGAGATGACAGGTGTTGAATGCCAGGATAATCTTCCTTTTTCTCCTTTCTCTCGTGCACACAATCACCAGGAGGCTCTAAAGAGGTATACTTTTTCAATACTATGACATGGTAAATGTATCGACTCTGATGTATGATACTTTCAATGTTTATTTTAATTAAACTAGCAGTAATCCAGCATATTTTCCAATAGACAAACCAAATTGTGCATGTTAATTTGTCTTGCATGTGTAAGACGCACACAGTGGCGCCACTGACAAGTTCAGGGATAAAGAAAACAAGTTTCACGCCCTCAACTTGTGGAAAAGACGGATGCAGACTGGGAGTTTGGGCATGTTTTTACATTTCTGAACGCATGTGGCAAACAGACACAGCAAAAACAGCATGCTAATGGCAAAACCGCAAACATGAGCAACCTGGTGAAAAATCTGACCAACAAGCATCCCACTCTCAACCTACACTTGGCAGGTTCGATTTTTTAACATTTTACTGAGATTTTACAGTCAAGGCCAAAAGTTTACATACACCTAAGACAGTCAAGCTCAGTTTTACACAACTCCATACATTTCATGTCACCATACCTTTCCTGTGTTAAGTCTATTAGGGTATCTATTTTATTTCCATAAGAGCTCATTTCAAAGTAATAGCTAGACACAGATTGATTTCAGGTTTTATTTACTATGTCAGATTTTCAGTGGGTCCAAATTGTACATACACTTTGTTAGTATTTGGTGGCATTTAATTACTTGAACTCAAACACTTAGGGGTGCATGGATTGTTGTGCAGTTGTGTAACCACGTTTTAACTTTCTGGCTGATGTCTTGATGTGTTGCTTCAGTATTTCTAGATAATCCTCCTACCTCATTACTACCCTCTATTTTCTGAAGTGCACCAGTCCCTTTTCCTGCAAAACACCCAGACAACATGATGCTGCCACACCCAGGCTTCACAGTTGGAATGGTGTTCTTTGCTCGAGGTACCTCCAGTTCTTTGCAAATGATGAACTGGACTTGTGGCAGACTTGTGGCGGTTTTTTTCTGAGGTCTTGGCTGAGTTGTATGGATTGTTCCAAAAATTAACTGACTCTGACATAGGCCCTTTTACAGCCACAGATGCACTCCTAATTAACTCCTAACACTTGGCTAACCAGAAGCTTCTAAAAGTTATTAAATCAATTTTTGGAATCTTTTAATTGATTGTTGTAAAGTTATTTCTGAGGCCCTAACTGACTTGCCAAAAGAAATGTATGGTAACCTGAAATGTGTGGAGTTGAGATTGAGATTTCATTGGTATTACAAATGATTCGTCTAATATTTATGTATCCTAATTTTGAAGAAGCATGATAAAATATTGGTGTTCAAAACAGCAATCATAACCCTATTTATTCATGCTGTTTAACGGTACATGCATGCTCCTCTGTGTGTTTACTCACCACACCATAATATACTATATAGCTATAACTGTTATAAAAAACATTTTGTGTATGTCTTTAGGGGAGAGCCTAAGACATTAATACTCAGACAAGAATCCCGATGCTACAGCTGGTGCTGAAGTCCACATTTTGGTATCATGGTGATCCTACTCAGATCCTCTCTGCTCTTCACATGAGATCTGCTCCTGTTGAATTTTTTGTCCCGTGCTGATATGCGAGGATCTTTCCATTATGATAAAAATATTCAGAAGCAAGAAAAGAGAGGTCTAGTCTGCTTTTCCCAGCATCATTTCTTTACAGCAGCAAGCAGGAAGACAGCAGAGAAGAACATACTTCTATGTAGAAGCTTTGTGCAAGTCTTCTCATCTTCCCATATTGAGTTCTCTGCTGTGTGTGTATTCCAGCAATGAGTGGCACAAGTATTGTTATAACCTATCATTGAAAAATGTCTCCCCATATCCATGTGTATCATTGCTGGAGAATGTGGTTCCTTGGTAAAACACATTATATGGGTGTTCATCATGACCAGGACTTGTCCGTGACAGCTCC
>CM074956.1:10254077-10305021 GCA_037577455.1 Pangasius macronema | reverse complement strand
CGTCTGAGCTACGGGGTAGGGTGGTTAGACAGGAACCCTTTCACACAAAAAACATCAATTCCAAAAGTTATAATAATTCCATAAATCCAAAAGGTATGTTTTGCACCAAAAAGGTACATCAACAAAAGAACACCATACCCACAGTGAAGCATGGTGGTGGCAGCATCATGCTTTAGGGCTGCTTCACTTCAGCCAGAACTGGTTTTATCAAGGTGAAGAGAATCATGAATTGCTACAAATACCAGCCAATTTTAGTGTAAAAGTTTCAGGTGTCTGCTAGTAAGCTAAATATAAAAGGAATTTCACCTTTCAGTACAACAGGAATGACTTAACCAAAAGAAGATTGATGTTTTTGAATGACCTTGCCAGAGCCCAGACCTGAATCCAACAAAAAAATCTGGTGGGTGACTTGAAGCAGGCTGTTCATAAAAGATGCTCTCACAATATGATGGATGTAGAATGTTTTTGGGAGAAAGAGTGGGAAAATATTGCCAAGTCAAGATGTTCCATGCTGATAGACTCTTAAAAAGACTGAGTGGTGTAATAAAATCAAAAGATGCTTCAACAAAGTATTAGTTTAGGGGTATGCACACTTATGCAAATAGGTTATTGTATGCTTTTATTTTTCTTTTTTCCCCTAAAAAGTTTATGATTGTTTTTCACTTTATTCGTATACTTTGCAATCGCAAATTAAAGGTGGGAAAAGATCTGACATGACTTACTTCACAAAAACCTGCCATTTTAACAAGGCTGTGTAGATGTTTTATATCCATCATACAAGCTACAGGACAGGATATATTCTTCATATGCTACTATACCCTGTTATTTTTGTACTCCAAAAGAGACATGTTAGTTATTTAGGGACTGATGAATGGCAATTATTCTTCATACATTTCGTTTATAACTCATATTTGGGTCTTGACGTCTCATACTGGAGTCACGAACCAAAACCGTGTGAGGTACCGCACAGGTGGATAAATTTCCTGTTGTTAAGGAATATTGAGGTTCCCATGCGAATGTCTATAATTGCTTTTATAATTGGGCAAAATGTGTTTGAAATGTGTGTATGATCTTCGATAAAGGAGCTTATCACTGAAATCTGATATGATTCCACCCCTTCCTCCAGGGGATGGGTACCAGTTAGATGCAGGGAATTTATAAAAATGTGTCTGGTTTGCCAATGGCTTGTACAGTATGACATATTTGGAGGATGTTGTGTAAGTGTTAGAGTGGCTGTTTTGTGGTAAGTACCAGCAGTCAGTGAATGGCCCAGTCTGGAGAGATAAGATCTGCTGCTGAGCTGCGTTCTATAACAAACACGAGCCGTGATAAATGACAGCCTATTTACCCTGCGCCGCAGACATAAACAGAGGCCCACATGGCTGTGCTGTGCTCATTTAGATATACCACCACTATTATTCCAATTAAGGTTCAGTGCCTGTGAATCCATTGAGGGTTCACTGCTTGCCTGAATGGAGAAGGGGAAGTTGACTAATGTCACACACACTCTCACACTGATAACAAGAACAGCAACAGTGCATGAGGAGGAGACAGTCAACTACATAGGGCTCAGTCTGGAAAAATCGGCTCAGTGCTATGGCGCCCAGAGATGGCTTTGGTTGATCAAATTCCAGTGTTGGTGCTCAGAGTTCTACTGGAATAACACCAGTCAATTTGAATTTGTTTCATTCCTTAAAGATAAGTCAAAGACCCACTTACCGTCCGGTCAGCATAAGTAACACAGGCATGATTAATTCAATTAGTTTATTTTTTTTACATGCAGTTTTGATTAAGAAATAACAAGCAACAAGCTTTTTACTTACGCATATACCAATGCCAAATAACACTGCTAAACAATGAACAAGAAATTTTGCACTCTTCTAGGAACAAAATTTTAGTAATAATAATAATAATAATAATAATAATAATAATAATAGTAGTAGCAAATAGCAAATATAAATTAAATCACTAAACATTTCTAGTGTTGACATTTTAGTGGGGGCCCATGTGTTGAGTGTGTGGAGCATGTTGGGCAGGAGACAGACCCCGAGGCTGTTGAGACGCATTGAGGAGGAAGCCAGAGAAGCCGCCAACCTCTTTTTAGACTTATTGTACTCACAACATACCCTACAAGGCAACATCATTAATTATGTGCAAACCCTTTCTCTACTTTCATTAATGACCAAAACATGGTGTAAAATATTATGTATAGAAGTCATGTTCGCTCCTGTCTATGAGCCAGACGACAAGGTACTGAGGTGTGTTTTTACGTTTCTGGAGCAGAAAGACATCTTGGTACATGGTTATTATGTGATTGAGGACGAGATCAGGAGGATGAGAGGGTTATTGCCACATTGCCTTTCTCAACAACTTGTTAACATTTATATAAAAATTGATGTTTGCTGCCCTTTATCCATGGTGTAGTTTCATGTGGTATAAACAAAAACCACAGACTATATAAGTATAAAAAAGTTTTTACATTTCTATTCTTATGTCCGAAGAAACGATTTGGGAGAAACACCTCCAACTGTAATGTCCTCAATTTTCAAAGACATGGTTTGTCCTTTGTTAGAATATCTGTGGAAAAAAGGTCTTCTTTTCAAACAACTTTTTTATTATAGTTTGCAGATGTGACAATGCACAGAAATGCGTCCAAGCCATTCCCCATGCTCTTAAAGTGGAGTGTTTCATCTGTTGAGTCATGTAGAAAGCTTTATAGGGTCACCCTGAGAAGGGGAGGCCAGAGGGAACTGGGGTTAGGGTGCTTATTTCAGGATTGGATTAACATCTCAGGGAGCAGTAAGAGTTGTTGAATTCCCTTGCCTCGTTGCAATGAGATGCTCCAGTGTTGTTTTGGTGAATCAAAAAATCTTCGTTGTCTGCTAAATGTTACCATGAGGAGTTGAAATTTGGTTTTACCATCTAGATTGGGTAACATGGGACTTGTATTGGTTCGTTTTTTTCAGCTTACCTGAACTACTGAAATGGAATGCTGATAAAGCTGCATGGTGTCAGGCTGTCCACTGGGTCCTGCTCCCTTCCTGAGCTGACTGTGTGAGTAGAAATGATGGATGGAGAGCCCAGTCCTCGCTCCAACCATGCAAAGGCCACAGTAATGTGAAAAGCAAAGAGCAGTTCCATCTGCGCTACGTCTGTCTCCCTCACTTTCTCTCTTTCTTTCCCCCTCTGCCTTTTGCACTCCTTTGCAAAAGTCACAACGTCAGTACAAACAACTTTGATTTGCTGAGGAGCATTTAGGTTCAGCCCCAAGCCAAACTGAGGTCTTGGGACTGTAAACCAATATCAGAGAGCTTCGTAAGACTGATTGCGTCATGTAGACCCCCTCGAGAAAGTGTGATTGATGAGCTCCCATCTTTCCTGTCTCTGGATTTGTCCATTTTATGTACTTTTGTCTGTCCTGGCATGTATGTCATTGTTTTTTAAAAGGTACATGAGCATGTGTGCTGTACTGCAATTCCAGTGTAAAAGACCTGAGCTGAAGCCCCTCAGGGCCATTCCGTGATACGTATCTGTGGGCTGGCGTTTGGCGTCTGAGTGATTATCAGCATTCTGTAAATAGTAACTCACTGAGTCAGAGTGAGGAAACGACCCTGCCACAATCAGCGCCATCACTCCCTTCACTAATGGTTTCCTAAAGTGGCCCAGATCAGCTTGTTTTTGATGCATTGCTTTTCCGTTTGCAGATTTAAGAAAGTCAGACATGATGAATCACAAGAAGCCAAAGAACTTTCATTTTCTGGTCATGATAAATCTGAGTGGCTTGTTGCAGGATGATAAATTGCACCATATGAAGCAACTTTCTATCAGCCCAAAGGATTAGCATTCATCTCCTGTTTTCTGGTTATGTCATAGGTCCCTGGTGTATGTGGAAGTAACTGCACTGGAATTAAGTTGCAATCAAAGTGCTTTCGTATGTCTCTTCTGTGTAAGTCCTTCTTTTATTCTTTTAAAGATAGCCCTATTTGGAAAAGCATTCTGTTTATAGTAAAATCATGCAAGTGTGCACGAACAAGTCTTGTAATGTGGTAACTTCTATTATCCTTTTGTTCAACACAACACAGAGCATATATTAAAGTGTACAAACGGCTTAGTTTCATTCAAAGAGATGGAAATTAAGGCTGAATGAACTATGTTAGTCAGTGGCTTTGTGGGTAAGACTGACAGGGGTCTCCTTTGTAGCGGTCTGCTCCATGCTTGGGCTAATCTGAGCAGAATGTGGCTCAGGCAAGTAGCCTCACTGCCAACCCAGACCACAGTGTGGTTGGACCATGTCTGTCTGTTATTGGATACAGAATGGACTGCTCATGACGCATTTATTTATACTCAGTGTCAAATAATGGGAACATTAAATATTTGGCTCAAAATAATGATAACCCATTTGCTCAGCAAGAAAAAATTATTTGTGAATAAAAAAGCAAACAGACTATTGATTGATTGATTGATTGATTGATTGTTATTTTTTATTTCATTCATATTCTTTTAAGCCTGATTTAATTTGCTGTTTTGATTATGCCACCCCAGCTGCCCTGACTGTGGATTATGAAAAAGACCCACATACTGGACTTTAAGCATCATCAATAGAACGTATCTTTCACTAATATAGTGTAGTGTCTTTCTCATGCTCTCGTGCAGAGCAGAACTGTCCTCAGTGCTCGTATTAACTAACTTGCTGTTATTGTCCTTTTCAGTTTCAGTTATTCTTTCCTGACAAATGAAGCTGTTGGATTTCTGTGAGATTTCACACTTGTATATACAACAGTCTATAAACATCACATATGGTAAACCTGCTCATTTACACTTTGCAACTGACAAGTGAAAAAGTCCATAGCATATTGAGTTCAAGGTCATCCCATTCATTGCCTTTCCTCTTTCCCTGCTGTTTTTGTGAGGTACTGGGATAGGAACTGACATGTTCAGCATGGGAATGTATGTGTATGTGTGGCGTATGTGGTGTGTGTGTATATGGGAGCATAAGAGAGGGGCGGAGGGAGAGAAAAAGCGAACACGACTCTTTAATTTGAATTTTTAAGGTTTCGGCTGCTTGTCTGATCTGACAGCCGAACAGTATAGCTGCAACCATATGGTGGGAGAAAGCTTCTCAAGTCTCAAGTCCAGCTCCATAATCAATTATCCCCTCAAACAGTCAAGAACATATCTACACAGTCCTGCTCCTAAATATCCACCAGCATACAGAGGTTACATCCAGCTCTAATCTAACACACCTGATCCAGTTAATCAAAGCCTTCAGCATCTGAATATTAAAGCCAGATGCTGGCTTGAAATCTCCAGGAATGAAATTGGGCACCCCTGCTCTAGAGATAAACTTGTTCATACTTGATATAGAGATCCATTGAGAATACTAATACTTAAGACGTTTTTTACTTGGTTATCTTTAGGGTGGAACAGTGGCACAGCTGTTCACAGATAGATTTGCCACCTCACATCCCCAGGGTCCCTGATTCGGTCCTGGGTCTGCGGTTAAAGGTCCTTCTTAGGGTTTTCCTAATGCCTCCTAAAAACATGCTGGNCCCTGACCAGGATAAAGTGGTTACTGCAAGTCAATAAGTGGTTATCTCTTCATCTTTACCTTGTGTAATAGTATTCCAGTGTTTTATGGTGTGTTTTTTTTGGCACATTTACAAATACAGTTCTAATTAAAAACAGAATATATACAATTATTGAAGAAGGGTTGTTCCAGGATTCTTAGCTTTCTAAAAGATGTTCTCTGTTTAAATGTCTTAGATAAGGAAACCCTCTGTTATATAATTGAAGAAGGAACTTTGTGTTCTGCCAGAAGGACAAACAAGGAACCCTTAGAAGTTCTACATTTAACTTTTTTCCTAAGAGTGTAGGTTTCAGATAGAGCCATAAAATGAGTTTAGAATGACTTTTGTAAAGTATAACGATTTGAGGATATTTACCCTGGCAAAAACACAGATCTCACACAGATGGTGGAATTTATTTAATACTTAAAAGGTGAAAAATGAATATTAAATTTGGAAGAATATGTGCTGATCACACTATGTTAATCATCTGAGAGACTGAAACTTTATTAAATGGGAGCTGGTCAAGCTGAAATGTTATTTGGTAATAAAAATTTCCATTATGTTTATATGTTGCTTTCAGTGCAGTGTGAAAGCTGTTTCATTCCCCAACATCCTCATCATCTGAGGCAAGAGGCTGTTCTCCATCACTGATACTCTTGGCTCTGTGATCTCTCTGTTTCCACATGGGCACATGTGACTTTGAGACCAACCCCACACCCCTGATTGGCCTGATGCCATTTTAAAATTTCTATTAGTGTCTGGAACAATTTTATCTGGCTATATTCTAACTTTCCTATGTTAAAATGGCATATGCACTAAACTTGTGTGTGTGTGTGTGTGTGTGTGTGTGTGTGTGTGTGTGTGTGTGTGTGTGTGTGTGTGTAAATGGCAGTATCTGTATATGTATCAGTTTAGTTTATCTGTATCTATTTGTATTTGTATTGAAGTGAGCATGGTTTAGACTGGAAGGGTTTAAAACTATGCCCCTGGAAGTACTGAAAACCCAATGATGCTGGGGGAAAAAGTAAATTTTCTTTCACATAATTTAAAAACAAATAGCAATTTGCAGAACATAACTTTATTCAACTCTATGGTTCTTGAGCTACATCACTGGAGTTCATAATTGATGAATAATCACGTCCAAATGCCCTGTTGACCTTTCTGACAAGCTTTTGTGATGAGTAAGCTTCATCAAATGTAACTGAGTAAGCTAGCTAACCATCTTTCAATACAATGCCTTTCCCAAATCTGGGAACTATTTGTTTATAGTTGACAATAGTAACCACCTAATTATATTTTATTAGATTTACTTTTGTTGGGTTTGTTACATTCCAGAAACATCAGAAAGATTCGCTGGACACAATTTGAATATACTGTGACGCTGGAATGTAATGCTTCTGCTAATCAGATTAGGGTCTGTATGATTTTCAGGTAAGATTTTTCTTTTAATGAAGTTGTTACTATTGTTATGTTAATATTTTAAAATAAATGAAATGATTTTTTAGAGACCCCAGCAGATTCACGTTGCCCTCGGCACAGCATATCACACCATAAATAAAAGCATTTCTTTTGTGAATTTTCTGACTGGAAATGTTGTACAAAATGGTTTTATTCTGGAGCTCCGTAAGGCAGTGTTTATGTTGGGCTACTGTAGCAAACTACTGAAGATTGACAGAAAAAATATTTATCTGTTTAGAACACATTATCTGTTCCTTCTGAATAATATATTCATGTTCAGTTACATCCCTAATGTATGTACACTACTGTATATGGCCAAAAGTTTGACCATAAAACTCATAAAACTCACTTTTTGAACATCCCATTCCATATTTACCACCCCCCCTTGCTGTTATAATAACCTCCACTCTTCTGGAAAGGCTTTCCAATAGATTTTGGAGCATGGATGTGGGAATTTGCCCATTCAGCCACAAGAGCATTAGTGAGGTCAGGCACTGATGTTGGGCAAGAAGGCCTGGGGTGCAAAAGTTTGCAGTGGTGTTGAGGTCAGGGTTTTGGAGTTCTTCCACTCCAGCCTTGGCAAACCATGTCTTCATGGGTCTTGCTTTATTCATTGTCATGCTGGAACAGGTTTGGGACTCTTAGTTCCAGTGAAGGATAATTGTTATGTTACAGCATACAAAGACATCCTATACAATTGTGTGCTTCCAACTTTGTGGCAACAGTTTGGGAAAGATCCACATATGGGTGTGATGGTCAGGTGTCCACAAACTTTTGGTCATGTAGGGAGTATATTATTATATAATTCCCCCTATATACTATATCCCCTTTTATATCCTCTGTTTAGATCCTCTGCTTCAACATGGCTCACACTATGTTACTCTAATTTCTTTCTATGCCAGCTCATTCTTTCAGGTTGACGTTTGAAGTGATAAAGGTCTTGTAATTTGTGCCTGTGTTCTCCCTTGGGCTGAGAGCTGTATTAAAGGGCCAGGATGAGGACATTCTTTAGAAGTCCAGGCTTATGAATAATGCTACCTGGGGCCTATGCTAGTCACTTAGCTTGCCAGACTTTTCTCAACACCCTTGCATATCGACTGCAATCAAGCCAGCTTTCTGGAGGGGAAGCACAGCAAGTCATAGACAATTAACTCAGCACAAGCCTCTCTGGTCTGACTTACAGCATGCTAATTTAAAGGTGAGGAGAGGGTGTGCTTTTTCCTTTGGTTTCAGTTTTCAGGCTCTTTTTTTTCTAAGCTCATTTTGTACGCCTGGATATTGTTTAAAACACTTAAATCCTTTAATGTTTATGTGTATCACAAATACTGCTGGAGGGACCTTTAACGTACAGAAGGTGTTTTTTAAAATTTTTAACCCTATGACACACCAACATAATGACACCCATGCACTAATAGCAGGGTGTATGGATTTGTTCAACCCTGTTTCCTATCTAATTGTAATGATATCCTTTGCAGTCTCTTTTTTTTTTGTAGGTAAATCCTGGGTGGGTCCTTCCTTTTCATGACATACTTTGAAACTATAGGTTTTGCTTTGTGTTCATAGCTATAAGAGAGAAAAGGTATACTCTTTTATGTAATTCCTATAGATTGAGTCAGTACTGGTAAAGGAAATTCAGTATACATAGAATGAAGTAGTGATTAAGCCTGTGTTTTCCCTAACAGGTTACTACAGCATGAATGGAGCTATCTTACTCTTGCTGATTTAATGGCCAATCTACAGTCCATATTTTTCAATATAATGATGCAACTATATTACCCCCTTGGAGAGTGGTTTCATTTACTAAATTTGCATTGATGTGCACTGGCAATTCTACAAGTCTCTTTGGTGTTACTGAACAAGCCAAGAGCATTTGCAGTTTAACACTTGATTGCTTGTCTAGTTCAGAGTTGAGTTGGATTCACTCCATACACTTTGATTGTCTACTCTAGAGGTGTCATTTTCTCCCTTTTTTTTCTCCCTCTCCTTTTAGACCCAATATATCAAAGCTAATCACTTATATTGAGCTAATCACTTCTAACTAAAATGTTCCAAAATCTAATAGCTTTATTTTAAATGGAATCCTTGCCTGATGGCAGTAGACCATTTAATTTTTTGTTCTCGATAAACAATGACCCAAGTGTGGTGGATCTATATTGATCTATGAGGAACTGCAATGGAATTTGTTGCGTTAAGAGATTAATACAAGAAGAAATACCTGAGAATGTGTAATAACAAGGAAAATATTTGTTACTGCTTTTGCCTACAAGAATATCTATCAAGGCAAATCTTCATTGTGTTTTCTTGTCATTGTCTCCTGTATGAGCTCATACATCCAAAATCTGTGCAATGTTTTTAATCTGATAGGTGGATAGATAGAAAGTGAGAGAGATACAAGTACAGTAGGAAGAAGAGTGAGTGGAAAAAACTGTTGGGATTAGAAAAGTCCCAGGATTCAAAACGTTTTTGTATAGATTCTAGCACCTAAGTTCTCACCCACCTCTTGGCCACAGAGACTCCATAGTCATGAGATTTTTCCATGGAATTAGCATTTGTCTACTTCTGCAGATGGACTTTACAGATGAATGTTTAGTGCGTCCTTCTTCTTGCAAACCGAGCTTAGCATTTATAAAAAAAAATAATCCAGCACTATACTGCAGGAGGTTCTCAAATTCAGAACTGGGGAAGTTTTCCCTACACCTAATCTAAGGCAGAAATAATTTAATAAATTATACTAAATCCTTTAATTTTATACTTCATTAATCTAATTCTAATATTGAAGTACTTATACTTTACGGGATTTGTAGATTATCTATAGTTAATACTTTCAATGAAGTACCTGAACTAAAATAAAATCATCCAAATCCATGGAAATTTGTATGGGTGCTACAACCGA
Organism: Pangasius macronema; assembly: GCA_037577455.1. Classification (NCBI taxonomy): domain Eukaryota; kingdom Metazoa; phylum Chordata; class Actinopteri; order Siluriformes; family Pangasiidae; genus Pangasius; species Pangasius macronema. The sequence goes on along the minus strand of CM074956.1, from coordinate 10,295,103 downwards.
CCATCTTTGAAGAGGGACTAGTCTCAGTTGATCTTTTACATTAATATTTTAATAAAATAAAAAATTTAAATTGAGAGTTTTTTTTACAGGTTCATATGAAGATATTTATAAGGGTACAAATGGCAGCTCCATCATTTACCCTAACCTTCTAAACTGAGTCATATATATATAAGTAGAACATTTGGCTTTTCCACCCCTGTATTAAACACACCACATATGACTTGACTCGGAAACTCAAGGGCTTGATATTTACCTGATGAGTTGGATCAGGTGTGTTAGCCATAGGGAAATGATACTCTGCAGGGCACTTGGAGTTGGAGCTGATCTACTGTTTCTACCCCACCTTAAATCTATTTCCTTTCTGGCAGCATTTTAGCTCAGTCCCAGTGTGCAAGGTTGACTTATAAGGTGCCAATGGAATGAACCTGCATGCATGTGCTGTACATATTACTGCTGCTCAGACTTTAAAGAATGATGGATACATCTCTGGTTTTGGAATGTAAAGAGAGAAAGAGACTGAGGAGAGGGAAAGAAGAGAGATTAAACCCATGCCCTTTTTGGTTTCTGGGTGTTGTAGGATTGTTTCCAGAATAGTGAATACCTCATTGCAGGCAGCCGTATTGAGGGATTATAGTTTCCTGACATGCCTGTTGTCAGGAAAGGAATAGAATAAGCCTGCTCCACCCAAGTAAGCAAATGAAATCAAACAAAAACAAGAAAAGCCCGCATCAACGCACCCTATCTTTTGGTCTAGCTCACTCCACATCAACAAGAATCTTTCTACAAATAGCCTGTTACTTGACACAGCCTGGCGCACCAAAAACAGTGGTTCTGGAGAACAATGAACTTGCTCACACAGCGTTATATTCTTAACCTGGTGTGTCTTTTATATTCCATCACCAAGAGTTTACTATTGCCATTGTTCAGCTCATAATGGAGCCTCGTAAAAGCCACACAGCCATTTCCTCTTTTGTGTATTGCTTTTCAAGCTATTGATGTGTCATTTTATAATGTTTCAATACTAGAAGGTCATCGCCTTTTGGTACGCAGTCCTCTGTGCATGTGCATTTACGATGACATGTATCCTTGGTAAGAAAAGTTTCGACAGAACGGGAAAGAGAGCGTTGTCACAGAGCACAGACAGGGTACCCTCCTTTGTCCTTTGTCTAATTCCATTTATCAGGCAGGGTGCAGCATCAGTGCTTCAGTTTTTCCTTGTACCTAAAACCAGCTATAAATGTGTATTGCCGCAGGATCTCACGCAAAACGGGTGCACTTATTGCTGTGTTGCAAATATACTGAACTAGTTCTAATTAGGTCATGGCACTAATTCAATCATCAATAAAGTCACTACAACCTCCCCCTTTAATAACCCAATTTTGTACAATTTCTCCTCGTGTAAAACAACTAATTCCTAAGATACTAAGAAATAGACAGATACATAAATCAGCAAGGGGTTTTTGCTTCAGCTTCTGTGATGCTTTTAAAATAAAATGTTGGCTTTTCCATTACTGTGAGATCAAGGATTGATTTGCAGCATGTGGCTATTTGTCTCTCAAACTCAAGATGTTAGTAAGACCCAGATATCAGGTTTTATGTCATCCTCACGGCTTCCTGCTTTTACCAGTAAAACCATTGCTGGCTTTTTGCATAACTGCATTATGAAGTTCAGTTCTTACTGAATGTATATAACTGTTCAATAAAATGAATCTAGCTGGAGAATCATAGCCTGTTGTATAAATTTTGCCTAAGTCATAAAATGTTGATTTATAGATTTAGTCCCACAGTCTCTAATTCAGGGGGAATTGGGGCTGGTGGGAGGATTCTTCCCAGCATTCCACATGCCTCAGAGAACGTCCCAGCAACCCCTGCCAGGCCCAGCACTCTGCCTGCACCGGCCTCCTCCAGGTTTGACCTGAACTCAGCCTGCACTGAGAGAGAGCAAGAGCCATAGAAATTAAAACTGCCTTCCCACAAGACCACTCAACAGGCACCTCATTAAGCATATCGCATTCCATCAGGGGGGTGGGGGAGGAGGGGGGTGGCAAATATCGAACACTCACACTTACACACACAACCCCAACACATTTAACAGCCATTTTGTTCCCCCAGCTTTGATGCTGTGATGGTTGCTTGAGATGACTCTATCTCACCACATCAATAATAAATGTTTTGCTTTGAACATTGATCAAAGAAGAAGTGAAACCACAATTTTGCCTTAGTATTGTAGCATTGTGTTTCACGTGAATTGCTTAACCTTGTGTATCAGCTGGAAATTTGGAGGAGGAAAACACATTTGTCTTCGTCAATAAGTTTTGCTTATTTAAGAAACAATCAGCGCGGTTGTTCCTTAATCTTGTTTTAACAGTGGCACAAAAACTTGGCATTGCTTGGTTTCGATTCTTAGACATTATTACTATTTTGTGTACTTTGGCTGGAAGTTGGTTTAAACGATGTGAGATTTATTGTTATCTTTAAAGGAGCATGAGAAATTAGAGCTTAAACATCATCAGCAACTAGTTTTTCAGTAATTTGAGAAAACACAGTGGAAATGAAATCACTTCAACAAAGCATATAAAGAATCAGTCCTGTTGCCTTCCACAAATTCCTCTGAGTTTCACAACCACCAGCAGTGATCTTTTTGGAACAAAATAACTAAATAGTTGTAGAGGATCTTAAAGTGCTCAGTTAGAGGAAGTTGGTGGTTCCCCAATGAAAATAATGAATAGAAGAAAAAATGATTAGAGAGAGTGTTCTGTAACATATGGACATGTTTTGGATGACATGCACGACTAGTTGTCTCTGAAAGCATCAGCCTTTTATGATATGCTTTTCTGTCTTGTAGTGTCCTGTTCCCACCACTGCACTCATGCATTGCCACTCAAGTCAGTACTTTCCCATGGATCGGCTCTAGCTGCCATCCAGATATTTGACCCTTACTGAGGGGGTAATTAAACGAGTAACAAGATTGCACATGTCAGAACCTGGAGAGCATGATATTTGGAACTATCATTCTGGCATCAGAGTCTAGGACCCAATCTCAGTGAAGCTCAGAGATGTGGAAAGTAATACCAGCAAGCAATACTGTCAGATTGCCTAGTGCTACAGATCTGAATATATACATAAACCAAATTGTAAGTTAATTTGGAAGCATTCCATAATCATGTCCCAAACGGCCAATTTTAAAAACAAATAACTCCAAACCTTCTGGACAAGCATTATCTCTCAAAAGCACCAGTGTAATTTCCACTGATTTTAAGGGATCAGTTTGTTTTTTCTCTTTATGTGTGAGGGGATAAAACAATACAGCTTATGAGCAACATTACTTAGGCTGACAGCAATTGTCTGTAAATGACATGCTTCCATGCTCCCTGATTACTCAAATTAATCTCAAGCTTGAGGAATCCAATATCCAATGGCCATGCCAAAGAACAATACTTGACTGATAGGAAGACATTAGTATATTATGAAAACTCTTGTCCCAATTAGGAAGACATTTGGAAGTGTATTATGAAAACTCTTGTCCCAACATTAACCATCATGTTCAGATCGAGTCAAAATTATCTTTTTTTTAACTAAACGTTGATCACCACAAACTGTCTGCAACATGAGACTCTAATTAGTATGAAAAATTAAAGTGAACTACAAGTTAAAATAAACCTGTTAAATGAATGGTATTTTGTTTTTAGTCCCTTTTTATGATTCCCGTGATTTAGTTACAATAATACTGTGCACCTGCCCTCAGGAAGATCCCCAAGCATTTAATGGAATTTTTACATATCGATGTCCATATCTATTTAATGTTGCTAATAAAATAATATACACAAAATTTTTTAAAATCATTTGTGAATACAATAATATCAAAATAGGTAACCTGGATGAATGAGACATTTATTGCTAAGCAGTTAACCCCATACAGCTTAAATTGTCTCAACCTCACTCAGAGAATATATTTAATGGGCTGGGTCAGATTCAGTTCCAAGATTTCTTGAAGAAACCACTGATCTAATGATGAGGAGAATTCTTTTTCTTTTCTTGATCTCCAACCTCAAAATATCTGTGCTCTATGAGAGATAAAAACTAAACCAGGACACATAATTGCCTTTGACAATAGGTGCTGTTTTTAATTTGGGAGGACATTTTTCTCATTACAACTTAAAACAAATGAAAATAAAAATCAAGCCTCTTTCAGAATATGGTCATGGTATAATTATTCAATCATAATCAGTACTGTGGGTTTATTAGGTAAACCAGAGTCCATGAAGAGGCTTTGCTATATACTGAAACTCATGGACAGGCATTAAACTAAAACACATCTTGGTATGATTACCATAAAGCACCTGTATCTACTTTGATGATTATAGCTATTCTTTATATGTTATGCAGCTATTCTTGTGTGATCTAAAATGGAGACAAGGCATAAAATGAGCAATTAGCAATGTCCATTTTCATAATTAAATGTACTGGGAGGATTTGATAAATTGTTGACAAAATGAACATCAGGGCGTTGGTTGGATGAGAAAGATTCTCCGTTGCCATGCAGATTAAAAATAATGCAGGAAGAATTTGAGCCGAGTCGCTGCTCCTTGGCCTCTCATCGATCACTCTTCAAAGAGCTGCTTGAGTGACAGCACTTTGGCAGGAACTTTAGAAAATTAATGGATTGCATGTTTCCTTTGGGGATATTGCCACACACACACTCATTAAGGGTCTCAGGCCATTGTCATATTTCAGTCACTGACCACATCGCCACACCACAGGCCCCAAAAGAAAGGCCAGGAAAATGACAAGGAGCAGATTTCAAAACAAAGTCTGACAAATGCAGGAAAAGACGAGGTGAGAGATAGGGAAGCAAATCTTTTCATGCTTAGAACTGCTTAAGGGGGCACTGACTTACGGAGCTTCCTGTGGCCTTTCACGGCTGCTGGTATTCTGTACACTCCCTCTGCACTTGAAAAACAACTTATTGAGGAATTCTAGTTATACTCCCTTTTATCAGATGAAAACTGTTGCCAAGAATACTCAGCTTGGTTCCCTGATTTACACATGTGACTATTCCTGAATAGGCAAAGACTCAACATGCCCATATTTAGAAAAGCAGAGTGAGTGAGTGAAAAAGAGACGGGATAAGGGAGTTTGACAGACACTCAGCGTTTATTGCTACGGTCTTGACCTCCACACTTCACAGGTCCTGAGACTCTCATTGAGGATTATGTGATGGTGAACTGCAGGATTAAATTCTAATAATGGGCTTCATGATACTTCCAGGTCTATATCTCATACTGCTTCATACTCATATACACACACATATGTGGACTTTCTGGAGTCACTTCTTCTGGAGTGCATACTTGGTACTCACCCTTCACCCCAGGTCATGCTAATTGCCCCATTGGTGCATTCCTGCTGTACCCCAGAGATGGACTCAATCACTGCCCTGCTGCTGTGACCCCAAGCAGCCTTGTCCCATGTCTCACGGATGTAAGGGGGCCACTGTCTCAATGAAATCCCCATCCACTAAGACAAGGGCTTAGACTGAAATGACTAAATCATTTTTGCTTAAATCCATGGCACATGCTTTTTGAGTGTCATTTTGGACCCCTTTAAAGAGCACTTGGTTGATTATGGTCTGATTTGGGGATTGCTTGAACTCCAAAATAATTATGGGGACATTATAAGCATGACCATCAGCCAAAAATGTTATCACTCATACTCATCTGACCTTTTATTGTTACACACTGTACACTCTGTTTTATTACTGCATCCTTAATTGTAGCCATTGGTATTTTATAGATATGTTGAAATTTAGGTCATTTTATATCTTACATGTGGTCCCTAATATACAAGTGAAATACTGACAGGATCTGGCAGGCAGTAACGCTAAACGAGTCAGAGTGCAGAAATCCAGCGGAGGAGGCACAGCTGCTTGTAACTGGATTTATCCCCTACATATGGAGCCAGAGCCCTGCTCATCCCTAGCCTGGCTTGGTTCTTCCCCAGTTCTAGCCAGCCTTTATTAGATTAGGTTTGTACCTGTTTTTCCTATGGGCAACACATGAAATCGGTTATAAAGTGCTGTTAATTCAGGTACCAAGGTTAGTTTCGAGTCGACCTTGTTTCCGTTGTTCAGACTAGACTCTAGAGTCCTTATGGGATGCTCCGGATGCGTCAGTTACAATCATGAGTCCTGGGTCATACACAAAACATCACACACTCACACACACACACACACACACACACACCACGCACACACACACACACATACACACGTGCGCGCACTTGGCCTTTGCTATTTTTTAAGCTCACCTGTTTAAGTATAGCAAGAAGATAGTGATAATTTGTTGATAATAACATGCAAATTGACATTCTAACTTCTTTCCTGACCATTCCAACTTACTGATATTTTACTTCTTCATTGAAAGATGCACCTCTTGGCAAATTAAGAGTGGCCAACAGATGCACAACAGTCTGTTCTGTAGGATGAGACTCTTTTATATTATTGTCCTTCGTACCGAAGTAGTGGGACATGTCAGGAGGTACTAAAATATCCGGACATTTTTTCCTTGTATTACACTAAACAATACATGTATTTTGCATGAACTTTCAGGCAGTGGTTTATAATAAATCATAAATCTTTAGAAATCCAGATTCATTTAGAATCATAATGGTAGACCACCAGCATTTTAATTATCATAATGTGTCCTTTTGTAAATGCGTGTAAAATTCAGGCTCTTGTGTACAAACCTTGAATATAGTTTTGGAAATTAAAGTATTAATTTAGTAATTAATTCCCACAATTATATATAACCTGCAGCTAAACTACCTCCCATTTCATTTAAAGCCATTGTGCTTATGGACTGCCTGTAGCATGTGATCTCTGAAGCAGTGATTTTGGAGGTGAAACCTCCACAGAGCAGGGGTGAACGTATCCCAATCCACTGTTCAAAGAAGCACTTTATATCTCCGGTATGGTGTTATAAGTTTGGTTAGTAGTCGTCATTCTTAGTCTTCCGGTCTAACCTTTATGTCTGAGAAGTGTGGAGTGTGGAGAAAGAAACGACCTGCTCATGATCCAAAACATACAAGTTCATTGGACAAGCATAGTGGAGGTAGTGCCATGGCTTGGGCTTGCATGGCTGTATCTGGAAAGGGCTCACTTATCTCATAATCTCAAAATTTCACCCCCTGAAGAGGAGATTGAAGGGAGAAACCCCCAAAACAAAGAACAACTGAAGAAGAAGCTGCGAAACTAGTAGTGAATACCACACAAAAAAAAGAATGTAACAGTTTGGCGATGTCAGTGGGTTGCCAGCTTGATGCAGTTATTGCAAGGCAGAGATATGCAACAAAACATTAAGTCTTATTTACTTTCATTTACTTTAAGACTATCTGTTGCAATACTTTTGCTCCCCTAAAAAATCAGTGGTCTGGACACCAAAGGTGCCATGTTCTAAGTTGTTCAACACATCTAGATGTAAATATCATTGAAATGAAAGCTGAAATTCTGATCTATTGTCTTCATCAAAACTAGAGTTGGGTTTACAGAAGTCACATATCGTTTTTGTTTTCTAAACCGGAACGGTAAGATTATGAAGCCTCCCGACTGTTAATGACAAGGGTGAAAAGCTGTTAAATTTCATGCTTGCCAAGCTAGAACAAGCAGCTGACCCAAAGCCATAGTCAGCTCAGGATGGACATAATTCAGTTCTGCACCTCTGACATGAAGTCCTATCCTGAGATTTCTGCTCATATCTCACTCTCTCTCTGGACTGTTTCATGATTTTAGCAGCCTGAGAATTTGTCTCATCATGTGTGTCTTGTTATTCATCACTGTTTGAAACTAATGCCAGCTTTTATTTTTAATCAACTATTGACTAAGACAGATTAATTACATGCATATTTCCAAAACATAAAGAAGAGCAAATCTAAAACCAAACCAATAAAAGTAGAAGATAGCAAAGGCAATTGCTGAAAACATACACTTTTACATATTCTCACGTTCTCTTAACCAAACCTTACAACGCTCCATTGAGCACGGAACTCTGAGGGGGCCTCGATGCCTATTGTAAATTTATGTTGACATGAAACCACCATGAATTCCATACCACATCATATTGTCCTCCTTGAGTTATGGGCTAAAATTTGATACGATGGCTTATTCGTTGTGTAATTTATGTTGTGTAATATGTGTTGTGTAATTTATGTAAAACCTCTGACATATGAAAAAAAACTAGACTACAACGGATGACTCATGTTTTCACATCATTTTCAGATTTAGAAATAAATTTATATGGAATTTGATACATACTGTTTATATATTATCTATTAGAGTTAAAAATTGGCACCAAAAAAAATTGCAATGCAAATTTCATCAAGTTAAACATGCATTTCCATCAGTATGTTTATTATTAGAATGGCAAGCAGGCTATCAATAGGACATAGTAAAGATATACATGTACAATACATAGTGTCTAAATTGCATTGAAGCTCAGCCATATGGCCAAACTATTCTCCCAGATGACTCCTGCAGCTTAGTGTGCCATGATGTAATGAGATAGATTTTTATAGAAATGTCATATGAATGGAATGTATTTTCTGAGATGCATAGTTGACCTTTCACGTGTGCAAAATAAAATGCAAGGCAATTAAAAAAAAATAAATAAAAAATTTACGTTCTTCACCACCTTATGTAAGCAAAGTCCCTCTGTATCCATGACCAAGACTTATTTTGTGGTTCCTGTAAGAGAGGTGAGGTTCAGAAATATGTTAATTAATAAGAATGTGAATTGTTAATTGACTTCACAAATAAAATGCTTGGAAAGCTTCGATGCTTAACATTCTGGTCTAAAGTGAACTGAATTTTGCCAAAGCAGACACAAATGAGCTATTAGGGCACTAAATTTACAGGCCTGACACTACCTCATCTTCTAAGGGTACACCAGTGCTGAGCACTTGCAGTCTGATAATTATTTTAATATTCCATTACCTATCTTTTCCTTTCCCTGTGCCACTATGCCCATAAGCACAGTGCTGAGAGGATAGGATTACCTCCCATCAAATCCCCAATAAAAGGCAAATTCATACACTCGCATGCTGGCATGCTTATTGAAGGAGACTGACACAGGCCAGGATTAGAAGACTGTCTTGGTTTGGGCAACTGAGTGTGAGCAATCTCTCAGAAATCTTTCACCCTCCTGGCAACACATAGTGATTTACTAAAGGGTTGTGTGTGCAAAAACACATAAACTGATTTATTAAGAGAGTCTACAGAGAAACGCGTTTTTCACATAGGGTTTAGTAAAAAACGCACAAACGGCATTACTTATAAATACCTCGCAAAGATGGAGTTTACCTTTTTATGTCCCACCAGTTGGTGCATTTTGCACTCACAGCGTGATTTAGCCTGAACAGTTTTTCGATGTATCTTGCCTCATTTGATTGCTGATACACTCACTGAGTATCATTGAGATCAAATAGCTGAACAAACCTCATATATACCTCTTAACAAATGGGTGTTTCACCTCACAAATCTCATACACAATCATCAAATTCCACCTCTTTAACAAGCTCTGACTCGGTGGCCATCAGTGATAACATGTTGAGTCTTTTTTGGCCCATTTTAATTCATACTTTTTAATCCAACACATTAAGGAAATGATCTTTCTCTGACTTTTCTTTTCTTTTTAAGTTTTATTTTCAATGACACACTTAGTGTGCGTTTCTGGTTATTTTTCATCCACTTACCCAATTCCAGTTAAAACAGTGAGGACCTAACTGACAACTCATTGGTTACACACCCATACACCAATGACATTTTCTGAAGTTGTTTCAGATTCTGTGATTTTTTTACATTCCTTTTCTCATATTCTATGTTTCATTCGTATGCTAGGACCACCAACTCCACGTCACTTTGGACCAATCAATCGGTTAGTCCACTCTCAAAGTGATATTGGTTCAGATTTAGTTGAATGGCCCAATGACAGTAACCAGAGAGAAGGCAAAGTGTGCAAGTAGACATATATGCTTATTTGGAATCTTAGCAAATCAGGGCCATAGTATAGGCAGAACCTTCATTCTTAAAAATAAATGAAACAGCACAAATTGCAAAGTTGAGCTTGCCATAATTGAACTAAACATAATAATAACATTTATTAGTATTAGTGAACTTTGTGCAGAAAATACAATACAGACACAAGTGGGACAAAAACAGCTCAGTGCAGCCTTTTACATAGAAAATGAAGCATGTCTGATCCTTAAATAATGTTTCATCGCAGTCTGAAATACTGGGTATATTGTGTTTGTTGACTCTTTAATCATGTCCTTCAAATGCAAATCTGTTTATGCTTATGAATATTATCCCATAAACAAAAGTATCCCCTCATCCAAGGTAATGTAAGTGTCTTTAGGTCTATAAGTCAGTTTATACATCTCGCACTTTGGTTCTATTAGACTTTGTATCAGCAAAATCACAAAACGTTTCATACAGCTAAGGGTATGGGTGGCTTTAGCAGTCAAAGCCTTTCCTATGACTTCTTACCTACATCAGAAACAGAGGTTCAGGCTTGAGATAGGCATAACATACATGCTTTTGAATATAATGAATAGAGCACATGAATCTCTCTGCACCTATTTATCTGTCCTGTTTGCATTACAGAAACATGAACTGGGAGACGGCAAATACAGAACATTTCCCTCTACAATGGGAAGCGCTGTAGTCCCTGGAGCCAGTGGCAGTAAAACACACTCTCCATATGTCACCCCCCCTCATAATGAACCTATAAAACAGGTCTGTTCTGACATGCAGTGAACACAGCTGAGAGAGCAGCCTGTTTTAATCGGCCCTCCAGAGACAGGCAAAGACAGTTAAATATTTCACAGAGTTCACAGAGATTGAGAATAGAGCGAGGGCCGGATTGGGTTAACAGTGACCGTGCTAATAGCACAGGTGCAGGTGTGTGTCCAGGAACATACTCCCCTCAGGCTGCTCAGGAACAGAGTGTGTGAACAGGCTTTGGGAGGTTGTCCCGGTTGGACAGGCTCTGTATTTGTCGTTGAGAAGGAGAGAATGGAGGTCTGGCCTGGAAACCACTGAAAATCTCTGATAATGTTGCATATTACAGAGACAGAGTATGTAAATTTTTATGTTGTTCATTTTTTTTAAGTAGTGTACACAGAGTACCTGGTTCCTCATAACTAAAAACTGAGGTTAAATCTAATGTGTTTTAAGCATTTAAGGAAAACTGCACACTCTTTTGGAAAATCTACAGCAACAGATGCAGAAACACTTGCAGAATGCAGACTTGCCAGCCACAGGTTTAATGAAATGAGTCCCTTGGATTTTTTTTTTCCTACTCTTCTGTCCCTTCTTTCGTGCTGTTCTTTCAAGGAAAATAAAATCTCTCTTGGCTACAGATTAAGCGCTCAACTGAGAGGGTCAACCTGCCGATGTCTTTTCATCCTAATTTATGCACCATCTGTCCGCTCACTCAGCATTTCCGAGACACTGAGCTGTATTTTTCAGGAGGCACCTCCGATCCTAATGGATATCACAGCATTACACAATTATTCCCAAGCACAAATTTAATGTAGCGCAAATAAAAACACTGACCGAGCAGTTAGGTGTAAAGTTGTATCCTGTGCATTATTTATGTTTGAGAGTGTGAACAGGCCTCCTAACTTGCAGTATTTATGAGTGTGAGTGCATTATTTATGAGCATGGATGGGTCCCCTGACATGGAGTGTAGATTTATGTTGAAATAGATTTATGTTAATATGTTTTTTAATTGCAAGCTGGTATAACCACTTAGGTAAGTGCAAGGAGAGGCTAGTAGAAAACCGGGTCAACAGATTACTCCTAATGTTTTAGGAAACAACTGCAAACTGTGAAATGGAATACTTTTTTAAATGATTTCTTTTTAATTCAGCATTAAAAATTGAGGAAATTTTTCATATCTACACATTCTATATGTATCATATTATATTCAGTTGCAGAATGGTTAAAATTTCCAATCACTGTATTTTTCCCTCGATATGTTGTATGAGTGACTGATGTACTTAATGGACGTAAAATTTTCCTTATTTTACATGAAAAGTAGGGAATGGCACTGATTAGTTTTGAAGGGGTTATTTGCCGCAGCTTTCTCAGCTCTATTCTAGATGAGGGCTTTCATTAAACTGGATGGGTGACTAATAAAAATAATCTTATTTGCCATTTTATTTCTATTCATGCTGCTTTAAGTGCTGTACATGCTTCAGGAATGGAAAACATTAAACAATTTAACAAGGCATAAAAACAGCAGGATGGCATGGTGCAGTGGGTAACATTGTCACCGCATAGCTCCATGGTTCCTCGTTCAATCCTGTGCTTAGGTTATTGTGCTTAGGTGTGTGTGGGCTTTCACATGTTATTTCCATGCATTTTCTGGTTTCCACCGCCCTCAAAAAAATATGCCAGTAGGTGGACTGGCTACACTAAATTGCCCTAGGTGTGAATGTGTGAGCATGATGCCCTGTGATGGACTGGTGTCCCATTCAGGGTGAAATCCCACCTCATTCCCAGTGTTGGACGCTATCGTAGGTGGTATCGGGACTGGTCCTATTTCACCAATGACTACTATTTACTTACTTACTTTTATTTGTACCAAGATAAACACAACAAGAACATTAAATGAAAGAAAGAAATAAAACCTAGTAAAAGATCTATGAAAAATTATAGTCTGATATTCCAAATTATATAATTTTGGAAAAGAATTTCAAATTTTAGAAACAAAATAAAAATAAACCCAAAAATTGGCTTATATGTTAAAATGTCATATGAAATATTGTTTTTGACTCTTGAGGTCACCGACCTCTTTTAACAAGTTTTTGCTCTTTCCTTGTAGATACTATGATGGCAGCATTTTTTATCCAAACAGCTTTTGGGATCATTTTTAGAGCAGTTAAGCAAACAAAAACACATTAGTTTCCAGGTCAGTTTTGAATTAAATCTGTGTAAATCAGTATGACTTTAAGTTTTTGTAACGATTTAGATTTCCATGTTTGTTTACTTGAAGTCAGATAAATCCCAAAACATGTAAATGACTGAATTTCTTTCATGGCTGATTTGGTACTTTTTTCTATGCTACCTTTTCACTATGTTACTCAATTTATGGAAATTGGCACGAAGTTGCTGACAGTAAAGGAGTCAATGTATGTACCAGTATTTGTAGTTTTTATTTCTATCAAAGTATCCATTTTTAAGACAACTGATCTTGTTCTTGCATTTTTGTTATTGATATTGTTCTTTTTCATAAGCTGAATAGTTGTAACTCATGTTCATGAGCTGTCTGTTTTGACCGGAGAGAACTTTTCCTCTGACAGATGTTTAGACGTTCGTGCTAGTGTTTCCAGGACCCTTTGTCCCTCCAGTGCAGTATAAAGGAAAATGTATGGGCAAAAAGTCAAAGTGGTGAAATAGAGTGCTGGCTTGGTGCTTAAGTGAAGCTGAGTTAGCTCACTCATATGTCCTGCCAAGGTGTTGGCCAAGCATGAAATAAATGTATCACAAATATTTGGAGGTATTCTTCAGCATGTCCTGATTTGGTGAAAGATTCTGTTTCTGTTTTACATTTTCCCTTTTATTCTACTGCACCTGACAAGTAGATCATCTCCTTCATCCACAAATCTTTTATATTGATAGAAACAGAAGATATATTTAAAACATGCCAAGTAAAGTCAAAGATGAGTAATAAAACTTGCTCTGTTACAAGACTGATGTGGAAATATTTTTTTCAACCCAGCAGAACCAATGTGTTATCTCAGTCTTTGCCCGTCGCTCCCATTTGTTGTGAAATATGATCCGCTTGAACCTTTTACTCACTTAATTACTCTGTAGGGTGTATGACATCAGGGGGTCTAAAGCAGTGGTCTGGGGAGTGTTACAGTAAAAGTGTCCCTGTGTAAAATAGGAATCAGATCAGGAGTGGCTGATGGACATGGCAGCTGGAAGTGGAGGCACCTGTGCAGAGTAATGAAGCAGCAGCAGCAGCAACACTACACTCTGCCTCTTTGCAGACTTATAGAGGCTGTCAGAGCAGCAGGGACACAGCCAATCCTCCAGACAGCCTGATGGATCCCAGAATGAGCGCTCAATGAAGCTGTCTGCCTCTCGGGAGATTGACCTACATGAGTTTAACCAGGTTTATGCTCATGATTTGTATGACTTCACTTTGCATCAGCAGGACATTCCTGCTCTGCTTGTCTTTTAGCGCACAGCTTAGTAGTTTAAAGCTTAAAGTAGTCTCTCTTGGAGCTGTTTTATTATAAACTATATAGATCCTTAGGTTAGTTGTGTTAGTTAAATATTTAATTCCAGCTTTAATAATTCTGTGTGGCTTCAAGTCTTTGTCAGCCAGTTTTTTTTGTTTTTTTTTATCTTCAGCATGCTGTCCAGTAAGTGGTAAAACTGACTGGATAAGAAATGTGTCATTTATAGCAGGTTGTGTAGAATTTACATAATGCTGTTTATGAAGTATGGGATAGCTGTAAGGGCTCCCCTGACAGACCTTTTTGCCCTTCCAGTTGTGTGGTCAGGAAAAATGTGTGGCATGTGAGCTGTGGTTTAGAGGGAGTGTTGGAAACAGCCACCTCTGCAGCTATGCATAAGCCCCATTCACAGCCTCGCTCAAGGGGCCAACACCTGCTGCACCATTACTGCTTTATCTCCATAGCAACCCCAGTTCATTGCATTCTTTTTTAATTAAGCAGGAAAGATCAAACAGCTCTAATCATGAACCTGGCTGGTGCGAGGGCAGGGGTTTGGCTCAAATCAGGGACCTAACTCGCTGTTATTTCTTGTCGAAGATAGCAGGAGGAGATGTTGTTTTGTGTTCAGTACCAGATTTTAATAAAGTGGCTAGACTACACTGAAAGAGAGGTTTGAATTTAGCCGGTACACTGGGCCAAGATAACCTGCTGCATGCTTCACACATCGCAGTACTTGCACTCACCCGGAAAAGCAGAAGGGCTCATTGAAAGTGGTGACTGTGTAAGATGGGAAATAGAGATGGCCAATTTGCCTCCTTTGCTAACTCCAGATGTCATAAAGTAAATAAAATGTCTCTGCTTGTAGATCTAAAAAAAAAAAAAAAAACACAATCAGTAATTATAACCTGATTCAGAAGAGTTCAATTGAATCCCGGTGGAATCACAGCAAATTTGTCCAAGGTGTTCAGCAGTGCTTGGATGTTCCTACTGGGAGTGCCAGCAGGGGAAAGCCTGTTCATCTGTTTCCCCATCCTTCTGCAAAATGGGTTTGTAATGAATGAAACAGTCTTATGCAGCAAATGCAAAAGCCACCATGACATGCTAGTCCACAGTGAGGCCCAATAAAGTGCATTTAGTTTCTGAAACACAAGTCTGGACTTTTAATCATTTTCATCATCCGGATATCAGAAGCATAAAACTGATAATCTTCTGTGGATCCTAAGTATGACAGTTTGGGGTTATTTTTAGGATTGTCTTTACTGTTTGGTTATGAGTAATGCTGTCGATGTTTAAAGCATTATGACTCAGACACACAGGAGAGTTAAAGTCAGTTTGAATATCCATTAAAAATAGTCATTATTTTTGGGAATAAACCAAGAAAGCAGAGGTGGTTAAATGCTGCTTCTCTTTTTTGATTGTTCTGAATTATATGGAATTATACTGTGGAGAGCATTGATATGGCTGATATGCCATTTGATTATGATTATGATTTTTTTTCCTGTACAGAATAAGCTGCCCGATATAATAGTATGCAGTTAAACTGTTTTCTGTTTTCTTGAAGTCATGTAACATTTCCTTTTAAACCGTTACGGTGTTTTGAGGACAGATTACACCACTAGACGAATACCATCTACACTCCTTTCACTACATGGCCCTATGCATTCCTTACTCATATGCAAGGACCGGGGTTGCCAGATCTGCATGACAGTTCAATCAACAAGCAGTATTAAAAGATATACTGTAGTTCCCCTGAATAGTTTCTTTCACCAAGGTGCTAAAATGGTCTAAGTTTATATCACATTTCGTCTTTGAGAATGAATAAAAAAATTACCTGAACTGGTAGGTCAAAAACATTCCTATTGTGCAATAAAATGTAGCACATGGCAACATGTACTGCTCATGGCCTATACTGCTCTGAACAACAGGCATGGTGCTAATTTACCCTTGGTCTTTGGAAGCACACAAATTGCCCAAAGTTTTGTAGTAATGGAATTCTGCAATCATTTTCCATTTCCCCAGCCTTTTTGTGCTGATATCTCAAATTTTTTTGCACAACCCTCCCTCAAATATATATGAGGGGTAGAAGCGCACATATGCATAATGCTATTTGACTCGTAAATCTGAGCATGGGGTCAAAACATGTATTGAGTCAAAAAGTTCATCTTACATTAAATTAATGAGGTGAAGACGGGTGCAAGATTAGTGTATCAGGATTTGTGTATGTTGGAAGATGGCGATGTGTGCTCATGAAATCTTTCATCTCGTGTCTTATTAGCCATATATTTTCTCTCTGAGGAATACTTGCTTCTGCTTTTTTCATGTCTGAGCGCTTTTATGAGCCCCCATAAAACACCTTAGTGAAAACACAAATGGATAGGCCTTTCATAATCAACAAGGCCAAACTTTAAAATGTTGCTTAATAACAACTACATCATTAGACTGAAGCCTCACATTCAAGTCCATCCACTGATTTTGGAACTGACTATGGTTTTGGGAGTATGAAAGATATCTTGTGTCTTTTTTCTTCTCTGTTCTTTAGAGGAGTGCAAAATATTCCCTGTCTGATGGATGGGCTCTGGGCCATCTGTTGCTAGAATTAGCCCGCTGTGGAGCTCCTCCGCAGTGGTGTAAAATGGGCTATTCGCCCTCCATTCCTTCCTCCCTCCTCAAAAACATGAACTTGGCGGACTTGATACAAAGGGGAGAAAATCTGAAATGAACACAAAGGCTGTTCTGCTCTCTAGTGCCTATTACATAAAGAGAGAAGTGAGGGCCTCTGGAGGAGACCAAGACAAAAGTCTTAAATGTCTTCCATAAAAAAAATGTCTGAAGACAGCATGCAGACATTTAATTACCTGAAATTCGAATAAAACGCTAATATGTTACACTGTAATTGGCAAGTAACTACAATATGTGCACAGCTACCTGTACTGTGGAAGATGTATTTCAACAGAAAACAATTACACATTTTGATTACATTCTTTGCTATTCATTAGCTTGTATGAAAATGTGTCTATGCTATTTACTAAGCATACTTACTTAGTAAATAAGATTTTTACCATTTCTATAGCCTATCTACTTTACTCTAATTATTTGACAGTGTAGCTATACTATGGAGCATTTACACATAGATAATCAGGGCAGTAATGTGGATTTTCTCCTATTGTTCAGATGTGCATTAATAACTTTTAGAGAATTATATTTCTGCACCTCACTCATGCAGAAGAACTGGGGTAATTTATCAGGGAGCATCAAAACATGTAATCCAGCATGATCTCTTGTGATTGAAATCCATCAAGCCAGTGAGAGACTGAAGTAGGTGAATGCTGGTACACACTCTGTACTTATCTCTAACTTCAAGGGCTCTTTAAGGGTTCATTAGATAAACGGGATCTCCTTGGATCCCTTTCTGATTGAGAGACACTCTATTGTAGCATTGCACATAGAGCTGTTCCCCCTGAGGAGCAAACCAAAGAACCCTTAAGGGTTAAACATTTTCTACAAATCATATATAGACAGCATGTCCCTAAGCGTTTTATTCCTCTTATTCCACAGCAATTTGCTAACAATTACAATTTTTAATTAATTAATTAATGAACAACACCATGCTTTTTAAACATTTATAGTTACATTTAATGTTGTGGAACATCTGTGAGAGTTAGATTCTGTTATCACTAACTGTCAGCAGTTTATGTTGTTGATTTTTTAGTACATAATCTATACACACTTTATACTTTATTAAGTTGTGCCTTTTTTCTTGCACTTTATTTGGACAGTCCAGTTGACAGCTCTTGATATTTACATGATATTTATTTGATATGTAATCTGTAGACTATCAAACTGTCCCTAGTCATATCACAATTTCAAATTTAGTTCACTCTATTGATATTATTGATATTATTTATGACAAGTGGATTTTTTATTTATATTATTTATTTCCAGTTTTGAAATGCCCCATGTTAAGTAAAAACTCCTGAACTCTGGTTTTAAGTCTTGTAGGAACTAATATGCTCAGATTGTTCTAAATTAGGCATGTATTAAACAACATTATTTTTTTCCTTTGCTGATCAGAGCCTGTCTGTGATGTGCAGCTGAGAAGATTCTAACCACTGCTCCTTAAAAGTAAAAGATCTAAGTTACCATCTGGACATGACACCAGTGCTGATATAAAACAACAAGTGACACTGAGAGACAAGCAGTTTTCATAAGTTAATAAGAAGATTAAGAAGTCATTTTAAAATGACCCTAAATTGGGGTAATTATCTTTTGCAGATAGTGGTTGTGTTGTGGGTGATCTAGAAAGAATAAGAGTGGAAATGAGTGGAAATTACAGGGTTTCAAACAATATGTAAATACGATTTTTTTGTGTATGCTAACTGTTCTTGGTAGTCATGTGAGTTCGGATCTCCCAGAAGAGACTCCCAGAAAAACATACTGCATATTTAATTAAGCAAATGGATAAAATGTGCTATTCGGCTCATTAAAAATACTCTTCCAGAAACCCTGTCAGAAAATCAACTTGCACCTTTTTCACATGCAAACATGATGTAAAACACGTCTACAGAGTACAGTGGTATGCACTGCAATATAAATATACTCCTGCATTTAATAATGCATTTAATAAATGTTTTTTACTTTTGTATGTGCATAACCTTCACTGAATTGAAGCAACAGTGCAATGTGCAAAGGTAGGAAAATCACAACTTCATAGGTGTAACTATCTTTATAAGCATCTCTTTTCCATCTACCCTGTGGACCACGCTCCCGGCAGGCAGCCTGTGATATGCATAATTGCTATGTACATGATGACATCATACGTGCATATGCTAGGTTTACCTGGCCTCTGTCCCCCCTCATGAATACAGGAATGTCCGGCACATGCTCTCAAAACATTTGGCATGTGTTTATTGTCAGAGCAGGGTAAATGTTCAAGGTGTCTGTTTGACTTGGACGAATTGTAATCTTTTAAACAAACAAACTGCAGTCTAGAGCCAGCACTCAACACCCTGTTGGCAAAAGCTGCAGAGCACAATATGATGAATGTTATCTTGCTTTCCACAAAAACAGATTGCTCAGAGCCCCTGTGCCTCAACTGAGCCTATTTATTTGTATGAGGATCTGCACGTTTTGCTCTTGGATTTTCATTTTATTGATTCCAAATGGAGACAAGTAATACATGCCTCAGACCTCTACCATTGTTTGTGGTTACTGTTGTTCTGAAATATTGACTGTTCCTATCCACTCTGCTGCCGATTTCCTTCCTACACATGCTTGACCTTCATAGGTTTCCTGTACTTGGCTCAGACAGTTGTGGCTCATTGGGTGCTGCTGGCCCATGACATGCTACCGTCCATCCCTGTTCTCATCCGCTCCCCTAGTGTTTCCTACACAGCCATCCTGCATGGGCCATTGAAGTGCACCCTGTTTAAGTGCAGCCTCTTGTTCCTCCGGGAGCCAGGAACTCAGCTTCGATAGAAATTTGTAGTGTATTGAAAATAATGCTGTCTCTCCGCAGCCCTGACCCAAGTTTCTTCCTTCTTCTCCTGTTCAATATCCCTCTCTCTGAATTGTAACATTATCCCCACAGAACCATGCACCATAGAGGACTCCAAATTAGTTAAACTTGTGCTTTCCATATCTCCATGCCAAGTGCAGCTCTGCTTTAGATTTGTTCTAAGCTATTAGTGAACATGACCTGATAAGGCTAGTGCAGCACAAACATCTTTCTCTGAGTACATCCCTCATAGTTCCATGTGTTTTGAAGAAATGAGATCTTTTTCTGGAGTACCTTGACTCAAATTTTTAGGTGCTCGAACAGGGACACAACAGAATCTCAAGTTCCTGGTAAAAATTTCCAAAATAATGAGTTGAATAAAGAATGCCGAGGAGGATAGTAAAGCTGATGTGTAACTGTTCTTGATGGGAACGTTTAAAGGCTTTTGATTCTGATCTGAACGAGACATTCTGCATGCCATGAGCATCTGTTTATGTTTATTATTGCAGTACGAGTGATGAACACCAAAGGTTCAAACGTTCTTTGCTTGTGTAACGCAGCACACCAACCTTAATATCTCTCAATCATCTTTAAATGGCGATACTTGATATATTTAATTGATTTGTCTTTCATATGGGTCTGGTGAATAATCTCTTAGCATCTGAGCACAATCAAACAATAATTGTGTGCAAGCGGGAGAGATGAGACATTTGACCTCAGTATTATCAAGATCAAAGGAGATGGAAAACCTTAAAAATGCAGTTGAAAGTAATGTTATCTGCCAGACATGCAGCTTGGGTCAGATGAGTTGAGTGTGGAGGAGACTGAGGTTTACATGAAAGTGATCTACAGGACTGAACAAGCGTGTATATTCAGTGAGACTGGATTACGAAAAGCCAATTGAGGTAAAGAGGAACCATGGAGATTTGTATCAATTTGTAATTCCTACTTCTTCTGTATGAAGAGGAAACATTATGTTTGTGTGTGCATGTGTGTGTGTGTGAGAGAGAGAGAGAGAGCGAGAGAGAGACAGACAGAGAGAGAAATTAAACTTTGCAAATTTAAATACTTAACACAGACAACATACTACAGATGTAGCAAGTGGCTTATAAGTTTAGTGTCTTTCTGAGTATCAGATAAACTGGATAAACCACATAAATGTAATATCACTAGTTATTAACAATAAACATATAAATAATATTCCTGAATTACTAGTTTATAATAAAAATTACAAGTTATATTTTATCCTTTTTATTAAAAGTAGTTAATTTACACTAAAATATACATGGGCCTATAGCTTTTCACAATAATTCATGTATAGGAAGGTTTGTTTCTCATATTTGTTCTTCTTTTGCTTCTTTTGAAATAATTACTTCCCAGAGCATACACAAGGACATTCGAAAGGTCTGTAGGATCACTGCTAATCCAGTCTTGCATAAACTCAGGTGAGAAGACATGTCCGTGTACGTTGTAGATTATTAGTTTTGTAGAATATTAGTTTAGTTTGAGAAATTCCTGTATAAATTATGCTCTTGTATTTATCTTTGGTATTATTTGCTATGACAATTTACTGCAATTAACTTATAATTACATGTTTTTAATTGCATAATATTTCATACTTTGACTATTGTAAGCCTTACCGTGTGCCCCTTACGCCCGGAGACTTATGACTACATTCTATTGACACCTGATATTAATGGCCTGTTAAGAGCCCATGTGTTTGAGACACTGTAGAGAAGCCACTGAAGTGTTAAATACACTCTGAGGAGCGGGTCGCGTCTGACCTCTCACACACCCCTGCCTACCCTCTGGTTCAGAAAGTCTGTGCCAGGTTGTTGCCGAGTAATTACTCAGTTATGGGACCATAACTCAGGACAGATGCTTTGTCAGCAACAATTTATTAAGGTACTAGTCTTGTGCTATTCTCCACTGCTTGTTCTTGAATTACTCAGGAAGCTCTATGCCTGCCAGCTACATCTGAGTGAAAGCACAGCATGGCATGTGATTGTGGATACAGCTTGATTGTGATATTGAAAATGGCTATAATAGATGATTCCAGGAGATCAGATGACTGTTGTAGAACACTGGCAAAAGTAAAGAAAACCATTTCGTTTAGAAAGTCATTTTTTCCATATTTATCACTCCTCTGTATTTGATTAGCAATTTCTTCCATATAAACCAGCCATAAATTACATCAGTGTTTGGGAAAAAGTCATTTTTATGATTTACATCATAAACACCTTTTTGTGGTTTGTGTACTGTGTAGGCTGGACCTGGTAAGGCACTTGTTGGAAGTTCCTTTATGAGCAATCGTACACAATGTTCTAGTATGTAGCAAACATGACAAACACGGAGGTCGTCTAGATTAAGTGATCTAAGAAAAGTATCCTTTATGGTATGACGGAAGCTTAGGTAAACAAACAACATAATGCTAGTCTATAGCTGCAGTTCACCATACTGAACAAAAAGTGACTGAACCAAACACATCCGACATAACAATTCTTTTGTGCAAACTCTTTTTCTCGCGCCTATTGTGAAGTCCTGCTAGACATTCCAAAGTGCAACCAAACCTCCGTTTCCTGATTGCAGCACATTGTTTATCAAGGCCTCACTGAGAGACAGGCTTAGCGTGCGGGAGACAGAATTCATCAGAGCACTCTGAAAAGAATGATAAACACACTGCCTTTCAAATATACTTTGACTTACTTTATTTGTGTTCTCTTTTTGTTAGGAAATTCACTATTATTTCATATATAACAATAATGGCTATTATTTTATATTAAAAAAAAGAGGTTGCATAAATAATTTAAATGTTGAAATTCAAAAATAAATATACAGTTCATTATTTGTAGGAGTCTTTTTCATTGGAGAGGGGTTGCAATCCTTCCATCCAGTACTCGTTGAAGGGTTTTGTGTCAACAAACCAAGTAAGTACACTGTGTCCGATCTGGTTATACATGGCAATTTGGCTTACATGACAAGAAAAAAACAAAAACCTTCCAGTTTCTTTTTCAAACATACAATTGAAAAAAAGAAGCAAACACAATTAATTATGTATAGAAAACAGAGATGGGAAGCCACAGGGAACAAAATTCTGGAGTTGAACAATGTCTGAACATGAGTGAAATATTCTTCATTAGATGTACTGGAGGCGAGACACTAGGATTGGAAGTGACAGGCAAATGTCTGGCCTGGGATTCCACAGCTCTCCTACTGTACATCCTGTGTAATATCAACATGTGCTTACATCCAGAGTTCAGTCCCGTATTTCATGTTTGTCTCTTAAAGCTCCCCTAAGGATGTTTGAGGAATTGATTCTTTGGGCAGCTTCAGTTGTTAACAGCACACTGCTCTTCACGGCTTCGCTGGAGGACATTGACATTCTGTCAAGTCATTCTTCATCCAGAGCTGAAGTCAATCTCCAATTAATTTCACAGCACACTTGTAAAGCTTATACATTGTATAATATACCGGAAGCTTTTATAATTAAATGGTATACTAGATTACATTTAGTTGTACATGCTGATTGTTGTTTTAATGTCCTTGCATTTAAATCTCACTGTTATTACAATTAGATAACCATTAACACTACTTAGTTACTCCAACTGGCCAAGAAGCTCCAAATGGTTTCCAGAAAACGGGGGCGGAAGAAAAGCGCTCTGCCCCGAAGGTAACAACAGGCACAATTGTTGCAGATTCCTACATGCATGTGGGCCCCCTTTTTCTGCTATTCAAACAAACAGGAACTGACCAAGTCTAGAGGAAATAGCTTTTTATGACTCAAATCCTAAACACAGGAATGGGTCTATTTAGTAATTAAGACAGGACAGAGGAACAGTGTTTGCTGCTCTTGGCCCTAACAGACTCAGCTCGTGGAATGCTGACACAACCGTTCCCACTTTCTGTCACTGACAGTGGGCTCGGCTCCAGCTGACAGCTCCTATATGGTCTCTTCTGGAAAGGTAAGGCTGTGGGAATTCAGCACCACAGCCTGTCAGATGAGTTCCTTGCATGTGACCAGGGTTAAGAATGCTGGATTTCAGCAATGTGTCACCAGCAGCACGTTTTCTGAGCCCAGCACTCCTGGGCAGCTGGATCATGAGTTACAGCACACCCGAAAGAGATGACTTCATTTCAGCTATACAAACATTCACCACAGCCATAAGCTTGCAGTCTCGCTGATGTAGGGTTTGGTCATGGTTATGCTTGTTAACTTTGGTGTCAATGTTCATCTTGATCACCCTTATAATGAACTTCAAGAAAATTAGATCATCAGCGCTCCACAGGAATACTGTGAATATACAGTATAAACCATCAGATTCTCTACACTGATCTCCCACAACTACAAACATCAGTTTAAGTCCAACAGTCCTCTGGTTTTCTGTTCTCAAACATCTCTGTTATTGGGATTAATTCAAGCTTAATTGGCCATGCAAAGTTGGTGACATGTGAAACACATCGAATGGTGAACATGCAGAGAAATACTTCAGCCAGGTTGTTATCTCTATTTAGTCTTCTTTCCCTTGAACTTGTGGATTGGCATTTGGACAAAATGTGATTGTGTGTGTATGTATGTGAGTCTGTGTGTGAGAGAGACAGACAGAGTCTTTGCATGAGCTCACATACATGGAGGGCTGCTTCTCAGTACGAGTTGCTGCTGATAGTAGGCTCTCTGCTTCGGCCCCGTGTTTGCTGTAGACGTGCACGCTTCTTGTTGTGCCGTGTTCTTTGAGAAGTCGGATCCTTGGGGTCTGACTGGTTGTGGTGTCGAGTGAATCGCTTGCACTTGCAGGAGGTCACCACTCGGATTTTGTAGGTCCGACTGTTGCCGTTGGGGCAGTGGAGCTGTACACGTTGCATGCGGTAGTGCGCAGGAATGCAGCGGTAGTCAGTAGAGCTGCTGCGCCACCACTTGCTCCGAAGGATGGAGTTGAGCATCAGGTGAGCAGGCAGGCACTGGCCTGAACACACAAGCTCATTCACTGGCTTGGCACTACGACACGAACCATCAGTGATGTAGCGGGTAGAGCGCAGCTCTCGGCAGCTCAGCTCAGAGGCTTCTACACATGGAAAGGAAGCAAAAGAGAAAATAAGCTCAGGTGAAACTGTGCTACATCTGCTGCTAAATGAAATTTCTAGTAAAATGTGGTTTGTTTTGGTATTGTAAGTATTGGCTTTATTACTCCTATCACTGAAAAAAATTATTCATGGATCAACGTATTTAAATTAAGGTCAGAATTTCCACTTAAGTAAAATACAAATTACAAACTCAGTGTATTGTAGTAGCATGGACATTGTATCAATATGTAAAAGTTACATATTTTACTTAAGTGGAAATTCTGCCCTTAATTTTAATATGATCATTCATGAGTTTTTTGTTTTTTTTTGTCAGTGTTCTTAATTAAGGCAGAAATCAATTCTTCTAAGCTTTCTAAAGTTCAACAGCACTCGTACGAGTGATAGAGTCTAGACTGAAACTAATCTTGATTCATCATTGTAAAGAGAAATGTGAATTAATTTAGAATTAGTAGAATTTCAGCTGGTGGCCAAGATCTGAAAGCTATTGCTCAATTCTCAGTGACACCACGCTAAATTACCATGCAACATACTGTAAGGGTGAGCTCAAAAAAATGATACTGCAGAGGGATTTGTTTCCTTCTGCAGCTCTGCTCAACAACAAAGGATTTATGTGTGTGATGAGTTCATGTTTTCCCTCTTCTCCTTCTCAGAGAACCCGATCTGTTTTATGAAGGCCCAGCGATACCGCTCCCCTTCAAAGTACGAAAGAACTGGAGGTCAGCCAGAGAGAGGTGAGCATATTCAGCATGACCCCATACTGTACTCTAGGGACTGCACACACCCCACATCTCAAGAATGGACCCGGGGTGTGTGATGTTCCCTCCTGTTTATGACAGTATTCAAATTTTAAAGTGACAGATAAATTTACAGATATACATTTTTCTTGTTTATTTCTCAGTATAATCAAGTTTATGCAATTTGTTTACTATTATTTTTGACATGACTTTGTTTAACATTCCTTATTCGATTTCTATTCTATTAAACTATTTATTTGAAATCGTGTATTTATCATATCATATCAATATAAATAGTCCAGCTACTGTAACTCCCACACTGAAGCATTAGAAGAATGAGAGGCCACNACAATACTGACAGCCACAATTCAGGTGAAAAGATCATGTACCACAGAGATTACCACAGGGTCTATTAACCACAGGTGGGAATCATTCACTAAAGCGCCATTGCATTTAAAAAACAATTTTAAAATACCCTTAAGAAATGCTCTAGCCAGTTCCATTTGATTCTGCTTGGAAACATACTGATGCAATTAGATAGTTATGTGGACCTTGACTAATTGTGTAACAGAGCGGAAATCACACAAAACACTTAGTTATCAGTGCATCACCTGATTGCAACACACAGACTCATACATTCCTCTAACTCAGCTTTGCATGTTTCCTCACAATACATTCATTTGCAATGCCATTTAATAACTTCAGAATCCAAAAGCTAATTCAAATCTAATACTATCACTTAAATGTCTGGGAGCTAGAGGACATTTTCCATCTATGAGGAAAATTAAGAAAATAATGAGGTGTACAGAGAAGATGTGAAGCCGTGTGGACCGCTAAATCATCTGTAAATTACACTAGGCCATCAGATGGAGTCCTCAGCAGTGGTTATTGTTGTGGTTATTATAAGGCAGCACATTTTTGGTTATCTGTTCTTTTGTTTGTTTGTTTTCTAGTATCTTCAAGAAACTAACTGATTTACTCAGTTTACTCAAATCTTCGGTTCCTCGGTTGTCGCTCAGAGGGAACCATGTAAGTTTCTAACCCTGCAGCAGAGTGTATCCCTATCAGAAAGGGGTCTAAACTAGAACCCTTTGACGAAGCTAAGAACCATTAATCCCAATACCCCAAAAAATCTCAAAGAAGACTTTTTCAAAGAGTTTAGGATTGTCTGAGCAGCAGATATGAAAGGGTGCCTGCAGAGTAAAGTTATTCTGACAATTCAGCTCCAACACGTTTTGAAATTCCTATTTGGGGCCACAAAAGCCAAGTCCTGTCAAACAGTTTAGGTTAAAACTCAAACACTCTTTATCAAACCAGACTGAAAGCAGCAAACAGTGAGCAGATATGTTCATAAACTGAATTTATCAAATAGAATCAAAACTGAATTAAATAAAACATGGTGGTTTAAAGTAGAGGCGCATTTTTACACTTCCCTATACTAATGAGAGTATAGATGAAAAGGAGCTTATTAAATTAAAATTGCTTATTAAAGTCGTCCCATATGGAGTAACCTTTAGTGAAACAGCAAACTAAATTAAATAATAAGTATATAAATGCGACTCAATTAAAAAAAAAAAAAGTGAAAAGCTCAGATTTTTATGGCAAATACTTGCCATATGCAGGGCTGTTAGCTGACTGCTTCCTGCCCCCGTTTTTGGCTTCGTTCATCGTGTTGTTGTTAGATGGCTGAAGCTGGTGGTCTGGATGTGCTGTGTGGCTGCTGTACTCCGGGATCAGCTCCGTAGCGTCGTTCTTTAATTCTCTCCATCCTCCGGCGCCGGCGCTCAGGCAGCCCTGCAGCAGCAGCAGCACCGCGCTCCGGTACATCACCAGCCAGTTCACCTGCATGACTCACACACTAACACACTACCACTGCAAGCGAGCTCACACACTAACACACTAACACTGCAAGAGAGCTCACACACTAACACACTAACACTGCAAGTGAGCTCACACACTAACACACTAATACTGCACTGAGGCAAACTTCAGCAGAACGGAACTTCACTGAACTCTCTGAGCTCTCCCATCCGGGAGCCGTTTAAGTAGCTCAGACTCCGCGCGAGCCTCGTAATTAAGCGGCCCGGCGCAGTGGGAGGATCCGCTCACACACACACACACACACACACACACACACACACACTCTCTCTCTCTCTCTCTCTCTCTCACACACACACACACACACACACATACACAGAGAGAGAGATATGAGGAGGAGGAGCACGAAGAGAAATGAAGAAACCTTACAGGTTTTTATTCTCCTTGGGTACTGAGGCCCATTACTGCGTCCCACATCTCCGCTCACATCTCCGCTCACATCTCCACTCGTATCTCCACTCACATCTCCACTTGCATCTCTAATATCACCACTCACATCTCCACTTATATCTCCATTCACATCTCAGCTCACATCTCCACTCATATCTCCACTCGCATCTCCACTTGCATCTCTAATATCACCACTCACATCTCCATTCATATCCCCATTCATATCTCAACTCATGATTACACTCACATCTCCACTCATATCTCCACTCACATCTCTACTTATATCTCCATTCACATCTCAGCTCACCTCTCCACTCATTTCTCCATTCACATCTCAGCTCACATCTCAGCTCACATCTCCATTCATATCTCCACTCATATCCCCACTCATGTCTCCACTCATATCTCCACTAATATCTTCACTCACATCTCAACTCATATCTCCACTCACATCTCCATTCATATCTCCATTCATAGCTCCACTCATGTCTCCACTCACATCTCCACTCATATCTCCACTCACATCTCTACTATTTCCACTCACTTCTCATTTCACATCTCCACTCACATCTCCACTAATATCTTCACTCAAATCTCCACTCACATCTCCGCCCATATCTCCACTAATATCTCTACTCTGATCTCTACTCACATCTCCACTCACATCTCCACTCATGTCTCAACTAATATCTCCACTATCTCCACTTACATCTCCACTTGCATCTCCACTCATATCTCCAATACCTCCACTCACATCTCTACTAATATCTCCACTCACATCTCAGCTCACATCTCCACTCATATCTCCACTCGTGTATACACTCACATCTCTACTATCTCTATTTACATCTCAACTTGCATCTCCACTCATAGCTCCAATACCTCCAACCATATCTCCACTCATACCTCCACTAATATCTCCATTCACATCTCAGCTCACATTTCCACTCACATCTACACTCACATCTCCACACCACTTTCTCTGGGTTCTCTGGTTTCCTCCCTACCTGTCCAAAACATCCTGTTTCTCTAGAAACATTGACTACATCTATTAGCTATATAATGTCAATATGATCTAATTTATTTTTGCAACGGAAACCTTTCATTCCCTTGCAAATATCCACATATACTTAGATTTAGATTTAGGAACCTATTTAAAATTGATTGTGTGTTATTACATATGAATAAAATATATTTGCACTTTTGTATATATGTTGTTTCAACTTCAAAGCAATGTTAATAAAAAAAAAACTGAATAAAGGATTTATTTAACTGGAGGCCTCTATTGCCATGAGAAGATCTCGCTGAGTGGTTTGAGCTTGAAACACACAATAATCCACAGGTTCTTTGTCAGTCAGATGGTGACATACTGTTGAAAAATGCTGTGTGACAGTCAAATGTGGTTTAAAATATATGCCATCTGTTAGTCACTACAATACTCATTCACCCTCAGTTTTTTTTCTATAGATGCAGAGTTACGTACAGTGGAGAAGAGCAGATCTTCTTTATGGTAATAGGAAAAACGCAACCATAGATGTGGCATTATTATGTGAAATAATTATCTCAGGCAGGAGAACTCATTTGTACAAACACTGCCCTCTTGAGGGAACCCAAACAAGCAAATGTTGCAAACAAGAAACAACATTTCACGACACTCTAGCTATAAAAAAGAAATAAATAAATCGAAAAAAAAAATTTTTTTTGTTTTACTCCAAACTTCATGTCAGTTTATTTGTTTATCACTTCTTTAATGGCAGGAATTGATCGACAGGATTTTTTCCATGTTTTATTTATGCAGAATAAAAATAAACACATCCTGTGCATCAGATGATCTTCTCAGTACATTTCTCAGTCGATCAGAGAGCAACCCTGAAAAGCAGAGTCAGAATATCTGTGTGTCCCTCTGCTGTGTAGCATTTTCTCATTATAAAGCAGAGACTGAAAGGGAAATGGAGAGTGTTTGTGACTCCTCATCTGTTAGTCTTGTCATCATGACAGAAGGGAAAGATCACACTGTACACTACACTTCCACACTGATTGCCTGCTCTCTGGTACAGTTTTTATACATCCCGGGGTTTGCAGATAAAACGGTTCCATGCATGTTTTATCATGATATCAGATTAGGGTTAAAGAACTTTCAAATTTGGTCCAGACTTTTTCCAGCCGCATAGAGCAAGCATTTAACTGCCTAGGACTGACAGCAGAAGAACTACAAATAGACTACTAACAGCTATTCTAGAAGAAAACCGAATAAAGTTTTAGCAAATATGTGAATGTTCCTTGTGCCTTTCCTCTCTTTTATTAAAACATAAAAATATAACGTTCTATTTCTGCTGATTAAAAAATACAAGACAGTAGTTCATTCATTGTCATAGAGACTCTTTTATGCTGCTATATGTAAATGCCAGACATGCTGCAGGACACATTAAAAAAACTGGATAGCATCAGTGTGTTGAACTAAAAAAAAAAAGTTTTATTTTATTAACGTTTGATGTCACAAATCTTTTCCATTTTTAATAAACAATAAGTAAAATGTTAAGTAATGCACATAATTTCCTTTTAAATTATTCATGTTAAAATAACAAATTTTGTTCTCTATATTAGACACTCTTTTATTTGGCATGAACTGAGTAAACACCGCCCGAGGCTTTTTCCCCTTTGCGTTTCTTTAAATTGGGATCTCTGCGATTTCACCAGGTGTGTTTGTAAGCAGTAAATCCTACACTTGGGCAGTGAACACTCTGTCCTGCAATATTTTATTTTACTTCATGTTCCAAAAGTCCTGAGGCTGATTTTCCACCATGCATGTAGAACCCAGGAAACGAATATTATTTACTTATTATTTATAATTTTATTATACTAATATAATTTGCATGTTCTTGCCGGTTTTTACAGATTAAGCAATATAGTTCAGCCAGGTTCCACTGGTTGGAGCGTTTATGTGTTTGTGTTCTGTACCATAATCATGTATATAATCAGGAAGTTGCATGCTTGTCAAATTGCCTCATAAAATAGTTCATAACATATTTTTTTAACTTTCATTATTTAGAAAGAAAGAAAGAAAGAAAGAAAGAAAGAAAGAAAGAAAGAAAGAAAGAAAGAAAGGAGCTAAAAGAATCTGGTCAGCATCATTTGAAAAGCAAAATTCTAGCCATCTTTCACTACTCAATCTGCGCTACATGTAATATGAGTTTAGTTCAGCTGTGGTTTCACTGTGGAATTCAGCGAACCTCACAGCCCGCGAGGTCCATGTGTAAACCACCCTGATTTCTCCCTGCTAGCTCAAATGAAGCCACAGGTGCTTTTCCTAGAAGCTTCACTAATTAGCTAGCTAATTATTCTCTCCAAATGTGCAAGTCCTCAAAGTGCTCCTACAAGAACACACAGTGCAGTGAACATTATGTTTTCCCTAAATAATGGGATTTATAGCAAAGAGGTTTTTAGAAAACAAAAATGATTGGGGTTGGTCTCAAGAATCATGCGATATTTCTTGATTTCTTTTGGTTTTTCCCTGACGTTGTTAAAGTCCAGATCACAATGTTTTGTACCAGCCCGAGTCCAGAAATCTGAAGTGTGATTTAACACAGAAACATTTCTCACGCCCTGAAATTCCCATGTATTTTGGGTTTTGCATCATCTGATCTTTGTCGTGTTTGCTTACCCTTTCTGGTAGAAGGGAGTTAACGTGCTTTTGTGTGTGCTGTGCAAGCGAGCTATGATGGAATGGTTTTCAGTTCAATAATATCCATGTGGTTTATAAATGTTCTTGTTGCACTCTAGTTGCTTTATTAGCTTCATCCTGGAGTGATGCTCAGAAGAACGAGCATGTCAGTGAAGTGCGATTGTGATTCTCAGCTGGAGCTGCAAAGCTGTGCTCTTGTGCCTCATCAATCAGAGAATGCAAGCTGTAAATCTTTCAGCAAAAAAAAAAAAAAAAAAACTTAATGTAGTTTGCAGGACATTCACTGTAAAAGGATATTGTAGATAACATCCTGTTCATATGGAGAAAACTTTAATTAATTAAGTGTGAGTGAATATAATTTGCTTGACCCACTATTCTTACTTTCATTGGGTGTCATGTTTGTAGCGAACTTGTTTGCTAGTCCAACAGCTTGGCTATAGTTACTGCAGCACATAATCTTTTGCAGACTATGACTCATACAATCAACGAGGCCAGCTGAAAACAAAGGCAGTACACACTGACGTGTACTTTTGATGACAGAAAGGTGCAACAGCACACATGTGGAATGTCATATTTTCCCCAGAATTGTAGAGGAAGGTGCATTAATTAACCATGAAAGCCTAAGCAACTTCATCTGGTGAACATGCAGAATTTATGTGGCTTATCCAAGGGAGCTAAAAAGAAAATATTTCAAGCACTGTTTTGAAAAAGCTTCACAAGTTTGCTTTTTACAGCATTTATAAAACTAGATAACAAGCATGTGAAAATAATCTTGGCCTCAGGTGTGTAATCCTATAAATGCTAATTATAAACAGAGCTAATAAATGGGGTCATGGATCTGTCATGTGACAGCCACTGAAGATGGAGTCAGAAGAAAGATATTCCACACTGACTCAAGCCCAGAATCAAGCAGACACAATCAGGGTCTCAGCACTCGTTCTAGAGGGAAGGTTTATTTTTAAAATAATGAAAGTATTGTCACAGCATTTTCTATTTCGCTTAGCTTTCTGCCTCAGTTTATTTACGCTGTTATATCTAGAGTTATATTTGGCCTTAGTTCCTATTTACTGAGTGATATGTGTACAGGTCAGCTAAAACTGCATATAATATTTTATCTACTATGTACTCAGTGCTGATTCACCGTTTTTCATGCCATGAAAGATTTTCACATCGCAAGCAGTTTTTATTTCGTTCTCATTTTGACTATTTCTGAGCTGTTTCACATTATGAGTAGAAACTGTTAAGAATGAGAGTGTTTATTTTTGTAATCTTTCATTTATATAGTTCATAAAGTACCTCATAAAATTAAATGTTTAAAATGCTGAAATGTATTTTATAAACATACATACTGTACATATATAATGTATTTATGATGTGATGTATAGGACAATACAGAAGAGTAGTGCATTTCCCATCTGGATATAAAACCCTTTCCTTCTTATTTTCTTCTCTAATTTCTCTTCATCCAGCCCAGCTCTAATGTTAAGTGTGCACACAAGTGCACAGGCTTGCTGTCCATCACTCGAAACATTTTCTGCATGCTCCCAGTCCTGGCTTTGTATGTTTTAATGTAACGCAGCAAAAATCCTGTTTCATGTGGTTGTTGTGTCTGTGGATAATTTAAGGTCATTATGTTTGATCTCCTGCAATAATCAAGCTGTGCTTTAGATGAATCTGCATCACGGTTGTAGGAGTCTATTATTACTACCTTTTGATATAGACATATTTCACAGAACAAATCTAAAAAAAAAAAAAAAAATATTGAAAGAATTACAAGGCTTCCAAACAGGCAAGATGTGCTGTAAAGTAAAGAGATAAAAGCCCAGTCTGTTTTGTTCCAAATACAAGTGCTCCCACCAGTATCACAAACTGACTTGGACCCTAAGGAGCCGTGCAGCCATATATGACTGTTTCTGACATGACAGTTCCTTAATAAATATCAGGAGTGCTTGGCAAAGGCCTGCAGGATCGTCACAGTGCAGTAAAACAACAGAGCACACGGAGATGAAACGAGCAACACCACTGCGGGCGCAGGCGCTTGGAAGAGGATCTGAAGCCCATCCATTCCAAGCCCATTCTCTCCCCATATTTCCCAATAATTAGCACTGCTCTGCAGATGTTCTCTTTTTTTTCCTTTAGTTAAGTTTTCACAATGGGAGTGTGGTGTAGAATGGGACAAAAAAATCATGTGCTTCTCATTTAATAGAGTCATTCAAGATGGATGAGGCAAAAAAATAATTTCTTGTAAATGAGTTGTTTGTTTGTTTTCTGGTATTAATACAGCTGAGGCTTTTTTCTTAATTGTTCCTTTTGTATGTTGGGTAGACAGACTGATCATAAGCATATTCACACACAGTTATAAATACAGCCAAGGATGTGAGATATTCCAAACATTGTAATATTCATCACACTTGACTTCTGATCTTAATCTGTGTGTGTGTGTGTGTGTGTGTGTGTGTGTGTGTGTGTGTGTGTGTGTGTGTGTGTGTGTGTGTGTGTGTGTATACCCCCTGAGGTAAATGATGGGGATGAAGGCCAATTATGAAGCTCTCTCCTATGTCGCTGGCAGCGTGTCTGCTTATCAGACACCAGTGTGATGAGCCTCAGCCAAGATATTTCCTGTGAGTCAACATCGCCGCTACAGCCAGCTGTCACTGTGCAATGACAAATATTTCTAAATGCTTACTGGCTGAATGCATTTTCATTATATTTCAGAGCCATGTTGCTTAGGTCATGGCTTGGAGGCCTCACAAGTCTGTCAAAGTTGAAGCATAAAGAAAAATCCTCAGCCTGTTCTGTTCTGCCCTGGTGTGTTTCTCTGTGTTCTTCTTTTATTTCCCGCGCAGATCTGGCTCTGATGTCCAGCATGTCTCCAGTCTGTGGAGGGTGACAGGGAGGAGGCCCCTGGACAGTGCTCTCAGAGGAGGCCACAGCTGGCCTCAGGTAATTGCTGCCTGAACAGGGCCATGGAAAACGAGATCAGTCATACTGTCAAGCCAATTGACTTGAACATTTTCAATGATCCTCGTGGACGCATGAGGCCAGGCCAGTTCCATCCCCAGTATGCAGGTGTGCTGTGTAAACGCTGAAAGACCTCAAAGTCCATTTGAATCAAATCATCGGGAAACAGTAATGCAAATCTGCAATGACGCTGTCTTAAGTATTGTGTGTGTGTGTGGGGGGGGACATGGGGGTAGTAAGTTCATGGGACGTTTCAACAACTCATGGGACAGCGAGTGCAGAGACCAAAGAAAAACAAGCTTCTTTTACTGAAGGTTTTGTCTCCATCTGTTGGTTGGGAGGCATATGGTCTTAAATCTGCAGTAAAAGACTGAATTGCTGAAGGTATTTACCCATTTCATGTGTCCTATTAAAATATTTGTTTTAATTTTCCACCTTAAAATAACATGTCTGCCCTGAAAGGGAATACATTAAACCTTAAAACCTATTTAAATGGTTAACATATGGTCACCAAAGTAAATATAAGATATGGTGAGCTCATCCGTTTTTCATTCCTATATCAAGTCAAATCTGGCCATCTAACGGAATGATGACCAATGACCTTTCCTTAATGTATTCCCTGTTTTCCAGAGGTAATTAAATGCTGAAATGTGCAATATTTCATCTGCTCCATCTGCTGAAATCAAAGGCTCACAGAAAAAAAAAGTTGCAGCATGCAAAGAAAAGTAATGCTCTAGGAGTAGAGTATTGTCATGCAACACCCCCTGTGCATGAGAAATGAGCCCTTCTCATGCTCATATCTGCCTAACAGAAACCAAACAGTAAGAGCATATTATTATGGCATTGAGTAATATGGGGCATTGAAATAGCACAAGCTTAATTAAGCGATTGTTATACATGGTTGTTATACATCTTGTAATACTTTAACCAAAATGAAAGATGAAAACCTGAAACATAAAGGCAGAAAACTTTTTTTTTTTAATTTAGCAATTTATTGTTCAACAGACATAAATACAATATTCCCAAGGCAGGAAACATATCAGTCATTTAAAATCAGGAAACATGTCAGTCATTTAAAATCAAGTGCACTTCAATATATAAAGTGTTTGTAATAAGCTGTATGCTTTGCTTTGTGGAGTGAGTACTTAAATCAAAAATATATCATCAGTCTTAAGAGTAAGGCTTCATGGTGGGATGGCAGGACAGCTCGTGTGTCCTTCTCCCTCTTCTACAGTGTACAATTCCTAAGAGGTTTAATATTTTGGGCCTTTGACATAACTTGAACTAAACACAGATTGTGGTGTGCCTCACTCTGAATATGCGTCTCAATCTGAACAACAATTCGGCAGTGTGAAAATGTGTGCCAAACCCACCTGAAGAACGTACTAAGGTATTCTGCTGTTCTTGGCTGTATTTACAATATACTGGTGGGGCTTCTCCTTTGTTATAGTACAATCATTCTGGAACAATAGACATGGCGTGGAAAATACATAACTAGTGTGTATGCACACACATATTGGCATAGGTGTGAGTGTGTAAGACAGGACAGCTTCTAAAAAGTACAAAAGTACACACAAAACACAACATTGTTACACTTGTGCTGATCAGTATATATGTATAATCGTAATAACTTTGATTAAATTCATCAGCAAGGATCAGTGCAGACCACAGGTAAGACAATCAGATAAGCTCTTTAAATATAGCGTAGCATTTAGTAGTTTGGTTTACATCGACCATCTTAAGAGGCATCCTTATAAGTACAAAACAATATACCATTATAGTAGATATATAGTACGACATTAAAAAAATTATCAAGCAGCATTGCAATCACTCTTGACATCATTAAGCCATACAGTAGTTCATTACCAGCTTAAAACATTTAAAGTACATTTTTATATTAAGTATTAATAAATGACGACCACAGGCGTTTGCCGACGGCAGGTGGCAGTGTATCTCTCCACTAATTCATTTACCTAGATGAGTACTAGATTAGGGGCTCACAGGCATAAAACAGCACATCTGTACCCTTTGTGTCCATCGAATAGTGGTGACCCTCCTACAACACTTTTTATTTTATATGCATTTTTTGCTGTGAATGTGGGATTTCTGTCTTTAAGGTAACAAAGTTAGATTATCAAAGAAAAAGCATTTTCATAATAATAACCTCCTAATAAGTGATACTTGCTTGGCATCCACGTTAGTACACTATATACTTCTTATGATGGCAGACAGGTTTCAGTATCTACAGTAGGTTAGGTTTTAGAAAGCCTAGGTCTCCAGAATACAATATAGGAATGTTTAAGGTTAGTACTTTCTTATTACATATTTTTGTTGCCATTTAAAATAGACATTACGGTACAGAAAACTGGTGTGGGAAAACTAAATAGGACATGCTAGAGATGCTTTGAGGTAGCCTGCGACAGTGTTAGCTGTGAAGACAGACTTTGGCCCTCTCGTGTATGATTAGGATTTTTAAAGAAAACATGACGGTAATTTTAAAAAATAAATAAATAAATAAAATGAAATTGGTTGTAATTTTTAAGCTTGTAAGAAACTGTAAACCCTTCAAAATAACACCTGAAGATCTAGAGCAGGGGTATTCAGGGGTATTCTAAAATTTGTCAAGGTCCAGCCACATAAAAATGTCATGCTTACAAAAGTGGCCGTCATTCCATACTGAAAGTTAGTACAGAATACAATTTTGTAAATGTGTCTGCTTGAACTGGTTGTTTTGCTTTGGAGGGAGAACAAAGTCATGCACACTCATTTTTACAGAGTTCTGGGTTTCCTTACCAACTTCCCTTTAAAAATGCCATCTGCTCACTTCTCTCCCCATGGAACAAAGATGTAAATGAGAAATTTGCTCACTGTCTTAATGCCTCTACCACTATGGCTAACATCTGATATGGTGAGCTGCCATAAAGTTGGATAAGACACAACCTAGGAACTGCTACATAAGGTATAATCTTTTTGCTTTATTTCGTTATGTTTTGAACAAGTGCTCACTTCAGTCCACTTAAATCACTTGCTGGTATAGACCCTGATATTCTAGTTGATAACCCCTGCTCTAGATGATCCTTCTAATTGTATTATTAATTTAGATCCTTCTAATTGTATTATTAATCCTTATTAATGTGTTAACATGATATGAATCATGGCTACAATAAGGTGGATATTAGCTTGAGAACACATACTGTAGTAATATACATACAGTTTATAATACATTCATATATGTCAACATCTAACTATTTATATACATGTATATATTTCTGCATTGCATATAAATATAGAAATTGGAGTAACTGGAATAAAAAATGCTCTATGGTTTCATGTGGCCTAGTTTTATAATGGGTTCTAAGTGATATATGAGTCTCCTTAATCATTAAAAAAAAAATACAGGAAAACCCTAGGGCTTTACAAGTGAGCTTCAGTCAGTGGACTAATGACGCTCAGATCTTTCTTTTGTGCTCGCAGTCCAATTTACAAACAGTCTCTGTTTGTAATCCTACTCTCAATATCAGGGCTAAACAGAAGACCCAATAATGAGATTGGCTTAAAGTAATTCTCTAAAATACAGTATATATGCTAGTAATGCCCTATATAAAGCATGGCTTGACCTTGTATTTGATGCATGATAAAGGATACTTACCATTACATAAGCAAGCACATAAACATACTGATTTTAATGGTTCTGCTAACTATGCTAGTTTGACTGTGATCTTGAGGAGGATACAAGGTTTAGGTGTTATTCTGGATTGGTAGAGAGTAAACTGACGTGTCAGCTCTATGCTGCACTGTATCATGGCTGATACTGCTACTTTTAACATATGTTGGCTGAACAACTGCTTACTTCACGTATGTAGCTAAGGTAGAAAAAAAGCAATGCTGACATGAAAATAACACTGGGATACCCTGTCAGTGGTGTAAACCTCATTCTATGAGCACTGATGGAAAGATCAGTAAGCAGTATCAGCTCTCTAAGTGTAATTTTGGTGCTTTTTCCACAGAGGTATGTGTACACACTGTGTCGTTTGAAATTCCTCCGTCTAGAATCTTATACAAAATGGAATGGGATCGATTGCTGTGAAAAATCCGGCAGTGGGAGACTATGGCGTGACTGTGCTCTAATTTACACCATTGTAAGCACACTGGGCTAAAGAGCTCCAAAGATGCTAGGCATACAAACAGATGGCAGCAGGAGTGTTTTACACTCTACATGTAAAAGGAATATACTGTAATATTTTATATGTCATATAATATATTGTAAAATATAAATATATTGTAAAATATATTAAATCTAATTAGTTTGCATGTGGCTACATACAT
Organism: Pangasius macronema; assembly: GCA_037577455.1. Lineage (NCBI taxonomy): Eukaryota > Metazoa > Chordata > Actinopteri > Siluriformes > Pangasiidae > Pangasius > Pangasius macronema. The sequence continues at coordinate 10,256,318 of CM074956.1, read as the reverse complement.
TATGTGGGAAACTGTGATCAAACAAAAAGGCAGAGAAGCAGGACATTTATGATAGTGAATGCAAGATTTGTAGACCGACACACTGTGTGTGTGTGTGTGTGTGTGTGTGTGGGTGTGGGTGTGTGTTTCAAGACAGTTTTTCAATTTGTACACAATGTATTATTCTGTTGATATGAATCTGCCTTTTACACATCATTAGCTGTGTGTGTGTGTGTGTGTGTGTGTGTGTGTGTGTGTGTGTGTGTGTGTGTGTGTGTGTGTGTGTGTGTGAGTGTNGTGTGTGTGTGTGTGTGTGTGTGTGTGTGTGTGTGTGTGTGTGTGTGTGTGTGTGTGTGTGTGTGTGCGTGTGTGTTGGGGGGAGGGGTGTGCTAGCCTGGTAAGATCTTTTCACCATCTCTGGCGCCAGAGGAGTGATAGATGTCTTGTTTATCATTTAGTCTTCAGCTTGCCCTCTTTGGCCAGCTTCTCATTGAGTTGGCACAGCTGGCGCAGGAAGCCATCATTGGGCCCAATTTCCCTCTTGTGCCTTACTGTAGCCGTTGCCACTCGCACATCCATTTTATGGTACAACATGAGGTAAGCAATGACCATAGTCGGGGAGCGGCTGTAGCCTTCTCGGCAGTGAACGTACACTTTTCCTAAAGAAAGAGCAGAGTGAAGCGGCTAAGCACACAGCATTGTGAACCAGAATATTTGTCTGAACACAGCATCATCATATCATCTCTCAGGCTAAAAAACTGCGCGCGCACACACACACACACACACCAATATATGCATTCATTATCGATCACTCCATACCCCTGCAACTTCACACCAACTCCTACTGTGCTTATTCTGCAGATTCTGAGAACCATCTGATACTTCATCTCTGTCTCTCTTTTTCCCCATACCCCTCCTTACGCTCTTCTTTTCTCCCAGGTATATATGCGGTATACATGATTATAGCACAATACACATGTACACTTTCGTGTGTTTTGAGCATCAGGCTTATATCTGGATAGGGATTATCCACTAATGTAAAACTGCAATTGTAAATGCACCCAATACAAACATTTAAAACAGATTTAAATCTGTTCCCTGAGAGGCCTGAGATATAGTTTAGTAATCTCTCGATACATTCCATCAATATGTGGTCCATGGAATTAAAAAATGAAATCATAACATGAAATGACACAAGAAATGACACAGAACACTATTGGTCAATGGAATGAGCTGATTTGCATATAAAACATGATACAGCCACTGGGTTTTAGTCTAGCTCCCCGTAGACACATTTCACAATTGTAAATGCACATGGTTAAAATCTTATCAAGGTACAATACAAATACAAGAACCAAGAAGCAACCAAATGTAAGCAGGATCTAATGTGATCTTATTACCAGTGACCTTCCACTAACTATAACCTTTCTCACATGTTATTGCAAATCTGAGCAGATGTTCTCTCCAGTGCAAGATCAATGTGTGTCTTGTGTCTCATTAAGATTCAGTGATTCAGTCTGTTCACAGTAATTCTCTCAACACAACTGTCACAAATGTGAGCCGCAAAACAGGGCAGGGTACAGCAAATAATCGGAGATTTTTGTGCCTCTGCTCAAATTCTCACTTAAAAGATTAGTGTCCTCTTTTAACATGTCTTGGTTCTGTGGCCAGTAAAACATCTGCAAGAATGCTGATGCTTTATAATCATTCTTCTGCTCTGTCATAGATGGCAAAGTCCATGCCATGGACTTGAGGTTAAGGGGACAAATAAGAGTAAGAGTTTAAAAAAAAAAATTATTTTCCAACAATTTCAGAAAAATATTTGTATGTCAGTAAAGAAAACAAATTATGTAAAATCCACATTTGCAGACAAAAATACTTAGAAACACTTACCAGCCAATGTTGTCATAAAACTGTATGAAGTTTACCTGACATTGCTGATGCATTTTTACTGTTTAGTGTGCTTTACTGCTCTACTGATCTTAAAGTCATTTTTAAACTTTTTTTTTCTTTACATGTCCCTCAGACTTTGGCACAGTACTATATACAGTATGTGTTATTAGTTATTAAATAAATAAATTTGTAAATAGGTTTCATTTTTGAAATTTCAATATGTTGTCACACAAAAGCAAGCAAAAGACAATTTTTACAAGAAAGAGCAGGAAAATATTGGCAAGTGAAGATGTGCCAAGAATTTCCCTCGGGATCAATAAAGTATCTATCTATCTATCTATCTATCTATCTATCTATCTATCTATCTAT
>CM074956.1:10219066-10250272 GCA_037577455.1 Pangasius macronema | reverse complement strand
CCGACCGCTCCCCAGGCCTTCTCACCCAACTTCAGTGCTTGACCTCACTAATGCTCTTGTGGCTGAATGGGCAAATTGCCACAAGCCAAGCAACTTATTGCTAATGATGTACTTAGAAATTCAAGTTACTAGTATTTTTGAGACCTCATATGAACTTCCAGGTTCTCTTATCTTATTCATTCATAGAAATGCTTAAATATTTGTGTTCTAATTTTGTTCCTCTCAGAGGTACATGTGCATGAAAATCTCAGATGTAAAATTCCAGTCTGTGTAGTGTTGGCTGGAATAAATATTATATTGGATGCCTATTTAGCATCTGTGGTGGTGTTTCTAAGTTTGCTTGTTGCTTTTGTTGACAATTTAGCCTCTTCTGATGATCTATATAGAATGTTCACATTAATGTTTAGGATCTCATGAGCAACTTGAATAATCTGATGGACACTTTTAAGGAGCACAATAAACCTACAAACACTACCCTGCAGCTACTCTACAGAATGAAACAATTATGTGAGTCATGAGTTACACTTGTGAGTACAATGGGCTGCCCCCAAAAATGGTAATGAACAGCAGCAGTATAGAGTGTGCTGGTCTGTGTCTAATAGACAGTATTAGTGCCAAGTGATGAAGAAATGGAAAAGAACCTGCTCCATGCCTGGCTGCTGTTTGTAAATTTGTTTGCCATCTTTGGGGTTAAGGAAATGTGAACTGAATGTAATGCTTTGTGGTTTGAAGTGAATTACATTTAAGGTACTTTAATAATAATTGCCCACAGCTGAGCCAGTCATGTTCAGTCAGAGGCTTTGAACTCAAAGGGAGGTGCCGTCTCTCAGGCCAGAATCAAAGCAGATAACTGCCTCAGTAAATCTAGTTCAAGGCACATCAACAGGGCAAATTGAATGGATGCCATTAAATAAAGGACACAAAAACCCAGGAAAAGACAGTGCTTTACTGTGATGAACAAGAGCAATTCTATAGAGGTGTCCATTCAAGCCATGGCAATAATACCATCTCTGCTCCATTTTGCTTCCTCCCTACAGTCATGTGTTTCCCACCCACAGGCTCCACAGCACATGATCAACAGCTACCTGAACACTCACCTGGAGAGCCTGCCAACTGCTATTGTGAAAATTTTATGTTCATCGGGTTTGAGGGGAGGGTGGTTGTTTTTCCAGGCCAAACCTTTGAAAAAGGAAAGGGTGTGAATACCGTGAAAAATGAGGCTTAGAAAAAAATTGCTTCATTCAGGTCAGGAAGGAATACACTTGAATAGAAGTGTCTAACGTGTATATTTTGCAATTAATGATGTCAGTCAGTGCCTGAATGCCACTGTAAATAAACACAGAACTACAAAGATACATCTACTCCCTGTGCTTTACCTGATGTATAAAACTCCTACAAGATTGCTATAATACAGAGTGCTAGAGGATGCTACAGGATGAGTACTGTGAGAGGGTGTTTTGATGACAGGTTAGTGTGCATCATTGTCCTTGTAAATATATCTCTTTATAGAAGATGATATGCAAATATGCTACATGAACTCCCACACTCGCATGGGCTTGCATTCACACTTGCATTAAACACTGTCTTCTCTCTTCACATGGTATTACCTATCAGTCCCTGTGGATGGTTGAGTAATGAAGGCAGATTTAATACAGTGTACAGTAAGCTTGGAAACTTAGGGAACTCACTGCATGGGCGGAGGGGACGGCCTGCCAAGGATAGAGAAGTGTTTCACTCTCCCACAGAGGCATATTCATCAACATGGAGCATTTCACCAAGAGCAATGTGGAGGAGTGAGAGAGATCCCACCCACATTACAACTGCTGTCCAGAGAGAGAGGTGGGCTGAGTGTGGGCAGGCACATGAAGTAACAGATTCTTTTGACCAATAAAAAAAAATAAAAAATAAAAAAAAACCTAAAGACATATTTCCCCACTAGCCGTAACTAACTGAAGGCTAAATCCTATTATTGAATGACTTATAGAAGGCACCAGTACAGTCCAGGATTATAAACCATACATTTGGTTTTGACATTTTACAAGAGTATTTTCATAGAGCACTGCTTATCTGCCCAGTGGGAGTGGAAAACTACATCAACCCCTAATGAGGTTAATTCATTAAGACTCCTGAAGATCGGCTGAGTCAGAAGGTTCTCAGTTTTTATGGCCCGCAGCTAAAATTGAATGGTTCCCATTGCCTTAATGAAACCAACAAGCTTTTACAGACAACGTTCTTTTCCATTGAAACAATATTAATGAAGATTCAGAAGTAAGAGTCTTTATTTACATGGACAGTTCATAAGAATTTAAGCTTAATGTTCATCACAAATCGTGTTCATAAGCAAAACTCAGAACTGAAGCAGGTAAAGTACAGTGGTTGATGGTTTGCTTCCATAGCCCTGGCTCCTTCCGATCAATAATAGTAACAAAATGTTAACTATAATGGAACAAGTTCAAGAAACCACTGTGAGATAGACTGCAGATGAAACCACATGGCATTCACCTGCCTGGGCTCGTCAGAAAGGATGTTGATGTCCAATGCAATACAAAGACAGACACAAACAAGGTCTACTGTAGTTCAAATATTATATAAATTCAAAAAACTATATCTACCAAATGTTCTGTTGTTAGAAGATCTGCCAGCAGAAATCATGGGAATCAGGTTGTAGTTATGAGAATTGTTATATAGTCAGTCACTCATCTAGCTCAAAGGGCTGGTCCTGTCGTAAGTCTGGAAATTATCTAATATCAAGAAAATGTCCAANAACTGTGCATGATTTGTTCAATGATATTCAACTTTGCCCCCTACAGTGGTCATCCTGGAATGTGGGAATGTCAGTCTTTTGTTTTGTTTGGACACGAAGCACAAAAAGCAGCCTCAGTGGCTCACAATCCAGTGTCTTTCTAAGATACATTAGTCCAGGTGCGCAGCCTATTGACATCGTACAATAATGTGCTGCTGTTGATGGATGCAACTAAGTTTATTCAGGGAGGCTATAAGGTTTGCCTTAAAAAACCTTCAGTAACATCACAGCATCCACTGGTTTGGTAGATTACATTAATTGATTTGGTATTTAGTTAGCATTTGGGTATTTATTTTCTATAAAGAAAGCAAATTGCTTGCAAGGCCCACCAAACAATTAAAATGACAAAGATTGGGCCAAATATAGTGATCCTTGACATCCAACAAAGAACAAGCAAACAGACTGCCACACCCTGTATGTCTTGGATTCAAATACTATAATACTGCTTTTTGTGCACAATAATTATACAGGCAACACTCTCGAGCTCCACCCCATGATTAAAGTTCCCTATTCACAGTTTAGACATGTTGGCAGAGGGCTGACCCGCATGGCACTTCTGGATCAGGCTGCGGTCCTTGGCCTCTAAGGAGAGTGAGTGTGCAGTACAGGGTGCTGCTCTGTAAAGCCAAATAAGCACATAGATTTATGACCCGCAGTGTCTTGCTCTGGGATTCACACTGATTTCCCTTTGCTGTTTTTTTCCCCAGTTCCCCAGACCAGCTCACATTTCAGCTTTATGGCTTTGAGATAAACAATGCTGGGTAGACAAGACTCTGTCATGTGACATCAATAGCAGAGCCATAAACCCACTGGCATCCACTTTTAGCAGCTCATGTGGGGCCTCCAGCATTTAAAGATATATTTCTCAATACAAATCCCATGCATGGCAATGCAGCTAGTAACAATAATATTACTTTGAGAGACCTCAGTAGGTATGATGCAGCTTTCAGTATTGCACTGCGATGTACTGTGTCACCCTATAAACAGACAGCCACAAAGACAATTAACAGCTCTTGGCGAGCTTAGAGGTCACCCTTGGTTACAGGCTTACATTGAGGTCATTTGCGTAACCTTTCTGTAGATGGGAAGCTCTGTTATCACCTATGTACTCAGTTTGTGAGGTTGTAGTCTGACTGAAGCCTGGATTTCAACTTCGAATGCCTTTCTCCTTTAATATAAAGCATACATAATAATATATTGTACAGATGAACGTACTAATCAGCTTTGGACAGGTGAAGTTTAGGCATAAATGGCATATAATGAAACATAAGGGAACATAAATACAACTACATTTCCATCTGAATTTACTACAAAGGAATAGGAGCAATGAGGAAGGCCTTAAGGACACTGTTATAATATGAGGGTTTTTATCTTTTCAACTATATAGCATCAGTGAAGTGAAATAAAGGAAGCACTGGAATTGTAGGGTTTAAAGGATGAACCTGACAGATTGTGATTCCCTATCTTAATCCTTCTTAATCCCTTAGGCTCTGCCTCTCTTGTTTTATTCCATCCATCAAGATACTGCCAGCTAATTTTGCCAAAATACAATACTTGTGAAGCTGTGGAACATTCACTTATGCATGTTCGGTAACCACTTTATCCTGGTCTGGGTGTCAGTGGAGCTGGAGCCGATCCCGGGAACACTGGGCACGAGGCAGGAATACACCCTGGATGAGACACCTGGAATTTAGAGTGAGCAGTCCACCTATCAACATGTTTTTAGGAGGTGGGAGGAAAGTGTAGAACCCAGAGGAAACCCAGGCTGACACAGGGAGAACATGTGAAACTCCACAAGGACAGTAACTCAAACTCAGGATCGAACCAGGAACCCTGGAGCTGTGAAGGGCAGCACTACCCACTGGGCAGAGATGGACAAGCGCCTTGATATATTGTTTGATTTTCATCTGTGGCATTTTCCTGTGTGTGTGTTTCTCTCTCTCTGCTTCCACAGTGAGGTCAAAGCTTGATAGCTTCAAATGCATTTCAAATCCCCCTCTGCCTAGCAATTAGTCAAAGTTATCAGCTGTGCTGTTAAAATTCCTTGGTGAATGTATCTGGAAAACATTTACACAAGTCCCTTAAAGTCAGCTTTTCAGGTATTCCATGTTGAATAGTGGAGAAAATGTTGGTCACGCTGAGAAAATAGTCCTTAGGGTTCTTTAATTTGACACAACGTAGGACACTATTTTACCAGCAGTTCAATATCAGTGTTCCATCATTTCATAACTTTATGCTTGACTGACCCAAGGAGTCACGCGTCGTTTTTAATTGCCTCTTCGTCATATTACCTTTATGGCTATGTCTAAACTAAAATTGGTACAAAAAATGGCATAATCCTTCAGACCTTTCAGAAGAATGTTTATGCCTATTGTGTTTTTAAGCCAATTCTTTGACCAAAAATTCCATTTCCAGAATTAACACAGGAAGGATCATTTTTTATAGTTTTCAACATTACAGTAAAGTAATTCTTAATTAGGCAGCTCAGCAGGGTGCCGTGCCTTTTATCGTACATTCCTCAGATAACATTGTTGGGTGAGAGAACTGGTTTGGTGAAATGCCATTGTTTTTACGTCTAGCAGTGCCATTTGTTGTTTCAGCTGCATTCTCCTCTAAAATTCCACCAACAGCCAGAAGTCACAGTGATTTACAAAGTGATTATCAATGCCAAAGGTTGAGGAAAGATTGCAGCGATCGATAAAAATCATTAGCGGTGGATGGCAGTCTTTCTTTCATTGAAGCTGATGAGTATTGGGTATTGATGGATGTGATGCTGTGATGGCAGAAACTGTTCTCAGTTGTATTGAAATGTTTCTCTAAAACCCCAGTTGTTCAAAAAAATGCATAAATTCTAAACCTTGTACACAAGGCATGTATTTGAGATGGACTATCACTCAGATGAACAATAATGTGTATATATGGCTCAGCAGTATTTAATTACAAAGGGCAATTTAAAGTTAATTTGTAATTATTTTTTAGATATGAAATGAATAAAGAAACCCAGATGGTAAGTTGTATATAATCTGCTTAATGGTCCAAGACATCCCTTAACATCGCCCCAGAAAATACACCAAAGCCCTGCTTCAATAAATCAATCTTGTTTTATTTCCCCACTGTGGTTTGGTTTAGCTCAAAACCAGATTACTAATTAATCCAATCAGGCCTGACGCAGCTGCTTCACTTGGAAGTAAAATAAATGGATTTAGCCTCTGTCCATGCTGTGGTGGGGGTTGGGCCTCACACCATTTGCTCAAACTGTGATGGTCAGGGGAAGACAGTAATATCTCACCTATTTAAAAAATATCCATCTGCTGTTCTTTCATGCTTTCACTTTATTCAGGTCTGTGTATGAATAAACATAACACAAATATTTTAAACATTTCTTTTGTTAAGACATAGTGCTAACTTCATAAAAAAAATCTTTAACTGAGCTAATGTACTTGTTTTATTGTCATATGATACATTTAGCATAAAAAATATTGCTTTGAGACTTACAATGTCTTCAGTCAGACATAATGTGACACCCCTTAGAGCGTTTTTGTAACACAGGCCAGCAGTGACATCATCACAAGCACTGTGTCTATAAATAGATTTGGGACAGCTGCTATTTTTGTAATGTTACTCCACTTAGGGATAATACAACTGCATTTAAGCTTAATCTATTAGATATTATAAATAGGGTGAAGTTCCTAGCTGAAGGCACTGTCCAACAAATGATACCTCTGCACACCAAAGGTCTATTCATTCTAAAGAAATCTGTATAGAAAGAGAAATATCAGATCTCATAACCTTCAAGTCAGAAGCCCAGTCCATATTTCTAATGCCACACAATGAAAATGGCTTTCCTAAAGTGTTTCATACAGCAATTTCTGCATGACTCAGTAATTATAATTATTGATAACTGATAATAATTATAGCCTTGCAAAGAGAAATATTTCTTCTATGCATATCTTGTGTCAAAGTCATCTATAATTTATTAACTCCTCAACATTACAAAAAAACTATTTACAGAATGTAAAAACAATCAGGGTTTTGAACTAAAACTCCACTAGAACTGTGAATAGATTCTGTGTCAAACATTAACTCCACAACTAGTTTAATACAAATATTAACAGGGCAAATGTTATATCAGCATTGAAATAAAGTGATTTTGAAAACTGGCTCTAAAAGTAAATTAGTGTTTTGCCAAGCCATGGTCTTTCCTAATTCCTTACTGGAGGAAACGGATTTGAACAAAAGGCATGGGCTTAAATTCTGTTGATATTAGCCTTTTCAATCTATAGCAGTCTTCAGATATAAACAGCAGCTGCACAGGAAATACTATGGAAAGCAGCTCAATACTGTGTGATAGATAAAGGTCAAAGCCATTTTGACTCCAAGGCCATCCGGAAGGATTTCTTTGTTCCCAGCAAAATCCTGCAATAACGCAGAAACTGCTGTAGAGGTTCACAAGCAAGGTAACCGTGCCTTAACGGGGGTCCTTAAGCCGCTTATCTCTTTTTCTTGCTTTGCCTCACCACCTTTTTTCTTTTCAGGATCATCTCATACAGTTTCTCTAGGCCTAGCTGAAGGCCTTGGCCATCCACAGCACTACATCCTTGCACATGATGAAAGGTGTTCGCACTCAGTTCGTGTACAGCCAGAACCTTCTCCACCTCACTGACAGGCAGGGCAACCGGAAGATCCTGCTTGTTGGCTAGTACAAGCACAGGCACACCCTGGTTCTCTGACGTGCGTGTGATCTTATGAAGCTCCACCCTGGCCTCCTCCATACGCTCTGCTTCGGCGGAGTCCACAACAAAAACCATGCCATCGGTGCGTCGTGTGTACGACTTCCACAGTGGCCGCAGTTTGTCCTGACCACCCACGTCCCATACCTGGAAAGTAATGGCTCGTCCATTGCCCACTGACATTTTGATCTTCTCCATGTTGAAGCCTTTGGTCGGAATAGTTTTGACAAACTCCTTCAATTTAAGTCGGTAAAGAAGGGAAGTTTTGCCCGCAGAGTCTAGTCCAATGACCACCACGTGTAGGGAGTGAAAGTTAGGCAAAAACGGTGTGTTGGGAGCAATCTCTGTCAGCTGGTTCCCCATTGCAATTGGATTTTCTCACTATGCTGTGAGACGCAGCAGACTTGACTATTAAGCTTTAAGTGTTTGGCATTTGCACCTACTTCAAAGGTCCTGGAGGCAGACAGAAGGGCAATGAATCCAGAAGCACAGTGTTGGACCTAATCAAAGCAAACACAACAATTGGTTACAATCAGAGAATCCAAAAAAAATGCCTCTTATTAAAAGGGGGGGTTACACATTCAATCCACATTATCTAGGAATGCCATCAGGATTAAAATCTACACTTTACACACAGTAGATCTGCTCCCAGGATCTGCTAGCATTTCAACAGTTTAGAATAAATTTCTGGCTGCAGTAGTTTGTAGCATTGCCTATACAGTGACACGAAGCTACTTTAGTCGCAGTGTGTAATCCAACTATGTTTGCAGAGACTTGGGGGGGGGGGGTAGAAAATGTATGTTATTATCAGACGAAAAGTGGTCTAGTGTGCCTAATCCTCTTAAGATTGGCCAGGAAAAATAGATGTCTTATAGCTATATATACACAACCTACAGCTGTCTATGAAATATAAAGTGTGGGTTTAGTCCACACAACCCACAGGGTAGGATGTTTGTAAATGTAAATTGTTAACAGACCTTTGAAAACTTGGAACTGTCTATTTTACGAACAGCTTGTTATACACTCTTTAATAAAAAAGGTTAAATATCTAGAAGCCTTAAGAGCTCACTGGTTGTCCCTCTGAGGAGACAATTAAAAAGTTTTGTGTAGAACCCTACACAACTAGAACAGTTTAGACACAGAAACATCTGAAGAATCCTTGAAGAAGTCTTTTTCTGAGAGTGTAGAGCAGACTAGATTTCCGTTAACTACCAGGAATCACACAGATTTGTGTTGGACTGTTTATTTTCTCTGGGAAAAACATCTCATTCTTTAGCACATCCTATAGCCTCAACGCAACAACACTGCAGTGCTACAGTCACACACTATACGCTGTTTGCTGGCGGCGTTTTACAAATCAAAGCCTCTCAAGACTCCTTACCTAATTCAGCTGACAGCTCATGAAGGATGTATGAATCGTAATGTTAATCTAGAGAAGTGCTGACATCCAGGCGAGTCTTCGTTTCAAAACAGCCGTCATTTTCTCTCCACAGTTGAACGCGCCTCTGCCGCTCGTCCGGCCAGCAGGAGAAAACTGACGGAGGCAAGCGCGCGCGAGCTCTGGAGCGACAACCCGCGCGTGACGTCAGCGGCAGCCTTTGCCGTGCTCACAGGTGCGCCCTCTAGTGGTTCACTAATTACATTGGCTTTAAATTGCAAAAAGCACTTCACGCGCGCCACCTATTGCTACCTGTTAATACTTCTGTCGAATGGTGCTCTGAGTCGTAATTACTGAATGTTTGTCTTTAAGTATACTTCAACTCTTAGCTAATGTTAGTTTATTTAGGTTTCTTCCTCACGCTATTGTAAAATACAAGGGTAGCAACGCGCTATATTCTCTCCCTTACGTTTACTTTAGCATTAAAGAAAATCAGTTGTACTAGTAAGTATATAATGGTTTACTTTTAGTCGAGTAAATGTGTAAAGACAAAAATACATTTGATTATACCACAAGGTGCATAGGTTTCAGTTATTACGCCAAACGTGAAGGTTATCCATTTGTTAGAAGAAAAAATATGTTTGTTTTTGAATCCCTTCCTTTAGGGATTCAAAAACAAACATACACAGAACCTTCTTAGCTTCAAATATACACAGAGCCATTGTTAGCTCGGTATCTTCTTCTTCTTCCCATTTGTTTGTTTCTTTGTTTGTTTCTTTGTTTGTTTGTTTGTTTGCGTATTATAACTCGTTGTTATTCAGCAAGATTCTGATTTTTTATTTGATCCTGTCGATCACATCTTCATGTTTATATTCTTGACGCCACGCCCATTCGCTTACTTTAGCTACCTGAATGCCTATTTTTAATATTATTTTTCTTTAACATAACAGTACTTTTACTTAAGTAATTTTTTTAACTTAACAGTAGGCTACCTTGGTTTCAGTAATTTTTTTTTATTATTATTCTACACACCTCTGAATGTAATGCAGCTATCAGTGACAGATATCAGTGTCTGCAGTGACTAAGTGGTAGGGCTGGGCGATATGATAGTATCGATATCACGATAAACAATCTCACTATACACTTTTTCTACCGATACCGAGGTATCGCCAGTACTGTGATATAGTTTCATAGCTTTTTATATTTTATTAATAATTACAAACTAAATGGAACTGAATGGAAGAAGCTGATTTGATGTTTATTATTATTTATTTAATCTTAATCTCTTTTTCATTGTTAGAATATATTTTTTTGTAATAATGTAATAATGTATGCATTGCATAAAAGTATCATCAAACTACATTTTTGCGACTTACATACAGCAATTCTGTTATGCTGGCAGCTTGTTAGTTTAATTATATTGCGATGCGTTTTATGTACTGTATACACAATACTGATATTATTCCTACTTATTACTACATAATAAAAAAAGTCCAATCCAAATTATTTCTGTTATTATGACTAAAATTGACATTTGTATGATAATTTGTATAGCATATTAAGGCACTTAGACCTTGGGTAATAAAATGAGAAAGTAAAGGATAGGTGTTGCATATGGGGAGTGTAACAACTTAAAATACATGAAAATATATATATAAAACTGTTCAATATGTAAAAAATATGGCAATTTTATAAGGTTGATTCCCCAAAACATGCTAATTCCATAGTACTCTTTTAGTTTGATCTTTGAAGTAAGGTTTATGCGTGGTGTGAATGTAAATTGTATCATAGTTGAACTACTGTGGCTCCATCATGAGTTTGTTTGATGTTCTTGCATCAGCTAGACAGTTCAGTTCTTTAATAAAAGCTGAGCAGTGTGGATCTCTTGGACTGTGTAACATTGTTTCTTCATGATATATTCATTGGATTTTGTGACATTGCAGTTACTGTGTCACTCGTGCCTCTGTTTTGCAGAAAAGTTGCTAGGGAACGCACAAGCCATCAGACGTCACTGCAGCTTTGAGGTTAGTGAAGTGTGTGTAGTCTCTGCAAGGGGCTGATACCGGTAAGTTTTAAGCTTCTATAAATGCTTATTAAAGATGGCAGTCTGCATTGCATGCTCATTTATTTCTTAATTTAGGCCTACTTATTCTTGCAAAGGCTACAGTGTCCTATCTATTGGTTATTCATGTGACTGAAGTTGGCTAGATAGAAATATTTTTGATCCTGATACAGGATTCTTGTAGATGAAGTAAAACATTTCCCATGGGTATGGCAAATTAACAGGTAACAAAAATCCAGTCTGTGTTTTTGGTTGTTGTTTTTTTTTTGTTTGTTTTTTGTTTTTTGTTTTTGTTCTATCAGTGGACACTTCTCACTGTTTGAGCTTGAGTTACATTAATCAGGAAAGGGAAGCTCTCATGTTACGTTCTGCTGACTGGTCACATAAATCTCCTTCTCACGTCTTTCATCAGGTGGTGTAAAATGTCAGCAATGCACTGGGAGGCTCGCCGCCGGCAGATCGCGCTGGACCGCAGGATGGCCACCAAAGCCAAGCAGTGTCTCGCAGTAAGCTGTGTTTAAAGGAATGATGTGGGGTATATTAAATTTACATAAATGTTTCAAATAGTTCTTATGCAGGTCTGCAGTCTGCACGATGCTATCAAACACTCATTACTTGTTAACCAAGTCACATCATATCTGCAGCCCAAACATTAAAAAAAAACTAATTTTGGATATGAAATATAGCTTCACTAATTTATTACATTTAAGTGGATTAGCTTCCTCAGATCATTTCTTTAATTTATGCTACATCTTGTTCATTACATCATGTAGGCTGAATATTAGTGTAGGGTTGTGTGTGACTCTATATTCAATTCAAATCAAGTTTATTTATAGAGCGCTTTTAACAATAGACATTTTCACAAAGCAGTTGTAGAGAGCCTTATATTGCTTTGCAGCTGTGCAGATTTATATTGGCTCCCTTGTATATTGATCGATGTCACGTTTGCATTTAACTGTAGTCGTGATTTCTGTTCTTTGCTGGTGCTGTAGGAAGACAGACAGAAGCAAGGCACTACAGAACAGGGCCCAAGGGAAACAAATCTAACACCCTCATTGTCAACAACCCAGGGTATGCCAGGCATGCAGATTCAACACACAATATAATATCTCAATGTTGCTAGACTCTGTTGTCATGAGTTAGCAATTTATAGCTATTTATCATCTTGGTTAGTACATACAATGCCCTCCAGAATTTTTGGCACTCCATGAAAATTAGCAAAAAAGTAATATATAAAAAGAGTAGCATGTGCAATAAGTGATATCAAACATACAGGGGTATTGTATCGTTTTATGTAAACATGTTTTTCCAAACAAAAATTATTAGTGCAAATTAGTTTCATTTGTTGAAAAACACTGGTTTCATAATTATTGGCAGTTATTATGTTTGGCAATTATTGGCAATTATTACAGTTAATACTTTTTGATGCCTGCCCTGGGGAGAATAATAGCACTCTGATTATCTTCCCATAATGTCTAACAAGATTGGAGACATTTGTAGAGGGATGTTGGTCCACTCTGACATGCAGAATATTTTAAGCTCCTTTATATTCTTAGGTTTGTGCATGTGGACTTTCCGTTTAGACCACAGGCTTTCAGGAGGATTCAAATGTGGAGACTGAGAGGTGTTGTATGTTTGGCTGTTGCTGAAGCTCTGACTATTTCCAAGTCTTAACCTCCTGTCAAAGGCAACCAGGTTTTTGGTCTGAAATATATTGGTACTCAACAGAATTCATGAAGCCATCAATCTTCACAAGATCCCCTGAACCACCAGCCACGAGCAGTCTCAAAGCAACAATTATCCCCTCCATATTTTACAATGGGGTATCAGGTATTTTCCTTGTTTTCAGTCCCCTATTGTCACCAAACATACTGATGGTGTACATGACCAAAATGTTTGATTTGGTCTCATCTGACCACAACACATGATGCTAATTGTAATTCTAATAAGGCTTGGGGAAGTTCAGGCAGTGCTTTGTCATTTTGCAAAGCTTCCAACCAGCTTAAAGATAGATCACAGGGATTTTACATACAGTCAGGTCCATAAATATTGGGACATCGACACAATTCNTGGCCAGGTGTGTGTTATTCCCTCATTATCCCAATTACAATGAGCAGATAAAAGGTCCAGAGTTCATTTCAAGTGTGTTAAAAAAAATGTTAGAATTGTGTCGATGTCCCAATATTTATGGACCTGACTGTATGTGGAACTCAGGGAAACAGGACATAGTTAAAGGCAACAAGAAACAGCTCTGGGAACTGAGAGCATGACAGTTTGCATTTAAAATATTATTTGCATTTAAAATATTCCTTAGGGGTGTCAATGCTATTATTAAAAATTACTTCTAACGAGAATGATTTTTGTTAGAACAAATATAAATAGTTTCTCCTATTGTGGTGAGTGGAAATGTTAATTATTGTGTGTAATGTTGATGTTTGTTGTTAATTTTTTCTCAGTAATTCTGGAGGGCACTGTATCACACTTTCTTTAAAGTCTTTGAGTATGTTCAAACATAGCTTCACTACTACAACCAACAGTCTCACAGCCAAATAAACCCACATGTTGTGTTTTGCCTGTTTTGAACTCCTAGTGGTTGATAAAAGGATCATCTGCCAGTGTGAACCTGTAAAAGAGCAATATAGCACCACGACTGAAAACAGATACACGGTGAGATTTATCATCACTTGTTTTATGCTGTTTTCAGAAATACTATGATGGCAGAATTTGAATCAGTAAATTATTAATTATTAGTCTGGGAAGTGGTAGCTCAGTGGTAAAGACATTGGACTCGGAAGGTTGAGAGCTCAAGTCCCAGCACCGCCAAGCTGCCACTGCTGGGCCCTTGAGCAAGGCCCTTAACCCTCAACTGCTCAGTTGTATAAATGAGATAATTGTAAGTCGCTCTGGATAAGGGCGTCTGCCATATGCCATAAATGTAAATGTAGTCTATTAAGTGCTATATAAAACATTCATAACTGAGGAAGTTGATTAACTGTAATTCAATTAAACACCACACAATTAAATGAAGTAATGCATTTAATTAATCAGATCTTCAGCAGGCTTCTCACAACTGTCAAAAGCAAGGCAATGTCCTTATAAATGCTGGATGTTTTGTGTGTTCAGGCCACACAGTATTCCCAACAGTGGTGATGTGGATGACCAATCTCACTGCTGTTCCAGGGCCCATGTTAATGTGCGGTAATGTGATGTTATAGGGAAATGGATAATTTAAAAAAAAAATCACATACACAAACCATTCGGAGCCTACTTTTTGACTAATAATGATGACACTATTAAAGATGAATCTATCTTATTTCAGTGTGTGCCATTATTTTGTCTAGCCTCCCTTAGAATGTTTTAAAAAAAGAACTATGTACAAAACTAATTAGTTCATTGCCAAGTGCAAATCAAAGTAAACGACATAACATTTTTTAATTTCACATTACTTTCGATGTGCAAATCTTGCGATAGACTGGCGCCCCATCCAGGCTGTATTCTCACCTTGCACCCAGTGTTCCACCACAACCCTGACCAGGATAAAGTGCTTACTGAAGATGAATGAATGAATGAATGAATGAATGAATGAATGAATGAATGAAATGTGTACATCTTAACTATAAGAGAATTTGTGGATATTTGCAGTAGGGCACAGGCACTTTCACACTGCAGATGGTCCACTGATTAAATGTAATCAATTAATCAATCAATGAGGCCATCAGCAGCAAAAAATACTACTCTTACCATAAAATATATATAAAAGTACATGTAAGCCACTCTGTGAATATATTTAACAATTAATCGCTAGATTCCAACAGTTTGCTTTTAAGATCAGCTTTGGCATTTGCTACCAGTCTTCCCTTTGGTTTCTTGTCATCATATACAGTATGTCAACGAAGTCATGGAAAAGTATGAGGAATGGTAGTATTTCTTCCACAATCAATATATTCAAATGTATCCAGTGACAGCTGCTCCTCATGTGACAGGTAGTAGGCTTTTACAGTCATTCTGTGGAGAATAGAGAGTCACAGCTTGTGCAATCATTGCAAGCATGCAATCATTGCAAACCACATTTATTGTTTTATACCACTTTACTACTTTACTTCTATATATGTGAGCACAAAACATGCAGTAATTTATAAAGTACACAGCTTTATTAGTTCTTAGACAAAAAATTATGTGTAAATCATCCACCAGAAGAAAGGTCCACATTAAAAGGCTACGTGTGAGGCTGTGTATGAAATCAATATGCAAGGGAAAAAAACAGATACTTACTGCAAATGTACATACAAGGTGTGGGGCCGGACGGCAGTTGTCTGACAGTAATTACTGTAGAAAAGTTCGTTTTTTAATAACAAAGGAATCAAATGTTATTTCACAGGCATAAGGATGTAGAATGAAACAAACAAAAAAACAACAAAAAATAAATGCTGGGCTTAGAAGTACACTCTAGAACTGAGATTTGAGGTCTGAGTCTCAGTTGCGTATTTTAGCCTTGCAACTTTTGAATAATAGACAGTGTTTTGAATCAGTATGTTTCCCACTGGCTGTACCTGAGCTGAATTATTATTGTATTATTATAATAATTATTATAATTATTATTATTAATGCAAACAGCAATTTTGTCCTTTGCCAAAACAGCAAAACACTTTGACACCACCAATATTATCAATATGCAGCCTGAGAATGTGACCACGCGCATCTGTGTGTGTGAGTTTGCAAAATTAGCCAGCAGGTTGTAATTTTGGTTATAGTGTTAATATTGGATAAATAATTAAAATAATATATTGCTGATATATCATAAATACTACATTCATAAATACATATTTTTAAATAAATAATACTTACATCAGGCCTTGATCTTCAATGATGACATCAGTCACAACAGTAAACTGTAGAAGGAAAGAAGTATGCAGAAAAAAAAAATCTGTACTTGCTTTAAGCCCATATTTTCTGAACTTGTAAACTATTTTTAACTTTAAGTATTTAAAAACTTGGAAAACCCACCGTTTTCTGTGAGCGTGGGGGAACTGTGGTCACATTTGAGATCTTGGTCTTCCCAACCACAATTTCATTAATCAGGACTTGTAGATCCAGATCATGAGCCTCAGTGCTAACAAAGTTTTGATTGCTGATGTTTAGTTTGTTCTATAAAATGGACAGCAGATTGTTAGAGGCATAAAAATGGTTATGCTATAAAATGAACAGACAATAACTTGAATTGGTATTGGATTATAATCAGGCAAGTCACTTTAAGCATTTAAAAAATGAGAAAAATGCAAGTTCATAAGAAGAGTGAATAGAATAATTATTTCTGTTAAATATTATGCTGTGTAATAGCAGTAATGTAATGCAACAGCTGCCTAATTCAATTTTGGGGACTTTGTAAATAAACCCCACATACCGTGATCATCATCTGAACATTTTGGGGTGTGAAGTAGACGAGGGAGGACTGGAGAGTTATAGGAGACATGGCCAAGCTCCGAGGGAAGAGGAAGAACAGGATCAGGAAACAGGTCAGAAGACATAATGCAACGGAGAGACACACATACAGCTTCCTGCAAGAACATTATGCATTATTATTCTCTTTTAGCCAAATACAAAAAGCACATTGCTGATAACACATACATTCTTCTAAGCTAACGTTTGTATTTAAGGCACCATTTTATTACATATACAAATAAGGCTAATATTATTAAAGAAACTACATACATGGTGTAAAAAACAATACCATAATGAATAATCTATCTATACCAGTTCCAAACAACTTATGAACATAACACTAAACTTTCTGCAGATTAGTAGATTTGCTTCACTTTTCCTCTACAAAGCCATAAGTCCTAAACTGCACAGTTTTATTATCTGTAGTTCTCATTTCGTGTTGTGCATTGATGTTTGACAACAAATAAACATTTAAGTTAGTATCACAGGTTTTTTTTTGCAGCTGTTCGTTTCAGTAAAAAGATTTAAGGCAGGTATAATAGATCACCATGTAACACTCACGTACGACTAGGCTTCAGCCTTTGGTCAGTGCATGGAATAACCGCCACCAGCTGGGCTTCATCACCTGAACACAGAGATGGTCAACAATTAAAAAAAAGCATGCTCAAAAAACAAAATGGAAGTTAAGTCTTAAGACCATAACTGACCTCTAGATCTCCTCACAGGGCACTGTGAGTACCTCTAAAGTATGTCTTAATACATAGACTAATAGACTAAAGTATGTCTAAATACATATTACAATCAACTCCAGAATTATCTGCACTCATCATGAAAATGAGCATAAATGAACATGTGCCAGATGTGATTAATACAGCTTAAACATGTGGATGCTGTACTGTTTTATTTTAGCACAAATTTTTTTCCGATATAAGAAGCTTTCTTATTAAGTGCATTTATTCTGCAAATGCTAGATACAAAATTATGAGCACCCCATAGTTAATGAAGCCTTCCCTTAAGAGAATAAGAACACTATCTCTTCCTGTAATGTCTACCAAGGTTGGAAATTCTTGTAGAGGAATACTGGATTTCAAGCACCTATATATTCTTAGGTTTATGCATGTGGATTTATCTCTTCAAAAGACCTTCTTTAGATTTAAGGTTTTCCCTAGGGTACAAATGTGGACACATTGCAAAATATCTTTTTGTGTTTCTGTAGCTATTTCTGTGTTAATTTGAATGTACAGGTGCATCTCAATAAGTTAGAATGTAGTGGAAAAGTTCATTTATTTCAGTAATTCAACTCAAATAGTGAAACTCGTGTATTATATAAATTCAATGCACACAGACTGAAGTAGTTTAAGTCTATGGTTCTTTTAATTGTGATGATTTTGGCTCACATTTAACAAAAACCCACCAATTCACTATCTCGAAAAATTAGAATATGGTGACATGCCAATCAGCTAATCAACTCAAAACATCTGCAAAGGTTTCCTGAGCCTTCAAAATGGTCTCTCAGTTTGGTTCACTAGGCTACACAATCATGGGGAAGACTGCTGATCTGACAGTTGTCCAGAAGACAATCATTGACACCCTTTACAAGGCGGTTAAGTCACAAACATTCATTGCCAAAGAAGCTGGCTGTCCACAGAGTGCTGTATCCAAGCATGTTAAAAGAAAGTTGAGTGGAAGAAAAAAGTGTGGAAGAAAAAGATGCACAGCCAACCAAGAGAACCGCAGCCTTGAGAGACTTGTCAGGCAAAATCGATTCAAGAATTTGTGTGAACTTCACACTTCGCCACTGAGGCTGGGGTCAAGGCATCAAGAGCCACCACACACAGACTTGTCAAGGAATTTGGCTACAGTTGTCATGTTCCTCTTGTTAAGACACTCCTGAACTGCAGACGTCTTACCTGGGCTAAGGAGAAGAAGAACTGACTGTCGCCCAGTGGTGCAAAGTTCTCTTTTCAGATGAGAGCAAGTTTTGTATTTCATTTGGAAACCAAGGTCCTAGAGTCTGGAGGAAGGGTGGAGAAGCTCATAGCCCAAGTTGCTTGAAGTCCAGTGTTAAGTTTCCACAGTCTGTGATGATTTGGGGTGCAATGTCATCTGCTGGTGTTGGTCCACTGTGTTTTTTGAAAACCAAAGTCAGTGCACCCGTTTACCAAGAAATTTTAGACCACTTCATGCTTCCTTCTGCTGACCAGCTTTTTAAAGATGCTGATTTCATTTTCCAGCAGGATTTGGCACTTGCCCACACTGCCAAAAGCACCAAAAGTTGGTTAAATGACAAAGGTGTTGGTGTGCTTGACTGGCCAGCAAACTCACCAGACCTGAACCCCATAGAGAATCTGTGGTGTATTGTCAAGAGGAAAACGAGAAACAAGAGACCAAAAAATGCAGATGAGCTGAAGGCCACTGTCAAAGAACCTGGGCTTCCATACCACCTCAGCAGTGCCACAGACTGATCGCCTCCATGCCACGCCGAATTGAGGCAGTAATTAAAGCAAAAGGAGCTCCTACCAAGTATTGAGTACATATAAATGAACACACTTTCCAGAAGGCCAACAATTCACTAAAAATGTTTTTGTATTGGTCTTATGAAGTATTCATATAGTTTTTGTTAAATGTGAGCCAAAATCATCACAATTAAAAAAAAACAAAGACTTAAACTACTTCAGTCTGTGTGCATTAAATTTATATAATACAGAAGTTTCACTATTTGAGTTGAATTACCGAAATAAATGAACTTTTCCACGACATTCTAATTTATTCTAATTTATATGCACCTTTTTCCACGACATTCATTCTAATTTATATGCACCTGTATGTTTGGGATCACTGTCTTGTTGAAAAATCCATCTACTGCCAAGGCTTAACCCCCAGCCAGAGGCACTGAGGTCTTAGGATAAATTATCTTGGTACTTAGCAGAATTCTTCATGCCATCAATAAGAGTCCCTGGATCATCAACTGCAAAGCATCAATAATCCACCACCATAATTTTGGGTGGGTTTGAGCTCTTCTTTGAATGCAGGTTCCACCATATATGCTGATGGTGTGCACTGACAAAAAAAATTGGTCTCATTTGGTCATAACACTTTTTTTCAGTAAGGATGACAATTGCATTGTTTTTCCAATATTATTTAAGAGTAATGTAATTTTTGTTAATGTCATTTTTGTCCATTCTCCTGAAAGATACTCATAATTCGTGTTGGCACCCTGTCTAGGGTGTCCCTTGCTTTGTGCCCTGAATCCCCTGGGATAGGCTCCAGGCTCCCCGTGACCCTGTGCAGGATAAGCGGTACAGAAACTGGATGGATGGATGGATGGATGGATGGATGGATGGATGGATGGATGGATGGTACTCATAATTCTGGAACTGACTGTGTGAGTTCCTACCTGTTACTACCTTTAAGGGAAAATATAGCCTTTTAATTACCAACATGAGGAAACATTTTCCTTTGTAACTGGTTTGGCATAAACACAACTAAACACAAAGTTTGGGACTTTTATAAAGGAAGCCTACTTCTAGATATTCGTCCTGAGCCCTGGCAGGTAGGACACACTTCCCCCTGGTGCTCTCCTGTGATGCTGCCGTAGTCCAGCCACCTGGAGGGTTTCTGCTTGCCTTTGTTATGGGTCATGATGGCTGCTGTACTTACTGAAGAAGAGCTGGACTAATTCAGAAAGCCCTGGTCTATAGGGAAAGAGATGGTGACAAGGATTCATCAGATAGCTAACAAGTTATACTTCCTGATGCTCATTTCCAGAATTTGTTTTATTATTATTTCTTTTTGTCTTCTATAGGATTAACTGTGAAAATATATTAGACTAGTAGACCTATTCTAAAGGTATCTATATAAATCTAGAAATTTGAAAAAACTTGACCTTAGATTGCATAATTACTTTTTTTTCAAACTGCATGATGTTTTCTTTTTAGAATTTAAAAACAAAATGCCACTTACATTTCTGAACCTACCAGGCAACAGTCACTTTGGTTAAAGCTGAACACCTAGAATATGTGCGAATATGTTACTTTTATAGTAAAAGTCAACAGTGACTGTATAATATTTCTTGAAAGTACAAATACACCCGCAAGGTTTCAGTTCCCCAAGAACATTTCCCTCAACATTTCTACTTCTAATCACATTTTGGGTTAGACGTAAGGTACTGAATGTGTACTTATAATAAATGCTATAAAGTTGTTTATTTTAAACGTTGTTTTTAACATGTCATTTTAACATGAACCGCGCAGTATCTACATTAGAAATGATCATCATGTGCCAGACGCTTGCCAGCTTGTACACTCACCGCGACGTGTCTGGGTCTCAGATAGACAGCCCGCTGGCTTAGAACTGGTCGTATATGTTGGTTAATCCCATATTTATTTCCGTTTCTAAGAAAAATAATTGCTTTCTTTCTTCCTTCCTTCCTTTCTTTCTCTTTCCTTGCAGAAGGACGGACTCAGAGTGCGCAGTGTCTTCCTCTTCGTGCTGAGGTCGCTGCTGGGCGCCGCGCCGTGGCTGCTTTCAGTATAACTACTATTTACTCATAAATCATTTCCGGTATGATTGTCCAAAACTACTCGCAAAAACGTTACTTTTCCTCTCTCCACGTATTGTATTGTAATAATTACACCGAACCGTGCTGTCCCAAATTACTAAACCATGTTTAAGATAATTTTATAACCTGAAAAAACTAACCAAATCATGTCATTTTGCTACCTGAAGATTTTTGGGGTCAACTGGCTGCTTGGTGCTTACCACACAGTCACCTGATCTCACATCAGCTAAGTCATGTTATTTCTATCTAACATTTCCACTGCAAGGCCCTAGGAGCATAAGCGTTGACGTTCACTTATCAGGAGATACTTGCTGCTCAGTTAAACATACCATATGCACGACATGGCCAAGAGTTTCTGGACACCTGACCATCACACCGTATATGTGCGTCTTCACCAAACTGTTGCCACAAAGTTGGAAGCACACATTTGTATGGGATTTCTTTGTATGCTGTAGCATTATAATTTCCCTTCACTGGAACTAAGGGGCTTGAACATGTTCCAGCATGACAATGCCCCTGCGCAGAAAGCAAGGTCCATTTGGAGCGGAAGAGCTCGAGACTTGACCTCAACCCCACTGAACACTGTTGGAATGAACACTGGGACGCTGACTGCTCCCCAGGCCTCCTCACCCATCATCAGTGCCTGACTAATGCGCTTGTGGTCTTAATGGGAAAATCCCCAAAGCCACACTCCAAAGTTTAGTGGAAAGGCTTCCCAGCAGAGTGGGGGTTATTACAAAAGCAAAGGGAACTAAATCTAAAATGGTACGTTCAAAAAATACACATGTATGTTACGGTCAGGTACCCACAAACTGTAGGCCATATAGTGTATGTAAAGTATTTGGCAACCACAAGTCGCCAGAACAGCTTCAGTGCACCTACGTGTCTCTAGAACTGCACTGGCGGGATGAACAGGATTCTTCCAAATGATATTTCTGCAGCTGCTCTTTTGATGATGGTGGTGGAGAGCACTAAAGTATCAGTCCAAAATCAATTGGGTTAAGATGTACTTACTGTGAGGGTCATAGTATAAGATTTTCATCCTCATCAAACCATTCAGTGAGCCTTCATGCCCAGTGGATGAGGCACTATCATCCAGAAAGAGACCACTCCCATCAAGCTAGAAATATTTCAGTGACTATTTCCTCTAAGGTGACAAGCGGACCATGCTAGCAAACAAGCTACTAGACCCCCTCACTATAAGAATCAAGCAATCAGGCCTGTATTGTTCTCTTGGTGTATGCCACACATGCACTTGCCCACAACCCTACATAATTCTCTTTATGAAGTTGTTCACAGACTGTCATAAATGCCTATGGTAATTCAGTGTTCTTAATGAACTCTCTTTCAGATTCACTTGGTTCTTTTCTACTTGCTATCTTGATCTAAACTAGAGGTCAACCGGATTTGCTCATGGAATTTTTATACATACCCTATTGCATGGTAGGTATGTTAAGTGCTTAATTATATCATCCCTGGAAGCATATTAACGCGTTATGTTTCTCCAATCATTTACTCAGGGGTTTTACTTTGTCACATATCTGTATATAGTATATGTGTGCATCCTCCTGTACTCCATTTAGCAAGTTGATGCAGCAAAACTATATCAAAATAAATGGGAGGACAGAGGCATAAAACAGAAAAAGCATTTTACATGATAAACACTATTTTCTGCAACTGTATTTGATTAATAAAACATGGAACACACAAACACTTCAATCAGCAATAGAAAACTAGAAAACTAGAATTCACTTAAATTTTCTTCTCCCCTACAAATTTTGTGGGTAAAGTGGATGGAAAAACAGGACAAGAGGTGAGTTCCTATATTTCAAAAGAGGAAGCTGACTGAAGGGGAAAAAAACATTAGCCAGGATTTTCATTTCACTACAGCATAACCCCCTCACAGAGGATCATGTCTTTAACATGATTTAACATCAACTACTAATCATTTTCCTGTGATATAGAGAATAACATGTTTATGTACATTCAAAAATAACTTTCTATAGGTTGCATTAGATTATTGTTTGAAAGACTGTCACAAAAATGAAAGAAATTCCAACCCCAAATTAATATGGAATGCTTTATTTCCTGGACACCAAGAACCACATTTACTTAAGCCATTAGCTCCATGATCACATTGTTATTACACAGAGGACAACCCACAGTTGTTGCCTAGCAAAATTTCGACCAATCACTGGCTATGTTAAGCATGATTCAACAAGTCATTGCACATTTTATGGGTGCTGGAAAACCGTCACCTTAGTGTCACATGGTTCAACATTACAGCAATTAGTGTTATTCAAAATGAGATCATAGAGGTCACGGTGACAAAGCGCATAAAATACTGAATGTGTTCTTACAATATCCTACATCTGATTGGCAATTGTGAAGATTTCGTAAAAGCATTATTCCAAACCATATGACAATCTCAAGGCAATCTCTCTCACGAGTCTCTGCATCTTATTAATCACTAAGCACATTAAAGTTTCCAATGTGTTAGAACACTACTGTGCTTGAAGAAATATAGATAAATCAGACAAATAGAGCAATTTCTTAGATTTCCCTTTCATAATGTGCTAAAAACATATAATTGAAAACTATACAACTCTGTCAGTTGAGTGAGGCAACACTGCTGCGTTAAAGCAGTCCTACACTAAACCACAAACCCCTGACTTAAAAAAGAATCACATCTCAAGTTGAATATATTACAGACACCTCCTATATCACTCCTATCGAGGTTACTAATTCCACCATCTTCAATGCCTTGTTGTGTGCCATTCATTGTCGGTCATTTGCACCAACTCATTGACCACATCCAGCAGATTGTACTGATGCTTCCTCAGCAGCTTCTGGTTTAGCAGCTTGTTACTAAATCCCATCTCTTGTAGCACAGCTATCAATGAGGCTTCTTTAGACGCTGGGTCTGCACTGGGCCGCTGAAGGGGAAAAACAGTCCCAAGGTCATTCTCAAGAATGGTACAGAGTGTACACAGAACCTGTGTCAGCAAAACAAATATTCAACCAGAGGACACTAAGAGAGACAAAATTCTCAGGAACTACTAAATTTTACCTTGAGATCTAAAGCTATTAATTATTTTGTCATTTGTGACATTTCACTGCTTATTTCTGGACATGTGCAGTTGGGTGTAAGAGTTAAAAATAAAGTGAAAACAGTAGCAGGTAGGTGTCAAGTTGCTGTGAGGGTAAGTACCTGTGTGGAGCTGCTCTGGCCTGTGAACAGGGCTTTGTAAGCAGATGCTGCCACTGAGAGAGCCCCCTTCACCAGCCCTTCAGTGAGGCCACCATGACGCAGCCTTCAAGCAAAAACAACAGTCAGTTTCAAGGAAGTGGTCATCAAAACACATCCTTTCACATTAAGGAAAAAAATAAAGCACACTAGCTTGTGGGCACAAAGGAAAGAGATTTTTTTGTTTGTGCAGCATGCAGGAAGAGCATGGGTCTAGAGCTACTTCCGTTTAAAAAAAAAAAAAAAACCTTAGTGGCACGCATGGTATGTTGTCAAACTAATCCAAACTAATCTGGTTTTACAGGAATTTAAGTTATTTAGATACATTAGATATTTACATACAAATGTATTCACACTGTATGTAAAAGTGCTGCATGCAAAATTAATTCCTAATTGAAGCACATTATTCATAGTTTGACAAATTCAGCTTGAGAACTGACTACTGTAGCCAATCAAAGACTCTAGAGGTGAGGCATGTTGCAGATGACAAAACAGGATCAAGATTCATATTTTTTATTTAAACAAAGTACATGTACCCATACTGGCACATTCTATATGTGGCTCTACATGCAAAAGGCTTTTCATTGTTATGTATTCCTTATGTTTTACTGAAAAAAAAAGTAGAAGAAACTACCAAATACACCTGAAAATTCAAAAAATTATTTGAAAAGCAGTTTAATTATGAATATGTAACTCTGAAAAATGACATCTCAGCATGGTGATGGAGAACCTTAATCCTTGTAGTTAGGAAAAAAAAACTCCCACAGAAATGCACAGTGTAGATTTGAGTGGTGACTTTAAGACTGTTACCTGGGATCCTGAGAGCTGCATGTCTCAAAGGCACTGGCAGGGGCCTCCAGATGTGTTGATCCTAATCCTGAGACAACAGAGAGATAAATCACCATTCACTAGACACATTGTGTGGGTGTCAAATGAGAACTTCACTGTTTTTATTTTACATTGTTTTTTTGCAAATAGAGGTCATATAATTTTTCCACATAATCTCCATTTCACTCAGTGCAAGTGTTTCAATGCATAATGAGTGTCCTGATTCCTCTATATAAAAAATGGATTCAATTTTAATTTATGTTACACTTTTGAAGGTTTTCATTTATTTGACCATTATATGTTAGAAAATGCTTTAATCTGAAACAGATACATTAAGGGTTCCATTTTCAGAAAAGACATTGTGAAGCATTCTTTAGCGGTGTCATTACTTATGATTTTGTCAGACAACTGACCATTTGTTTTGTTCTCAGGTGGACATGATCTGTTCTCCTCAGATTCCAGTGTTCTAATCTCAGTCACAAAAGATTGTATTGACCTGCAAAAAATAATGACAATAAAAATACCAAACTCAATATTCACATACTTATATTCATTTACATGTAATGAAAAAGGTAATGAAAAGTTTCTGGTGTACAGTGTTCTGACCTGTGTGTACGGAGAATTGGGGGTGGTGACATGGAGACAGGTGCAGGTGCCACTTCTGGAATAAGTGGAGAAGTGTTCAGTATCTGAGAGGTGCACAGCAACCTGTTCACACTGTGTTGCATAAAGGATTTTGGTTCCTCTGTCTCCCGATCTGTGGTGGTCTGGTCCTGTGCTCTCTCAGGCTCTGTTCTACAGGCATTTCCAGGCTGGGACACAGCTGAGCTGTACAGAGAATCTCCCAGGGGTTTGGAGGTATCAAAGCAATCAGGCAAGACAACAAGGTACTCTTCCGAAGAGGCTGAGGATGCCTGGCTGCTCACCTCATCCCACTCTCCTGCCTCTTCCTCTTTATCCTGATCTTCCTTTATCACTTCCTCCTCCTCCTCTTCCTCCTCCAGAGCAGCAGGGTCAGTGTAAAGGTTTTCATTAGAGCCAATCAACATTTCTGAAAAAACTGCATATTTAAAAAGAGCACATCAATTAACTGCATAATGCAACATAAGCACTAAAAGGAAGAATGAAGGAATTCCTAACAATGAATGGCTCTGAACTTTTACACAATTAGTAATTCATTTTATTTATTATAGAAAAAAAATGAAAGGCGAGTTCTGACTGTTGAATGAAATAGCTTTTCACCTGAGATAGCAGGCTCTTCGAGTATGTTGGGTGGTTGGACTGGGGGTGGAGCTTCTGGCCTCTTAATGATTGGCAGAAGGGGTCTGTCAATCCTCTCCATCAAGGACCTCTCGTTAAAGGGGGTGGGGTCATGATCTACAAGAAAGTCAGATGGACAGATGTATTTCTATTTTAGCTACTGAGTAGATATTAGGGAGGATGAGAAACATCTTTTTTTGTAATGGAATATAACATGCACAGGTGCTCTCACGCTCAGGCCTGCTGTGGTTGGCTCGAACCCGTCGTGGGGGTTTGTGCTCAGGCTCTTCTTCCAGCGTGAGGGACCTAATCACGGTCTCACAGACAAACTGAGTCCCGCTGATGTCATCATCACCTTCATCAGGAACTTGAAGATCCACATTCTCAGAGTGTCTCTGAGGCTGCACAACTAATAAACACACAAGAATATGTCCGGTCTATGCTTAATATTTAGTATTAATCTTCTAGTAAGTCAGGTGAAGGCAGAGAATAATATTGAGACCTTAGACATATAACATTCTATTAGACTTTTTTCCTCCAGAAGTGAGTTATTATGAGTTATAATGTTTATTACTGTTTACTAATAATGTTCATTATTTCCATATCAGTGAACATATGTGAGAAGTGTTACACCAAAATATTACTTATTACAATCTAACAAATATATAATTTGTATCACTTTATTCGCCTTATTGTGGGTTGAAACCTGGCTCTTTATCCTAATATCTCAGAATCATTATAAATCCAAGGTTATGTTGAACCTTCAATATGTGGAATGATGACCTCTTGTGGACTAAAACAGAGCTAACAGAAAACAAATTTAACTTCCCTTTACTTTCCACTGTGCCATACTTACCTTGGAGTTTTTTAATGCCTGTGTGTTCTGCATTCTCTTTTACTAAGCCCAATCCATGCTTTCCAAATGTAGGTCCGTAATGTGGCACTGGGGACATGCACGGAGTCATATCTATATAAGCAAAAAAAAATAAAAATGTCGTAATAATAATTAAACAGCTGCCTGTCACAGCCACCATTTTACCCCACAGTGAAATGACAATAACGTAAAACATACCAGCTGGAGTGTTAGCTGGGACCTTCTCCAACTCTTGGACAATATTTATATCCAGCAACTCAAAGGAGAGCAGATCCTTTAAAAAAAGAAGACCTGTGTATTATAGTCTTATACACAATAACAACACATTGCTTAATTTGTGATCACACACCTGTGCAGTGAGCAGGTCCACAGAGGGAATGCAGTACTCTCTCTTGCTGCTGGAGGACCCCCGGGTGTCATCTCTGGAGCCAGTCCAGCACATCCCATCCATTCCTAGAACACTGTGTTTATTCATCTGTATAGCAAAATAAAATACTTAACAATAATGGCCAAATCATGTACATTGACTTATATTGTAAAATTCATAGACTGTATTTTGTAGACTTAATGGCTAAACCATCGATTATGGTCAATGGTGCATCCAGTTACACATTTCTGGTTAAAACTATTTCAGTTACCAACAAGTCAACATACAGTGGGGTCCAAAAGTCTGAGACCAAAAATCTGGGATTTTTTTTCCCCATTTAAAATCAGAAATAAGGAGAAGGTTTTGGAATTTTGAAATATTTAAAACAAAGAAAGCAAATATTCAATATCTTGAATATTTAATATTTAGGATTCTGGACTATTTCTAGGTCCCTATTTAAATGCAAGCAAATTTGTGATATTGACCATGTTAACTGCTTTGTACAAAAGATCAGATTTTCCTCATGCCTAATCTCTTCTATAGAAGCATGTCTTCAGACAACACTCTGATGGATTTGATCTAAATTGAAACATAAGGTTTTGTATTAAATTAGAAAAGAATGCAAAACCGAAGCATTTTCACTAGTGGTCTCATACTTTGGGATCCCACTGTAGTTTTTAATAAATCAGAAACAGATGCAGTACTCACAAATACTTTGCTGGAGTGTGAGTTGAGTTTCTGGCCACAGCTGGGGACTACCACGATGCTGCACCACACTCGCGGGCCAAACTGCACCCCGCAGTGTGCCAGGCGCCAGTGGGAGGTGTAGGTGCCGTCTAGCATGGGCGCCACAAATGCCACATTCACCATACCAACCTGGCCTGGCTTGAGGAAGGGCACTGCCACCTCTTTCTGCTCCTGTGACTCCAAGGCCAGGTTTCCCCACATGAACTTCAGCTATTCAGACAAATACACATGGCCCACATGCAAGCAAAGCAACACAAACAAAACTCTCACAAAAACCAGTGGATGCATGTGATTTGCACCACTCTTTGGCTACAATATGAAAAATGCATGGCTATTGTTTTACTGAATGTAAATACTCCACTGTTATAATACCTTTGTGTCAGAAGTCCAGCTGATGTTGCCAGTATTCCTCATCTTCCAGTACTTGATGAACTTGGTGCCAGGCTCCAGACATGTTCCGTCTGGTAGATTCTCATCCAGAAACAAGGCTGTCATTGTGGGCACCAAGGTGGAGCAGGAGACCTTGGGACCCCTGGTTTGAGTGTACAGAGCATTGTGAGTACAGCTTTGACTCAGCTTCTGTCTTTTTCTTGAAGCTCAAAGCAAAAAAGTTTTTTTTTTTCCCTAAAAAACGATGCAATACAATAAAGGCAGCGGGTGCATTTGAGGTAGTTCCATCCACTTGCCAGCGATAAACGCAACTATAACAGACAATGAGATAATCTTGATAAAGACTGTTCTAGGCTGGGGCGGTAGGTCACCCAGCCCTGAGCCCTCTCACTATGGCCCTTACTCTGGACTGGAGGCCTGAGGCTCTGAGCCTGGGGCTGCAGCTGCACCAGGAGCAGGAGCAGGGCCAAGACCTGAGCTGCTAGTGCCATTGGTGGCTCCACTCCACAGCAGGCCTCTCTTCTCCAACCGCAGCTTCTTCTTAATCTCCTTCACTTCGGCCTTCAGCTGCCTCCGCTCAGCTTTCAGACGCTGGCGTTCAGCCTTGCGGACAGTCCTGTCTCCACGCCGCAAGAACCTGAGAGAACAAAGCACAAACATCATTAGCCAAACCAATAGGCCATATCAGTATTCACATGCCATATCATAGGCCATATCAGTATTCACATGAGGACTTTAAGGGTATACCTTCACAATATATTCATATTTTTAATTACTAAACCCTGACAGAACTAAAGGAAATCACTATCTTGCTAAGTAATGAGCTATTTGAGCAGTTCAACTGAACTTGCCTGGGCTCTGGAGTCACTCCCCGTTCTGGGACAGACAAGGGGGTCCTTGTTCTCTTCAAGTTGTGACTGGGGTCATGTTTGTGACTGCATGGCTCGCACAAGATGCAAGAGGGACACACGCTGAACAAATTAACAAAAACTGGTCTTTTATTCTACTCAAAGTAAATGACAATTAAAATAACAAGAAACACAGAACTGACTTTGACAAAGATTTTGAGAGAAGGCTTGAAACACTCCGCACCTGCAGTGATATCCTCCTCCAGTGGCTGGTCCCTTGCAGCTGCTGCAGTTAGGTGTCGAGGTCCTCTGTGTTGTGGAACTGACTATAGCCATCTGTGTCCCAGAAGTTCTGGGCTCTTCTGGGGGATCAGAGGCTCTGTGTGTACAGCACTGGCCAGAAAATTCACTACACATCTTGTCCACAACCTCCCTCACTACCTGATCTTTGAACTGGGTAGACAGGGAAGATAAATGTAACATTATTAACTTTACATTTATAACATAAGGGAAGATAAATAACATCATTTATAAATTCTGCAAATTCTGCCTAATTCCATAGACTTTGGTTAATGACATATAGATTGCGCATACTCTGTCCATGTAAGATTTGAACCATGCAGGGACAGCCTCCTCTTCAACTTTATTCACTTTATTTTCCTTCACAACCACCTACAAATAAAAATCATTTCTTTAAAAACAGTCAGAATTGTCAAATTAAGCTTTACAGTAGGGCTGCAATGATTAATCATCAAAACCAATGATAACAAAATCATAGCTCAAGACAGAATAATTACAGATTATGTGTTATTGAGGATGGGTAAATAAGAGGTAAAAATAGAGGAGGTGCTACATGTTAATTTTTTCTCGTTTACATATGAGCTCTTTTTTAGTAGAAATTCTAGAAATTAAAGTATTTTAAGTAGTAAGAAGTTCTTACCGAGTCCCGCTCGGGGGTCACCTGTGTCTCCTTGTCTGCCATTTTTACTCTGGCACGATATGGCGGTGCTGGTCTGGGATCAATTCTGAGTTCTTTAACCTCAGCTTTAACGGGCCCACCTTCAGCCTGGCCTTTCATCTTATACACATTCATATGTAGCTGGTTGGCTTGCTTGAAGGCACTCTAAATGGAATATGTTACAACTATGTTTAATTTAATAACGTTTATTTGATCCAGAAAAGTTATAAATTTGCAGTTTCAATGATCTGCAATGATCTACAATGATCACTCTGATATATAAGAAAGGAAATGCAACAAGATGAAACATGTTTTTACCTTCAAAGCTTCTGTATACTCATCTGATGAAAAACATGGCAAAACGTTAGAAGAGATCTTTGTTAGCATATGTATGTATATGTGGGTGTATATATATATATATATATATACATATACACACACACACACACACACACACACAAAGAAAAAGTTTCTAGCATGTTATATGTTTGGCAGCAGTTCTTTTAAAGAACTGTTGCCAAACATATAACATGCTAGAAACATTATACTCACTCTAATAATTATCCATTCATAGACTCTTATGTATTTGCCTATTAAAATCTAAACAGCCACTTTTTTTGGCTGGTCAGTGTGTATGTATATACACTCCTGAACAAAATCTTAAGACCGGGGGAAACATTCCAAGTATTCGCATTTCGCGCTGGTGGATCATAA